>JAPXFY010000019.1:53259972-53299972 GCA_030674185.1 Monoplex corrugatus
GGCTTTCAATGGCCTAGGCCTTACGGCCTATTTACGTCCCCTCTTTCTCAACTATTTATAAAACAGGTGTTAATGCGCATTTTCTTTTTGTTTGCACAAGCCTAATCAGGTCTTTAATCATCATAATCGAAGAAAAGTTCTTTGAATTTTGGAATTTCGTCCAAAAAATTCTTGAATTTGTTAGTATCTTGTGCAAATTTTATGTTAGTTGGGAGTTTATTCCACAAAGGGGCTATTCGATGTGAAAAAGAAAATTTTCTTGTGTTAGTACGACAGTGCTGAATAAGTATCTTTCCTTCCTTGTTTCTTGTGATATTACATTGTGAAACAGAAAAGAGTGAGTCAACACAAATATTATCAACTCCATTAAATATCTTATACGTTTGAATAAGGTCACCTCTTGTCCTTCTGCCTTTAATTAAGTGAGTGTAATTTCAAATACTTCAATCGTTCTGCGTAAGATTTATCTTTGCATTCTTTTAATAGCTTTGTTGCACGTCTTTGTACTCTTTCTATTTGCGCTGACTGTCTTTTCAATGATGGACACCATATTGCATTTGCATATTCCAAATGTGGTCTAACAAAAGATTATATAGTCTTAGAAATGTATCCTTATCTAAGTAATTTAATTAATGAGGCAAGAGAAATTTGAACATCTTGTCAAAACAGGAAAGCTAGAGGGGAAAAGAGCACCCGGTAGATCCAGGGAGAAAAGAGTAGACAGGTTTGCACAGTGGGGGGGGGGGGGGGGACAAAAAGAGTAAGAGATTTATTTGCAACGTCACTAGATACATTTGTGTGGAGGGCCATGATCGCCAACGTCAGTGCGGCAAGGCACATGATGATGATGATGATGATGATGATGATGATACAGTACAGCGAGCTTTCTTTCTTTGACACAGACTGTTTGCCTTTTACAAATCATCACTATCATCAACGTTATTACTGTAATTATTGTTATGGTTGTTGTTGTTAAAACTCCAATCTCCGAACACGTTATACGGTTTCTGCAGTGTTGCCGGAAGTTGGAAGCAGACGACACAAACACGTTAACATGTCTGCCAGCGAAACTGGTCGAGCAAGTTTTGGATTTCCATTCATGATGGATATTTTTAACTCCTTCAATGCTAAGCCGAAAGTTTTCATGGGCTGTTCCAGTGATGTGTCCCAGCCCAATGCGAGCGTGTTGATAGGTGACAGCAGTTGCTTTCGATATTTTGGTGAACCACGAGTGGAATTTGGTGCTAGAAAAGTTCATAAAGGTAAGTTCAGGTTCTTGAAGTTGTAAAATTGACTGTTTAATCTGTTGGTGTAGATCTATCTGGAATTAAAACAATAAAAGCCTTGGCATTGAACTGACTCAGTGACTGGGGCCAACTTCGTTTTGAGGACAAACTACATGGGACTAAACGTCAAAGATTCCTACTGATTTAGACGAAAGTGAAAATAACTGAAATGGTCATGTTAAGTCCAGTTGCCCAGCACCTGAATGGGTAAAGACTGCGTTTGGAATGCACTCCGTAGATTGATGTATTATTTGTTTCTATGACACCAAACTAGAACATTCAGATTTTCAGAGACACAGCTTGATAAATTGATAGATTCACGAAACCTCAGCGTTCTGATTTTCATATTTTTTTTATACCTTGATAATTGCTAGATTCACAAAAATTATAAAATTTCCTGGATGATTTTGATGAATAATAAATTGGATCATTTATGTATTGGGGTAAGTACATTTAACATTATACTTGGATCACTGCTTAACCTGAAGCAGTGTTAAGTTTAGGCTACAATAAATTATTATTGAATAATGAAGAAGCATGTAGACCTGTCACTAAAAAGCCACAGTAACATTACTTAATATGCAACCTAATCCCTTTGCTGATGATGTTTTTGGTTTCAGTGTAGGCGTATGCTGAGAAAATTTTAAGAAAAGCTGTAGATATACTGTGGTTCTCCTATGAGTTTGTTGACGCATAATTATGTTCAAAACTGTAAAAGGATATGAACAATGAAATGAATAAGAAATTAGCATAGATTCTTTTTGTACCAATAAAATTTGCGTGTTATATGTTCCATTCACCCAGACTGTCACACAATCTCCTTGAAATGTCATACTCCTGTTATTCACATATATATTCATGCTCTTTCATTCTCAGTCTCTCTCTGATTCTCTCAACTGATTAATTCCATTTATAACATATTTTAAGCACCCCATCAATATAGACATGTTTTTTTGCTGTTTATTGTTTTGTTTTGTTTTGTTTTTTGTATGAAATTATATCAGAGTATTCTGAGGTATGAAGTCTGACTCTTAGTCTTACTTAGTCTGAACTCTCACTCTGTCTCGGTCTCTGTCACTGTCACTGTCGCTGTCAGTGTCACTGTCACTGTCTGTCTCTGTCTGTCTGTCTGTCTCTGTGTGTGTGTCTCTCTCTCTTTCTCTTTCTCTCTCTTCTCTCTCTCTCTCTCTCTCTCTCTCTCTCTCTCTCTTTCTCTGTTGTTATTGTTTAGGGTTGGCTTGTATTTGCTTTACATACATGTGTCTGCCTTTGTCTCTCACACTAAAGCACACAAACTATTGGCATATGATTAAAAGTCAATATTTTATATCAATTCATTTTTATACTTTATAGCCTGCAATGCATTCATAATTTATAAAGCCTGGAATGCACTCCATTGTGATCATGACACCATACCTGAATATTCAGATTTTGAGAGGTTGTATTGGTAGAAGCACTAGAAGTAGAAGTAGAAGTAGTAGAACTATTTCAGTATTTGTTGTCCACCTGTGATGAATCTCTTGAGCAAATTCTAATTCAAATGCGAAAGAATATTACAAGCATGCTAAAAATGATTTTATTATCATTAAATTATTTCAGCAAAACAGAAAGATCATATATTATAAATATATAACTTATATTGTATTGGTAGAACTATTTGTGAAAAAAAAGGTGTGTTTTGTCAGACTGTATTTTGTCAGTTGGATTTGTTGAAATTAAATAGTATGATATGGTTGATAGTTATAAATATATTAAATAATAGTAATTCTTGATACTGTTGTACTTTTATTATTATTATTTCTATTAATATTATTATGAATATATATATATATATACTATAAAGTATAAACTATGATCATCATCATGGTCATCGTTTTTGTTGGTATTATGTTTAAGGCCCTGTTAGTGTTACTGTTATTGTTACTATGTTAGCGTCAGTTTCTCCATTTCAGAAAGTGCGGTTGAGGTGTTACTGTTACCTTCAAGATGGTGGCTGGGACAGGTTACAAGATCATTCGTGGTGTTTTCATCTTCTGTAACTTCCTTGGCATTGTAAGTTTGTAAACCTCCATACTTTTTAGTATAGCTCCATATTCAGGTTATATTATAATCAGGTATAAAGTAGGCTATAGCTTGATTGTGATATATTTATTGATAATGTCTTTTGTGTTGAATTCAGTTCTTGATACTTGCTGTTTGGCTGATATTCAGATGTATGTGATAATAATGATGTGTATATTATGATAAAAAACAAACAAAATACTAACATTTTTATGATGATTTGATGCCTATAAATCACTCTGTCAGAATAAAAGCAATAGTCCAAGTTGAAGTCATGATTGTGTGATTCAAGTGTATTAACAAGTTTAAATGTCCTATACACAGAATGGTACCATTGTAACCAAAGCTGGACAGTAGTAAATAGTTTGTCAGAATAAACTTACAAAAGTCTTTGATAAATATGCTCAGGGTAGTGTAGAAAATTAGCTTTAGTCTTGAAGACTTTAACGTATAGTTAATTATGAATCATATGATACTGCAGTATAATTGCCAAATATATTAATTATGATACTATAGTATAATTGCCAAATTTATAAATAATTATGATACTCTGTCATATAATTCAATTAATTGCGAAATATTGGTTAGAAAAATGTTGCTAAAACTATTACTGCTTAGGTGCTGTTGATATAAAATGATTTCATCAATTGATGTATTGTTGTTATTTATAAAAACTTAAATTAAAGACAAAGAATACATTTTTTATGAATGTATCCATATGATTGTATTTATTATGTTTCCCACTGAATAATTCTCACTATTTTTTCTCACTTACTCACCTAAACAATACACACACATGGGCACACATGCTCAGATCACACATGCATAGTACGCATTGTGAACATGCTTACGCTTGCACTCACACACACGCACACACACACGCACAACACACACCACACACACACACACACACACAGTGACACACACACACACACACACACACACACACACACACACACACACACACACACACACACACACACACACACACACACAGACATGCCCACATTAACCACACAAAATAACAGTAAGGTAACATGGCAGGCAGTGGTCATTGCCATAGTTACCGTCAGGGTTTGCCTGTACATAGAGAAGAACACACATGCATACTCGCATGCATGCACACACACACACACACACACACACACACACACACACACACACACACACACACACACACACACACACACACACACATATGCACACACACATACATCACACACACACCACCACCCACCACACAACAACATATTAATAACAATAACATACGGTAACATGGCAGGCTATGGGCATTGCCATGGTGGCCATAGGAGCCTACTTGTACATAGAGAAGAATGACTTCCTCCACCTCATGCCAAAGTATGAAGATGTCAACGTCACTGCTGTGATGATCGCTGCTGGCATCGTCGTCTTTGTCGTCGCTTTCATCGGCTTCTGTGGGGCGTGGATGGAGAGTCAGTGCATGCTTATCATGGTGAGAGAGGGGGAGTGATTTTATGTGTGTGTGTGTGTGTGTGTGTGTGTGTGTGTGTGTGTGTGTGTGCATGTTGTGTGTGTGTGTGTGTGTGTGTGTGTGTGTGTGTGTGTGTGTGTGTGTGTGTGTGTGTGATGTTTTGTGTGTGTGTGTGTGTGTATACTGTGTATGTCTGCGGAAAAATGTGTGTGTGTGTGTGCGTGTTTCTTTTTTTTTTTTTTTTCTCTGTTGTCTGTTAAAATATATCAGTGTGTGTGTTTGTGTAGTGTGTGTGTGTGCGTGTATGTGTGTGTGTTTGTGTTTATGTAGTGTGTGTGTGTATGCTGTATGTTGGCATAAAAATGTGTGTGTGTGTGTGTGTGTGTGTGTGTGTGTGTGTGTGTGTGTGTGTGTGTGTGTGTGTGTGTATACTGTGTGTGTGTGTTCATACGCACGCATGCGTGCATGCGTGTGTGTTTGTGTGTGTGTGTGTGTGTGTGTGTGTGTGTGTGTGTGTGTATGTGTGATAATAATGATATGTATATTAATTATGATAAAAAAGTAACATTCTTATGATGATTTGTGTGTGCGTGTGTGTGTCTGTATGTGTGCATATGTGTGAGTGTGTGTGTGTGGAGTGTGTGTGTGTCTGTATGTGTGTGTGTGTGTGTGTGTGTGGTGCGTGCGTGTGTGTGGTATGGATCATCACATTTGTGTTTTTGTTTTCTTTTTGTTGTTGTTAGTGTTAAAATATATCATTGTGTGTTTGTGTTGTTGTGTGTTGTGCGTGTATGTGTTAGTGTTTTGTGTTTTATGTATGTGTGTGGTGTATGCTGTATGTTGGCATAAAAATTGTGTGTGTGTGTGTGTGTGTGTGTGTGTGTGTGTGTGTGTGTGTGTGTGTGTGTGTGTGTAATATCACATTATACTATAGTGAAAAGACGTTAAATCAAAAAATCGAACACATTGATTATATTGTAGTGGACCTACCCAGTTTTAGTTTCTTAGGATGGCATCTCCCACTTGGAGTTAACTCCATGTGTTTTTGTCACAAAGTGCACAGTAAGTTGGATGCTGTGTGTGTTGATAATGTTGCATTTGTTTTCTTCTTCTCCAGTTCTTCATTGCCATCTTTATTATCTTCGCCATGGAGATTGCCGTTGGCATTGTTGGCTTCATTTACAGAAATGATGTGAGTGGATATGGTGTTTTTTGTATTGGGTCAGTGTTCCGTATCATTCTGTCCTGTATTTTGTATTGTGTCTATGTTTCTTATCACTCTGTCCCATCTTTTGTATTATGTCAGTGTTTCTTATCACTCTGTCCTATCTTTTGCATTGTGTCAGTGTTTCTTATCACTCTGTCCAGTCTTTTGCATTGTGTCAATGTTTCTTATCACTCTGTCCGGTCTTTTGTATTGTGTCAATGTTTCTTATCACTCTGTCTGGTCTTTTGTATTGTGTCAGTGTTTCTTATCACTCTGTCCGGTCTTTTGTATTGTGTCAGTGTTTTCTTATCACTCTGTCCTGTCTTTTGTATTGTGTCAGTGTTTCTTATCACTATGACCTGTCTTTTGCATTGTGTCAGTGTTTCTTATCATTCTGTCTTGTCTTTTGCATTGTGTCAATGTTTCTTATCATTCTGTCCTGTCTTTTGTATTGTGTCAGTGTTTCTTATCATTCTGTCATGTCTTTTGCATTGTGTCGGTGTTTCTTATCACTCTGTCCTGTCTTTTGTATTGTGTCAGTGTTTCTTATCATTCTGTCTGTCTTTTGCATTGTGTCAGTGTTTCTTATCATTCTGTCCTGTCTTTTGCATTGTGTCAGTGTTTCTTATCACTCTGTCCTGTCTTTTGTATTGTGTCAGTGTTTCTTATCATTCTGTCCTGTCTTTTGTATTGTGTCAGTGTTTCTTATCATTCTGTCTGTCTTTTGTATTGTGTCAGTGTTTCTTATCATTCTGTCCTGTCTTTTGTATTGTGTCAGTGTTTCTTATCATTCTGTCCTGTCTTTTGTATTGTGTCAGTGTTTCTTATCATTCTGTCCTGTCTTTTGTATTGTGTCAGTGTTTCTTATCATTCTGTCCTGTCTTTTGTATTGTGTCAATGTTTCTTATCATTCTGTCCTGTCTTTTGTATTGTGTCAGTGTTTCTTATCATTCTGTCATGTCTTTTGTATTGTGTCAATGTTTCTTATCATTCTGTCCTGTCTTTTGTATTGTGTCAATGTTATCATTCTGTCCTGTCTTTTGTATTGTGTCAATGTTTCTTATCATTCTGTCCTGTCTTTTGTATTGTGTCAGTGTTTCTTATCATTCTGTCATGTCTTTTGTATTGTGTCAATGTTTCTTATCATTCTGTCCTGTCTTTTGTATTGTGTCAATGTTTCTTATCATTCGGTACTGTCTTTTGTATTGTGTCAATGTTTCTTATCATTCTGTCCTGTGTTTTGTATTGTGTCAGTGTTTCTTATCACTATGACCTGTCTTTTGTATTGTGTCAGTGTTTCTTATCATTCTGTCCTGTCTTTTGTATTGTGTCAGTGTTTCTTATCACTATGACCTGTCTTTTGCATTGTGTCAGTGTTTCTTATCATTCTGTCCTGTCTTTTGCATTGTGTCAATGTTTCTTATCATTCTGTCAGGACTGTCTTTGTATTATGTCAGTGTTTCTTATCATTCTGTCATGTCTTTTGCATTGTGTCGTGTGTTTCTTATCACTCTGTCCTGTCCTTTGTATTGTGTCGGTGTTTCTTATCATTCTGTCATGTCTTTTGCATTGTGTCAGTGTTTCTTATCATTCTGTCCTGTCTTTTGCATTGTGTCAGTGTTTCTTATCATTCTGTCCTGTCTTTTGCATTGTGTCAGTGTTTCTTATCACTCTGTCCTGTCTTTTGTATTGTGTCAGTGTTTCTTATCATTCTGTCCTGTCTTTTGTATTGTGTCAGTGTTTCTTATCATTCTGTCCTGTCTTTTGTATTGTGTCAGTGTTTCTTATCATTCTGTCCTGTCTTTTGTATTGTGTCGGTGTTTCTTATCACTCTGTCCTGTCTTTTGTATTGTGTCAGTGTTTCTTATCACTCTGTCCTGTCTTTTGTATTGTGTCAATGTTTCTTATCACTCTGTCCTGTCTTTTGTATTGTGTCAATGTTTCTTATCATTCTGTCCTGTCTTTTGCATTGTGTCAGTGTTTCTTATCACTCTGTCCTGTCTTTTGTATTGTGTCAATGTTTCTTATCACTCTGTCCTGTCTTTTGTATTGTGTCAATGTTTCTTATCACTCTGTCCTGTCTTTTGTATTGTGTCAATGTTTCTTATCATTCTGTCCTGTCTTTTGCATTGTGTCAGTGTTTCTTATCACTCTGTCCTGTCTTTTGTATTGTGTCAGTGTTTCTTATCATTCTGTCCTGTCTTTTGTATTGTGTCAATGTTTCTTATCATTCTGTCCTGTCTTTTGTATTGTGTCAGTGTTTCTTATCATTCTGTCCTGTCTTTTGTATTGTGTCAATGTTTCTTATCATTCTGTCCTGTCTTTTGCATTGTGTCAGTGTTTCTTATCATTCTGTCCTGTCTTTAGTATTGTGTCGGTGTTTCTTATCACTCTGTCCTGTCTTTTGTATTGTGTCAGTGTTTCTTATCACTCTGTCCTGTCTTTTGTATTGTGTCAGTGTTTCTTATCATTCTGTCCTGTCTTTTGTATTGTGTCAATGTTTCTTATCATTCTGTCCTGTCTTTTGTATTGTGTCAGTGTTTCTTATCATTCTTTCATGTCTTTTGTATTGTGTCAATGTTTCTTATCATTCTGTCCTGTCTTTTGCATTGTGTCAGTGTTTCTTATCATTCTGTCCTGTCTTTTGTATTGTGTCGGTGTTTTTTATCACTCTGTCCTGTCTTTTGTATTGTGTCAGTGTTTCTTATCATTCTTTCATGTCTTTTGTATTGTGTCGGTGTTTTTTATCACTCTGTCCTGTCTTTTGTATTGTGTCAGTGTTTCTTATCACTCTGTCCTGTCTTTTGTATTGTGTCGGTGTTTCTTATCACTCTGTCCTGTCTTTTGTATTGTGTCGGTGTTTCTTATCATTCTGTCCTGTCTTTTGTATTGTGTCGGTGTTTCTTATCACTCTGTCCTGTCTTTTGTATTGTGTCGGTGTTTTTTATCACTCTGTCCTGTCTTTTGTATTGTGTCGGTGTTTCTTATCACTCTGTCCTGTCTTTTGTATTGTGTCGGTGTTTCTTATCACTCTGTCCTGTCTTTTGTATTGTGTCGGTGTTTCTTATCATTCTTTAATGTCTTTTGCATTGTGTCAGTGTTTCTTATCATTCTTTCATGTCTTTTGTATTGTGTCAGTGTTTCTTATCATTCTTTCATGTCTTTTGCATTGTGTCAGTGTTTCTTATCATTCTTTCATGTCTTTTGTATTGTGTCAGTGTTTCTTATCATTCTTTCATGTCTTTTGTATTGTGTCAGTGTTTCTTATCATTCTTTCATGTCTTTTGTATTGTGTCAGTGTTTCTTATCATTCTTTCATGTCTTTTGCATTGTGTCAGTGTTTCTTATCATTCTTTCATGTCTTTTGTATTGTGTCAGTGTTTCTTATCATTCTGTCCAGTCTTTTGTATTGTGTCAGTGTTTCTTATCACTCTGTCCTGTCTTTTGTATTGTATGGCTGTATTTGTCTTTGTTTTCTGTTTACATTTTTTCTCCTTATTCAGTTTGTTTGGAATAGAAAAATAAACATCGAGCTTTATCTTCTGACTGACAACTGGTGGAGGAAGAACCACACCCCCACTGTTTCCATGTACATTTTTCCACTGTTTCCGTTTACATTTGACTGAGAAATAAAAGAATTATTATGTTTCCATTTAATTCACTTTGACAACAAACTGAACATAACATTTCCATTTAATTCATATTGATAAAGAAGTGAACATGTTTCCATTCCAACAAAGAAGTCAGCATAATGTTTCTATTTTGTATTGATAAAAAAGTGAACATAATGTTTCCATTTTGGATTGACAAAGAAGTGAACAAATATTTCCATAAACCAGAAGAACAAGAAAACCAATGTAAGCGTGTATCCAATAAGACAAAACAAAACAATCGCAAATTTTCGGCCAACTAGCCTTTGTCCAGCGCGAACGCACGGTCACAGACAGATCACAGACACCAAACAATGGATAATAAAAACGGGACTAAAAACTTCCCTGCCGCCTCGTCCAGTGGGTAAGAAATGGAATGCCCATGTCGTCATGAGCAGTAGTAAGAAATGGGGAGAGGGGAGGCAACTATGATGTCAAAAGGGAAGTGAGATGAGTTCTGCAATTTTGAGAAGTGGCCATGCTATATCGGTATAGCATGTAATATACCCACACACAAAAATATATATATATTTCCATTTCAAATTGTCAAAGAACTGAATATAATCAATGTTTCCATTCAGATTGACAGAAAAATGAACATGTTTCCATTTCAGATTGACAGAGAAGTGAACATGTTTCCATTCCAACAAAGAAGTCAGCATAATGTTTCTATTTTGTATTGATAAAAAAGTGAACATAATGTTTCCATTTTGGATTGACAAAGAAGTGAACAAATATTTCCATTTCAGATTGTCAAAGAATTGAACATAATGTTTCCATTCAGATTGACAGAAAAATGAATGTACTGTTTCAATTTCAGATTGACAAAGAAGTAAACATAATGTTTCCTTTCCAGATTGACAAGGAAGTGAATACACAGCTTAAAGAGGGACTGAAGGAGCAGAAACGTCACCCTGCTTGGGACACCATTCAAAAAGAGGTTTGGGCTCGAATTGTGTGTATGTGTATGTTAGCGGGTGTTTTCAGTGTGACTAGCGTGTGCTGATTGACATAGTGCGTGTGTTTTCAGTGTGAATAGTGTGTGGTGATTGACGTAATTTGTGTGTTTTCAGTATGAATAGTGTGTGGTGATTGACGTACTGTGCTTTCAGTGTGAATAGTGTGCGGTGATTGACGTAATGTGTGTGTTTTCAGTGCGAATAGTGTGTGGTGATTGACGTAAAGTGTGTGTTTTCAGTGTGAATAGTGTGTGGTGATTGACATAATGTGTGTGTTTTCAGTATGAATAATGTGTGGTGATTGACGTAATGTGTGTGTTTTCAGTGTGAATAGTTTTGTGGTGATTGACATAATGTGTGTGTTTTCAGTATGAATAGTGTGTGGTGATTGAAGTAATCTGTGTTTTCACTGTGAATGGTGTGTGTTGACTGATGTAATGTGTGTGTTTTCAGTGTGGATAGTGTGTGGTGATTGACATAATGTGTGTGTTTTCAGTGTGAATAGTGTGTGGTGATTGACATAATGTGTGTGTTTTCAGTGTGAATAGTGTGTGGTGATTGACGTAATGTGTGTTTTTTCAGTGCGAATAGTGAGTAGTGATTGATGTAATGTGTGTGTTTTCAGTGCGAATAGTGTGTGGTGATTGACGTAATGTGTTTTTGTTTTCAGTGCGAATAGTGTGTGGTGATTGATGAAGTGTGTATGTTTTCAGTGCGAATAGTGTGTGGTGATTGATGTAATGTGTGTGTTTTCAGTATGAATAGTGTGTGGTGATTGAAGTAATGTGTGTGTTTTCAGTGCGAATAGTGTGTGGTGACTGATGTAATGTGTGTGTTGTCAGTATGAATAGTGTGTGGTGATTGACGTAATGTGTGTGTTTTCAGTGCGAATAGTGTGTGGTGATTGACGTAATGTGTGTGTTTTCAGTGTTAATAATGTGTGGTGATTGACGTAATGTGTGTGTTTTCAGTATGAATAGTGTGTGGTGATTGACGTAATGTGTGTGTTTTCAGTACGAGTGTTGTGGTGTGGGAGAGGTACCAGGATTGGTACGTTGTCATGGTCAACAAGGTGCCGGACTCATGCTGCAGTGTTCAGATCCAGGGCTGTGGCGCCAGACCAGAGCTGTCCTATCCAAAGGTGAGTCACAGTTAACAGTACACTGCAACAGTTACAATACACATGTCCAGCACAACAACGGTATGTGCATTACACACACACATAGTGCATGGACTAGAACAGTGATAATAATTGTATTACATCACATACACAGTGCAACAAACAGTGATAGTAACATATAATACACATAATACATGAACGTAGCAATACACGATACAAGTAAACAGTATAATACACGTACAGCACATGCTACACAGTACAACACACAGTAAAGTACAACTAATAGTACATAGTACAACACACAGTGCACTGTACAATAACAGTATAATACATCATACAACACATCTACACAGTACAACCCACAGTGATAGTTCAACTCATAATACATAGTAGAACATGTAGTACACAATACAAGTATATATATATACACCGTTACAACACATGCTACACAGTACAACAACAGTGATAGTTCAACTCAAGTACATAGTAGAACACGTAGTACACAATACAAGATAACAGTATTATACAACCAGTACAATACATGCTACACAGTACAACACACAGTAATAGTACAACTCATAGTACATAGTAGAACACGTAGTACACAATACAAATAACAGTATTATACACCATACAATACATGCTACACAGTACAACACACAGTAATAGTACAACTCATAGTACATAGTACAACACAGTGCACAGTACAACTAACAGTATAATACACAGTACAACACACACTACACAGTACAACACAGCGATCATACATCTCATAATGCTTAGTAGAACATGCAGTACATAATACAACAGTACAACACACAAGTTCATATTACAACACACAGTGCAGCACAATACATATTACAGGACTCTACATAGTACAACACACAGCAGATAGTACACTGTACAGCACACAGTTCACAGCACAACACAGTTCACAGTACAACGCATTCATAGTCCAGCACACTTCATTGTACAGCAAGTTCATAGTCCAGCACAGTTCACAGTACAGCGCAGTTCATAGTCCAGCACAGTTCACAGTGCAGCAAGTTCATAGTCCAGCACAGTTCACAGTACAGCAAGTTCATAGTCCAGCACAGTTCACAGTACAGCAAGTTCATAGTCCAGCACAGTTCACAGTACAGCGCAATTCATACTCCAGCACAGTTCACAGTACAGCAAGTTCATAGTCCAGCACAGTTCACAGCACAGCAAGTTCATAGTCCAGCACAGTTCACAGTGCAGCAAGTTCATAGTCCAGCACAGTTCACAGTACAGCAAGTTCATAGTCCAGCACAGTTCACAGTACAGCAAGTTCATAGTCCAGCACAGTTCACAATACAGCAAGTTCATAGTCCAGCACAGTTCACAGTACAGCAAGTTCATAGTCCAGCACAGTTCACAGTACAGCAAGTTCATAGTCCAGCACAGTTCACAGTACAATGCAGTTCATAGTCCAGCACAGTTCACAGTACGGCAAGTTCATAGTCCAGTACAGTTTCACAGTACAGTGCAGTTCATAGTCCAGCACAGTTCACAGTACAGCAAGTTCATAGTCCAGCACAGTTCACAGTTCAGCGCAGTTCATAGTCCAGCACAGTTCACAGTACAGCAAGTTCATAGTCCAGCACAGTTCACAATACAGCAAGTTCATAGTCCAGCACAGTTCACAGTACAGCAAGTTCATAGTCCAGCACAGTTCACAGTACAGCGAGTTCATAGTCCAGCACAGTTCACAATACAGCAAGTTCATAGTCCAGCACAGTTCACAGTACAGCAAGTTCATAGTCCAGCACAGTTCACAGTACAGCAAGTTCATAGTCCAGCACAGTTCACAATACAGCGCAGTTCATAGTCCAGCACAGTTCACAGTACAGCAAGTTCATAGTCCAGCACAGTTCACAGTACAGCAAGTTCATAGTGCAGCACAGTTCACAGTACAGCAAGTTCATAGTCCAGCACAGTTCACAGTACAGCAAGTTTATAGTCCAGCACAGTTCACAGTACAGTGCAGTTTACGACACATTCATACTACCTCACAGTTTAGAGTACAATACATAGTGCAGCACACAGTACACAGTAAAATACACAATAATTAGTATAACACAGTACAGCACAATACAATACAGTACACAATATAACATGCAGTACATAATACAATACACTGCACAGTACAAAACAGTAGATAGAACAACACCACAAGCACATAATACACCACGCAGTACACAGTAAAATACACAATAATTAGTATAACACAGTACAGCACAGTACAATACAGTACACAAAACAACACGCAGTACATAATACAATACACTGCACAGTACAAAACAGTACATAGTACAACACCACAAGCACATAATACACCACACAGTACACACTGCAACACACACACACTGAATATAGCACACAGTACAGTACAGTACACAGTACAAAACACAATGATAACAAACAGTACACAATACAACACACAGTACACAGTGCAGTACATTAGTAGAACACACAGCACACTATAGTACAACACACACTAGGTAGTAAAATACAGTACATAGTACAACACACAGTACATAGTACACAACACACAGTACAGTACACAATATGACACACAGTACACAATACAACACATAGTGCACAACATGCAGTACACAGTGCAACACACAGTACATAACATGCAATACACAATACAACATATAGTACATAGTACACAATACAACAAAAAGTACACAGCACAACACAGTACATAGTACACAATGCACAGTACAACACACAGTACACAATACAACACAAAATACACAGTACAACAAATAGTACGCATTTCAGCACACACTAAACAGAACAGTATACAGCACAAAACAGTGCACAGTACAACCCAAAGTACATAGTACATCACATACTACACAGTACATAGTACAACCCATAGTACATCACATACTACACAGTACATAGTACAACCCAAAGTACATAGTACATCACATACTACGTACGTAATACAACCCAAAGTACATAGTACAATACACACTACACAGTACACAGTATGATCCAAAGTACATAGTGCAACACACTACACAGTAGAACATACAGTACAACAAACTGTACAAACGGTACTTATTATAACACACAATATGACACAATACACAGTACAACATGCAGTACAAAGTATAACACTACATCATACAACAGTACAAAATACAACACAGTATGACACTGTACACAGTACAACACAGTACAAAATACAACACTGTACACAGTACAACACAAAGTACACATTACAACAGTACAAAATATAGCATACAGTACACACACAAATCACAGTACATAGTATAACATGGTACATAGTACAGTATACAGTACAACACATAGTACGCAGTACAACACAGTACACAGTACGATACACTGTTCAACACACACTTCAAGACATGGTACACAGTACAACACACAGTACCCATACAACACATAGTACCCAGTACAGTACACAGTACAATACACAGTACAACACACAGTGCAACACATAGTATACAGTACAACACACAATGTACAGTACATCACACACTACAACACACAGCACAACACAGTACCCAGTACAACACAAAGTACCCAGTACAAAGCAAAGCACAGTAAATACATATCCTCATTTCTTTACCCTTTTGTCTCCCACACCCTATCCACAAACATCAAAAATTTAATCCTCTGATTACCTTAACCGTCCACCAGCTTCGTGCAGGAAGCTGGTGGTAGGGTGAGGGAGTCAAAGGGTTAAGTCCTGGTGGATAGGGTGAGGGATTCAGAACGTTAAGTTTTTGCTTTGCTAGCATGGTTGACAATACAGGATGCTGGTGGACAGGATGCAGGAGTCAGAGGGTTAAGACTGTGCCTTGTATTGTGCAAGCTAGGGAATTGGCCAGATAGTTGCTGGCAGGTTTGAGTTGAGCGCATATGGAATTGTCTGAGTATGATGAATCCCTCTTGAACAAACTCCAAACTGTAAAAGGAGTTAGGCCAGTCATTCAGTGTTGGTAATGGGCCTTCTGAACACACTGACAGACAGAAAAAAAATCTGTGTACACGTTTTGTATTAAGGAAGCTAGGAATGGCAGGGGGAGGGGAGGGTGAGTTTCTTTTCAACCTGGATGTGTGTGCAGTGAAGTAGGATTGCCAATGAAAAGGAAAAAAAAAAGAATTTATTTCAGCATTTCCTGCTGGCCACAGTTCAACCGTCAACATCTGTTCTAATTCCTTTCCTCATACTGGACAGTGCAGCAGGGAAGTTTCAGTCTTTTTCTCCTGATTTTTGTACGTAGTGTTTGTTTGTTCATGACCTTACGTAAGCTTGACAAAGGCCGTTTGGCCGAAAATTTGCGCCTGTCTTGTCTTGTTGTATCAAATACGCGTTCTTATTCTTTTTTCGTGTTTTTTTCTGGGTACTGTTTGCTTTTACGTGGGCAGTCACACTTGTTTTGGATCTGTTCTAATGTTACAGGGATGCTACTCCAAAGTGAAGCATGAGCTTGAAGAAAATTTCGGCGTTCTGGGGGCAGCTGGCATCGCTCTGGGTGTCCTGCAAATTCTGCTGCTGGTGATGACCATGGTCATGCTCTGCGCTATTCGCCGATCGCGAGGAAATTTAGCTTGAAAGGCTTGAATGGTCTTATGGAGACCGTGTGAATGGTTGTGTTCTGATGTAGATATATGGTTTAATGGGCTGGGAGGGGTATCAGCGATCTTGTGAAGTGTATATGTGACCCTCCACCACGGAATGAGTTGGATTGCACCTGACACACTTTTTCGCTAGCAGCGATAGTTCATGTAGGGGGGTCAGGGTACCAATTTTGAGATTTTCAATGAAAATGATTCTGTGGTCATTATTTTATGTCTTGCTAAAATACTTGTGCTTATTTGATCTTATAAACGGGTGAAAAGTGTAGCTCTATTAAGAAGTACCTGGTTGCTATGGGCATAAGTGTGACATTTTCAAACTGCGATTTCTCAAATATGCATTTTTCCACATATCCAACTTTAAAAGGTCATAACTTGGAAAAGGAATGCCCGATTTTAATAAAATTTGGATCTATGAAAACTGCGTTTTTTGCTTATTCATTTCATTTAAAAACAAAGAAAATTCACCCCAGGTGCATTGCGACTCATTCCGTGATGGAGGGTCACATATGAACTGTCCTCTAATGTAGACAGGGGTAGTGATGGTCTTGTGAAATCTGTATGAACTGTCTGATAATGTAGACAGAGGCAGTGGTGGTCTTGCACAGACCATAAGAACTGTCTGTTCTCTGTGAGGAACAAGTTTCTTTTTATTTGTCTCCCTTTGGCTTTTTTTTTTTTTTTAGCCCTTCCTGCTTTTTCTTTTTTTCTGTCTGTCTTCCTTTTTCCTTCCCTCCAGCTTTCTGTCTCTGTCTGTGAGGAACCAGTTCAAGTGACCAGGTGTGTGCGAAAAATTAAACTGCTAGATATTTGCCTGCTGCAATGATAAGTATGTGTTGATACAATGGATACATAGTCATGTAGAGAGCACAAAGGGGAAGTGAGCATGCAGGTTGTGGAAGGGGTGACGGTTTCATGTGCTGTCTCAAACCTTGTATATATGTGTATGTGGCCTTGATGTACATGATGTGGTCATTTATGAATCTGTTTTGCATCCTGAATCAGAGGATGATGGTGCAAAATGTCCAGAATAGTAAAAAAATTAACAGGACATCATGTCGAGACCAAAGACTTAATTCACAAACTGTTACATAACATATAATTACCAAAACATGAAACGGGAATTTCAAACCACAAAGCAATAAAACAGAAGCAAAGTGTATGCAGTTTTTGCGCATGCGTGGTGTGTGTGTGTTTGAGTTACCTATCTAGAACAGATAGTTATGTTTAACTGTTGTTCTCGAAAAGTTACTGTAAAATATCTTCTTGCCTAAAACAGAATTGTTCATCTTCAGTGCAACTCTTTAAACTTTTTAAGCCCTATGACGTATCAGAACGCCAAGAACATGATTAAAAGAAGAGACTGAGCGCCTGTTGAATGTGTCATTGTCAACTGTCTAACAGGAATTGTCATCTATCAAGCAAACGTTTGTTAGACACACAGTGTAGAATACATTGATTTTCCTCGAAACATCTTTCACAAGTGCCAGGGGCATGTTTCTTACACAGTAGCACACTCATGCACTAATGGCGATAAAGCAAGTGGCTAGGGGAAGGAAAAAGTGTGCTATGACGTGAGGCAGAACTAAATTTTAGGCAATTTATGGCACTTATTTCACAGTAGAAGATGGAATTAATGTTAGATGCGAGAGGCGACCTGTATGACCACCATCTTTACCTCGCCAGCAAGACCCGCCAGCAAATACCTAGCCACGTATGCTGCTGGATAGAACAAAGAAAACGCTTGTATCTAGCATACCTTGTGTACTAGCGTGTAAGAAACAGGCCCCAGTCATAAACAGAAATTTCTGTTGGAGGTTGCTGATCAGCATCTGAATTACCATTAGGCTTTGAGTGCTGATCAGCACTTGAATTACCATTTGGCTTTGAGTCTTGAGAAGGACAAGTTTTCACTTGAGTAAATTCTGCTGAAAATCTGACCTAGATATAGGTCTGTAAACAGACAGGGTAGGGAGGGACCTAGATAGGTCTATATAAATAGACACAGAGGAGAAAATCAATGTAGATCGGTTTTTCATAAAAAGAACAAGTGGCAATTGACCAAGATGGGTCTATAAGTAGACACGAGGGGAAATCTACTGTGATGGGACTATAGACACAACGGGGGAGGGGGGGGGGGACCAACCTTAATGGCTACCGGGTATATAAAGAGAGACACAGGGGGGAATAAGGCCGTTGTGTAGTGGCAGCTCAACATAATGCAATTAATGCGGTGCTAATGGTGAATAGACAGAAGTGAAGGTTTGGGAGGATGTGATATTTCTTTGACAAACTGTGGTAATTCATTTGAAATATCAAATACAAAGAATCTGAATAATTCGTCCATTTACTCTTCTTTTCTTCTGCCTCTTCTTCTTTCTTCTTCTCCACCTTGCTCCTGTTTTTCTTCTTCTTCTTCTTCTTCTTCTCCTTCATGCTCCTGTTTTTCTTCTTTACTACTACTACTTCTTCTTTTTCTTCTTCTTGCTCCTGTTTTTCTTCTTTTACTACTACTACTTCTACTACTACTACTACTTCTTCTTCTCCTCCTCCTTCTTTTTGCTCCTGTTTTTCTTGGTCTTCTTCTTCTTCTTTCCTTGAAGAGTCTTTAGGGCACTTCACAAGAGAACTGTTCACCAGATCGCTCCAGCTCTGTCAGTTGTGTGCCAAAGTCTGGGTCTCTTGAGATGGCCTCTCTGTACATTCCATAGTGTTGTTAGTCCATCGGTTTTCCTGTCTTCCCCTCCATTTCCATTTCTCAACAGTTCCCCGGAGGATTGATTAAGCAAGATCATGTGAATGATTTATACGTGAATTAAAAAACATGATTATTGAATGAATGTAATCTTTTTTTTTTTATTAGCCTGTTGGTAGTTACTGTGAAGTTTTATTTGATATTATTTATACATTGTGCATATTCATTTGTTTATTTTATTATTTTCTATTTATTATTCATCTATGCATTATTTTTATCTATGCATTTATTTTAAAATTTTTGTCTCTGCATATTGATGAAATTTTATATTTTGACCTTGCATATTGATGTAATTTCCAATTCGTGTGTATTTATCTTCTACTTTATCATATTCAAAATTGTCTCGTCAGCTTATCCTCTTTCATCTGGTTGCCATAACTTGTTGAAGACATAATTGTGTACTCGTGTAGTATGCTTGCTGTTGTCAGTGTAGTCTTGCAGTCTTTCATAACTTGACGTAAACTTGATGAGAAAAGCTACAGAAAAATATGTGTTGAATATCTGTCCATTATGCATAATACATGATCCACAATGGTTCCTTTTCCACTGCCTGCTGTTGGCATCATTCTGATGATTCTTGAAACAATCACAGTTCTGGTCCAATTGATATTTCCCTTTTATGTTCAAAAACAGTCATAGATCTGATCTGATCAATATTTCTATTGAACGTTTAGAAATTATGCTATTTGACCTGCAGATTGTGCAGTCATGTTGGAAGATTTGAGATTAGTGGTATTTGTTAAAAATGTTTTCAAGTTGTCTTTTTGAAGACTGAAAATAACATTGCACTGTATTGAAAACAGTAAAAAATAAATAAAAAGTGTTTTAGAACAAAGCTGTTTGTTTAGAGAAGCAATTCGTGTTACGGTTACAGAGAATTGGATCTTGTGACTGTTATAGAACATCAATTCATGTGACTGTTATAGAGAGTGAAATTGTATGACTGTTACAGAAAATCAGTTCATGTGACTGTTAATGAGCATCAGTTCATGTAGGCCTAATTGTCATAGAGAATCAGTTCATGTCACAGAAAATCAGCTCAAATGATTGTTACAATCAGTTCATGTGACTGTTACAGAACATCAGTTCATGTGATTTTCATGGAGAATCAGTTCATGTCACAGAAAATCAGTTCAAATGACTGTTACAGAGAATCAGTTCATGTGACCATTATAAAACATCAGTTCATGTGATGTCAGGCTGTTGAGGAGTTCAGAATAACATTGTTTGATGTAAGCAACAAAATGCAGAATGTACAGAATCCACGGGTTGTAAATAAAGATGTTCATCAAACACAGTTTACAGCTGCAGGTCTTTTATACTAGTCTGACAGTGTGTGCTATTCTGACAATGTGTGGTATTCTGACAATGTGTGGTATTCTGACAGTGTGTGGTATCTGACAGTGTGCTATTTTGACACTGTGTGCTTTGTTGCTGTAGCAGTGCATCATAGCTGGTCATGTGTCACTGTCGTGTGACAGTTTTACAGTGTTGACACCGTTGTCTTTTTTATTACAGGTAAAAGTGATGTTAGTGTGATGCGTATGTGTGCACACTAAACTAAAGGTGTGTTATGTTGCTGTTATCGTAGCTGGTATGTCTGCATTCCAAGTTGTTAATGTAAGTAAGAGTAAATAAAGGTTGCTGTAGTTTTGTAATTGCTGAGTGTAGAGATCGTACTGTGTTATCATTATAATGTGTCTGTAAAATAAATTTGCAGTTGTAATTTTCACACGCACACACACACACACACGCACGCACGACAAACCAACCACACATACGCACACACATACACACACACACACACACACACACACACACACACACACCACACATGCAGTACATACACACTCAGAGACAAACGTACACATACACACACACATTACACATACACACACATATACACATACACAACACACACAATCCCATGCTGATGAAATCCAGCTTATAGGAAGACAGATTTTTTTATTTTTTTTTATTTACTTTTTTTTTTTTTTGGCATTCCAATATTCCTGGGAAGTGTGTAGGCTCTATATGTTTCATAAGCCACCGTACACTGACATGACTTACAGGATCTTTAACATACATAGTTGATATTTTGTGTGCTTTGTAGTTGGTGGATGGGGTGCAGGAATCAAAGGGTTAAAAGGTAGTCTAAGTATGTTCGTACCAGATAATTTTAGCCAATACATTATACATCTTGTAGTCTATGGTGGTTCATACATTAATGTAGCCAATGTGTATGGTTATACAGTTAATTTTAGCCAATATGTTACGCATCTAACAATTGAATACATAGGTGATGGAAATCCTTCACTACAATGTGTAGGCCTACTTAGCAAGTAGAGAGACATATGTAAACATTAGAACAGAAAGATACACAAACATATATAAAAAATTAAAAGTACAATAAACAGACACAACAAATAAATGGACGAACAATATCAAATTTATATAACATGTGTCAACAGTGACTGTATACAGTTTTGTGAACGTGTTTTTCACCCATTTCCTGTGATGTCTATTATTTTAAAAAAATGTCTTCTGAACATCCCAAATGTAAGATTGAATTTTGAAGACTTGATAATTTCATTTTTGGCCAAGTCATTTTACGCATGTAGAGAATCTCAACAGTTTTAATAGAAATTATCAAGCCATTTAAAAACACTTTATTTGATTGCAAAGGTTATGTCATCCATGTGAAAAGCAACATCACCATTAGAGATCACGTTGGACATAATCACTTTCATAGGTAATGTATTGTAATACTGTGAACTACGTCAGACTCATGAATGCTAAAATTTTGATTACTTCGATAAATTCCATGGTCACAATTACAGTATTGTTTTTCGCTGTTCATTTAATTTTAATTAAGACAAAATGAGTATTTATGGCTAAAGATGAAGCAGTGTTGACTGTTAAATGAAGTTTTGTTCACAAGTCTTTCTCACTACAATTATTATACACTGTCAGTAACAGCTATGTTACAATAGACGTGTAACAAAAGATGTGTTACAACGAACATTTTACAACAAACTGCTGTCAGCACGGCTCAAAAATATTCCTCCTCACCCGTTTCTCGCCCCACAACTTCAAAAGAATCGTCGCCTTAATAAGTGGGCAGGGGAAAGAACTCATCAGGAGACACCGCGAAGTACGCAGATTTGTCTCCCTTATTACAGTGACGCTTGCGTTTTTCTATCTGCTGAAACGTTCGTTTATTTGTGACTCAGCTAGGGCGCGACACACACCACACACACACACACACACAGAGTCACATCCACACACACACGGAGACACACACACACGCACACACACAACGCACATTCCGCATAGATACATATACAGACACATACAGATTGTGTGTGTATGTGTGTTGTGTGTGTGTGTGTGTGTAACAAAATACACGAAATTTTCTGCTCTTTATTGTTGGACCTTTACCAAATGTTGTCAGAGGTTTCGATCCTTGAGGAGTCGTGAAGGATTCTTCTTATTATTATTATTAGTAGTAGTAGTAGTAGTATCACTCTATGCTGAGAGTTTTCTTGTTTCAGCCATATAGGCGTTACTTAATTTTATGACCATTGTTTTGTGAAATTATAATAGGCACAATCTTATTATAATTTACACATATATCACGCCTAAACGAATATTATCTATCAAGGAATTTCACTTACTTTTTGTTAGGCCTGATCGGTTCAGGCCTAGCCTAACAAAAAGTAAGTGAAATTCCTTGATAGATAATATTCGTTTAGGCGTGATATATGTGTAAATTATAATAAGATTGTGCCTATTATAATTTCACAAAACAATGGTCATAAAAGTAGTATCACTATCATTATTATTATCATTATCAGAGGAGGAGGAGGAGGATTATAATCAAATGTTGCAATATTGGAACAGTGGAATGAGTTCGTGAAAATTTCGAGAAAGCAAACACTGATGGAGAGTAAGAAGTTGGACATGTGTTTATATACAAACTGATTTGTTCTGTTACAGTAGGTAATAATGTCAAAGTCTGTAATAACATATAAAACCAAATGTGCATAAATTGGTAATGAATAGAAATGAAATACAGTAGTACAAGCGAATTACCTAACACGAAAAAAATCGTAGGTACCAATTTTCAAATCCGGAAGTGCACTGAATACGCTCAGTTAGAAAAAAATTATCGATCTGAAGAGAAAAAAAAATGTATGCACAGAATACACTTGTAGACCAGTCAAGCCAGTCATAAACAGTACAATATATGTGCAAAATATCTCATAACACACTACTAGTACTAACTGAAATATCAGTGGCATAGAAGGACACTACTGAAAGAATGCCAGACAAAAGAAAGAAGGCAAGAACAAGAGTGAGGGGAATTAGAGAGAGAGGGAAGATGGAGAGAGTAAGGGGGCCGACAGGCAGGCAGACAGAAACAGACAGATGTAAAGAGACAAAGGAAAAGAGAGGAGGGAGACAAAGAAAGAGAGGCACAGAGAGACAGACAGAGACGTAGAAAAGGAGAGGCAGAGATAGCGAGACAAGAGAGACAGAGAAAGAGCGAGAGAAAGAGAGTCAGAAGCAGAAATTTATTCAGTAAGGCCAAAGCCTCGTTTGAAGGGGTGTGAGCATATTGTGAACATCATAAAAACACAAAATGTAAATACATAGTTGTTATTGGACAATGTATATTTCAAATATTTTGGAATAATTTACAACATAGGACCCGCAACCAAACTTCAAGAGAGAGAGAGAGAAAGATGGGGGCAGACAGAGAGACAGAAGTAGAGAGACAGACAAAAAATGGGGGGGGGGGGCAAGCAGACAGACAGACAGACGGGTGGGCAGAGACAGACAGACGTACATAGACAGACAAAAAGAGTGGAGGGAGACAGAGACATAGAAAGGGAGAGACAGAGATAGCGAGACAAGTGAGAGATAGAGACAGAAACAGCAAAAGAGAGAGAGGGGGGGGGGGTGAGAGAGAGAGAGTAAGAAATTTATTTAGTAAGGCCAAAGCCCCATTTGAAGGGGTGTGAACACATCATAAACATTATACAAACACAAAATGTAATACATACTTGTTCTTGGACAACGCATACTTAAAATATTTTGGAATAATTTACAATACAGAACCCGCAGTCAAACTTCAAAGAGAGAGAGAATACAAACAGCGGTGAAAGAGCTACTCGTTCTTTCAGTTCAATAATCGATGTTGTATGGAGATGTAATGATCGCTGCTGCCGTCTTCAGTGGAGCTTGCCGTGTGAAAACACGCCCCGTTACAGCAGGAGGCCGATTTCCAACAATAGTGTGGACTAACAACCCAACCCATTACCCCCACCCCCCCTCCCTCACCCACATCCCCTACACCCTACACCCTACACCCATACACGCACTGCCCTCCCTCCCCTCCAAATACTCTTCTTCATAAAGCCACAACATTGGTTGCTGCCATCTTGTTTCTGTAACGCTCTTCAGGGTGACGCTTTCGCTCTGTAGCGACTCTCCAGCATCTGTCCAAGTGTAGTTACTCCCCTTTGTGGAGCGCGCAGGCGGAAAGTACGCCTCTCGTGCACACACGTGATCTGTCACGTGCCACCGTCAGAGGTACGGGGAGGTTACCGTGTGATTTGTGTCATATGGTCAGGCAGGCGATTGTTTGTCAGGGAAGATGCTAGAGTTCTGACAGATTGCTTGCTCTGTTTCCAAATCCGTCAGCAGCTTGAAGATAAACATAATGATAATAATTATAATAAAACTGACGGAGTCGTAAGGTTCCAGGGAGAAAAGAGAGAGAGGAGAGAGAGAGAGAGAGAGAGAGAGAGAACAGACAGACGAAAGACAGACCGAGACAGAGAGACAAAGAGAGAGAGAACGGGAGAGACATACAGAGACAGAGAGAGACAAAGACACAGAGAGAGAGAGAGAGTTTTTAGACTTCAGAACACTTTATCACTCGAGGATAGCAGCATTAGTCCCATTGGGCCTGTCTTACAACAAGTCCTTTGAACATAAATTTTCAACCATAACACATAAAATGTGAAACAAATGAAATGAATTGTGATATTATATTGACTTTCGTACATGTGCCAATGGCTCGAGTGCTTCACACACAAAAATGAGCATGAAATAACGAACCATAATACATAATGGCTACCTGGCTAAACTTGTCTCTCAGTGAATGGCTACTTACTGCGTAACTTTCATCGGCGATCCGGCCGACTTCTTCAGCGCAACTGCTGGGTTGAGAACTGGCTTCAGTGCGCACCGCCGTGAGCGAACACTCACGACAGTGCGACTGAATAAGTGAGGAGTACACCGATGGCAGGTTGTGTCGGCCCCGGTCACGGTTGAAGGTGGGGTTCCTTGCGGCGATGTAGACTGCCTCCTTTACTCCCCTCTGGAACCATCTCACTTCTTTGTCGAGAACTTGCACACTGTCCTTTTCAAAGTGGTGTTGGGTGTGGGTCAGATGTTCCCCCACTGGAGAGGACTCACGTTTGTGTTCTTTTAATCTTTTGTGCAAGTTGCGCTCAGTTTCGCCAATATAACTATGGTCACAGTCCTGGCAGTCTATCTTGTATATCACCCCTGATTTGTCCAATTTGTCTGTTTTGTCTTTGGGGTGGACTAACTGGCTTCTAATGGTGTTGGTGGGCTTGGCGTGGACACTGACTCCCAACTTCCTGATCTTCCTGCTGAGAGCCTCAGTGACGCCGCTGACGTATGGCATAGAGACGTGCCCTCTCGAAGGGGTTTGCCATTCAGTGGAGGGGTGGGGTATGGTTTTCTTGACCCCCGGAATATCCCAGGCCCACTTCTGGTATCCTGACACACTGAGTACTTTCTTGATATACTGCACCTCTTCTTCTCTAGCGGTGTCAATAGAGCAGATGGTCTTTGCTTGGTGGATGAGGGTGCGGATTACTCCAAGCTTGTGTTCCAGTGGCTGGTGACTGTCGAATTGTAAGTACTGGTCCGTGTGGGTTGGCTTTCTATAGACGGAGAAGGCGAGGCCTGTCTCCATCCGGGTGATGCGGGTATCCAACATCGCGATGCTGCCGTACTCTTCTACATCATAGGTGAGCTTGATGGCAGGGTGTTGGTTGTTGAGATGGTTCATGAAGTCTTCGACCACCGATCTTTTCAGTACAGTCATAGTATCATCCATGTAGCAGCCCCAGTAGCATGGAGGAGTGTGGAACGACGCCAAAGCTTTCTCCTCGAAGTTTTCCATAAAGAGGTTGGCGATGATGGGACTCACAGGGGACCCCATGGCTGCACTCTCGGTCTGTTGGTAGAACTGTCCTTCAAAGGTGATGTAGGTGGTGTTGAGGCAGCAGGATAGCAGTTCACAGATGTGTTCCACTGGCAGGTTGGTGCGTTGCCAAAGACTGTTGTCGACCTGTAACCTCCCTCTAATGATGTCAATGCTGTCCTTCGCAGGGACACTGCTGAACAGGGCTGTGACATCATAGGACACCAGAATCTCAACAGGTTATGGTACAAACTTCGACAGCTTCTTCACCAGGTCTGCACTGTTGCCAATGGAATGGTCTGTCTTTCCTACCAAAGGCGAGAGGATGTCTGCAACAAAGCGGGCCGTCTCATATATCAGGGATCCTCTAGAGGCAACAATGGGACGAGGGGGTACATCTTCCTGTGCACTTTAGGCAGTCCGTAAAACTTGGGCACATCAGTAGCTGAGGGGTACAATCTGCGGTACTGTTCTGGGGAGAGTTCTCCTGACTTCTGCAGACTTTGCAGTAGTTTGGTCAGACGGGCAGTATACTTGCTGGTGGGATCTTTGCTCAGCTGTTGGTAATACGTTACACATGAAGCAAGTTACAAAATAAGTTATGATGTAATATTCTGACCGTTTTATGCCAATGTTTCATGCGCCTTACGACTGAGAGATGTTCCAAAAGTTCTTGGCCTCGACATGAAGAAGATGTGATAGGATTTCTGTCACCTGTTATTTTTTAATGTGGTCCCCTCTCAAACTCCACACTTTCTCCAACGCTGCTGCATGGTTTCTTTCAGTGTTGCTCTGGAAGAACTCTCTTGGGAGCACCTGAAGGTAGATGCTGACGGTGTCCTTGACGTCATTGTCTCAGTTTAAATCTCTCTCCGACCAGAGTTGTGGTTGGTTGGTTGGTTGGTTGGCTGGTTGGTTGGTTGACTGGCTGGTTGGTTGGTTGGTTGGTTGGTTGGCTTGGCTGGCTGGCTGGCTGGCTGGTTGGTTGTGGATGGTTGTTTAGTTTTGTTTTGTTTTTTTCCAATTTGAGGACAAGGTGTAATCCAAGTGGTCAAGGTCTAGCGAATAGCGCGGGTGGCCAATAATTCCAAAACCACATCCTGAAAGGTAGCCATGGCAACAGGTGACTTGTGTGCAGATGCGTTGTCCTGATGAAACAAGGAAGAAATATATTCTGTTTTTTTTCTTAGAACTTTTTCAATATAATCCACAAGCAGAATTATGTCAACATCCCAGAAAACAGTGTCAAATACCTTGTCAGCAGAAGTTGTGACCCTTGTCTTCTTTGAAAGGGGATAATCAAGATGCTTCTACTGTTGTAACTGCTCTTCGCTCTCTGGTGTTACGTAGTAGACCCAGGTTTCATCAATGGTAACAAGTAAGTCAATAATGTCTAGTAGATCAGCTGAAGTCATGGTAATAAGTATAAGGCATGAAGTGCCCTCATACAAAATAACAGCAAATGGCACAACTTTGAGACAGGTTGATAAGTTTGAGTATCTGGGAACGGTCCTCTCAACATCAGAAATAGCTGGCAGAATCGGCCAAGCCAAAACAGCAATCACGAAGATGGAAAGCGTTCTTACCAACAAATGCCTATCAATTAACATCAGGAAGAGAGTTCTTGAATGTTATATAAAACCGATAATGTTATCCAGTTGTGAGGTGTGGACGGTCAACACACAAAGCCTGAACAAGATTGAGGCAACCGAACTGTGGTTTCTAAGAAGAATGTTGAGAGTTCCATGGACATCAAAGAAAACAAACGAGACAGTCTTGATGGAGGCAGATACAAGATCATTGATAAGAAAGATTAGGAAAAGACAGGCAACATTTATAGGCCATTTTATGAGGAAAAGGGAATTAGAACACCTGGTCACAACAGGAAAGCTGGAGGAAAAGAGAACAACAGGTAGACGAAGGGAGAAAATATTGGACGGACTTGCAGAGTGGCTGAGGACAGAGAGGGTGGGAGATGTACTTGCAGCGACAAGGGATAGATTGATATGGAGGACCATGATCGCCAACGCCATGCGGCTTGCCACATGATGATGATGACAATGAAAGTCGTTGGAGAGTGAGAGGCTTTCATGATGAGCAACCCGTTACCCATCAGGAGGTTCTCAAAACAGATCTCTATCCGTTACCCACAGGAAGTACCCAGGAGACATCTCCACCCTTGTCCCACCAGGAGGTACCTAAGGGAGATTTCCGCTCCCCATCAGGAGGTACCCAAGGTAAGTCTCTATCGGGAAATAACCATGGAAAATCTCCACCAGTTACCCACCAAGAGGTATCCACGGTAGATCTCCGCCTGTTACCCACCAGGAGGTACCCAAGATAGATCTCCACCCTTGACCCATGAGGAGGTACCAAGGTAAGTCTCCATCTGTTGCCTACGGGAGGTACCCACGGTAGATCTCCACCCTTTATTCACCAGGAAATACCCATGGGAGACCTCCACCCTATACCCATTGGGAGATAACCATGGAAAATTTCCCCCAGTTACCCACCAGGAGGTACCCAAGACAGATCTCTACCCTTTTTTCACCAGGAAGTACCCATGAGAGACCTCCACCCTTTACCCACCTGCAAATACTCTAGGTAGAACTCCACCAGTTACCCACCGGAGAAACTCAAGGTACATCTCCATCCGTTACTCATCAGGAGGTACCCAAGGTGGATCTCCACCCGTTACCCACTGGGAGATACCCAAAGTAGCTCTCTACCTGTTGTTACGCATCAAGAGGTACCAAAGATAAATCTCCACCCATCACGTATCAGGAGGTACCCAAGGTAGATCTCAAGTCTAGCTGGAAGACATACCTTTTTGTCCAGCGGTGATTGCCCCCTCTACATGCCCACCTTTTTGTTCCCCTCCCCTCCTGTCTTCCCCCACCCGGTTTGCGTGTGCTTTGTGCCCTGGAGTTTCGGCCGTTGTCCTGGGATTGCTTTGGTGAACGATGAGAGTGTGTGCTTTGATTTGATTACTTTATCAAGATTTAGTGCCTTATGAATGTTATCATTATCATCATTATTTCCACCCGTTAAGCACCAGGAGGTACCCAAGGTTGATCTGCACCCGTTACCCATCAGGTGGTACTCAAACAGGCTCAAATCCAGCACTGCCAGTTGGAAAACGGCGACCTAACCACTGAGCTGTCGACCCCGACATACTGATGTTGAGATGTGCACGTGACTTAACGGCACGTCCCCCACGTGACCACAAAGCCCTTCCTTCAAGATGGCGCGCTGAACTCATCAAGGGGGTAAGCCGCCTGCGTTTCAAAGCAGAGTTATGGTTCCTGCCCAGCTGCGAGCAAGGACTAACGCGAGAAGCAAGAACGGTGGACCTTGAATAGGAAATTGGATACGACACTTTGAAAGTAATTAGTCTTCCTCTGCTAGTACTTTTTTTCGTTTCATAGTACAACACCCTCCTTGTGTTTTTATTCATTTTCTGCCATAACCGTTTTCCCTGCGAGTATTGTGCTACTAGTCTTGGCCAGCCTAAACACTGCTTGTGTCAGTCCGTAGGTCACCCTTTGGGAAGGAGGGAGGGGGTCTCTATTTTACAAACTAATGTGCCCCAGGTGATACGCTTCTTTCGGTCTCCTGGTAAAGGCTGCACCTCAACATCCCCACCGCCACCCCCACCCCACCCCACCCCACCCTACCCCTTTCTTCAGAGATTGTCGTCGACAGACAACTGAAAAGACCGCAGTCAAAGACATCATGTGGTGCAGCGTACGTCTGGAAGCCCACGAAGTGTTTGAAAAAGGAAGAGTAAGGCTAGGGAGACAATGCTGTCTACAATCTGGTGCTGATGGGAAGGCAGTCTGATTTCCATTCCATTCTAGCTTTGAACAGTCCACTACACCTCATTGTCCTTGGCCTGTGGCCATGGATAACATCAACACCAAGTGCCTGTGGAAATGACTGGTGATGTGGTTTTGACATTGGTGTGGTCCTCGGTTTGACATCTGCGGCTTTGTGTTTAAACAACGTCCTCTTTCTTTCTTCTGTTCCCTTATTCATATTCAGTTGCTCTCTCTCTGTCTCTCTGTCTGTCTGCTCTCTCTCTGTGTCTGTCTCTGTCTCTGTCTGTCTGTCTGTCTCTCTCTCTCTCTCTCTCTCTCTCTCTCTCTGTCTGTCTGTCTTCTGTCTCAAACAGAGACCCTGTATGTTCAAAGTAATGTTTCGTCGAGTTGTGTACCACTTGCACGTTGTGTGTGGGGGGCAGTCAGTGACCCCAGTCTCCTGTGACATTTAACTACAAGTGAAACACCCAGGGTGAGTTCAGGAGGACTGGCTTGATTACCCGTCAATTCAACGACCTGCGACAGGATAAATTTGTGACAGAAATGCTTTGGGAGACATCAAATCCTTCACACACCATCATGCCCGTCCCGGATTGGCTGTTTGTAAAAAGTTCATTTTGCTACGAGGGTTAATACTATGACTATATTGTTATTTTTAATGGGGCAAGAGAAATTAGAGCACCTAGTCACAACAGGAAAGCTGGAGGGGGAAAAGAGTACCAGGTGGACCCAGGGAGAAAATACTGGACGGACTTGCGGAGTGGACGAAGACAGAGAGGGTGAGAGATGTCCTTGCAGCGACAAAAGATAGATTCGTAAGGAGAGCATGATCGCCAACGCCATGCAGCAGGGCACATGGTGATGATGGTGATGTTGTTATTGTTGTTTTTCTTGTCTTCGTTAGAAGTTGACACGTGTCTACATTACATAATTATGTCTACTTTTGTTTCTCATTTTGAATTGTATGTGCTGTGGTTCACCTTTTTTCCACCATAGTTTTAGAATTGACTGGTGTGCCCCCTCCTTTATTTGTTTAAAATTTCTTTCCTTTACTTTCTTTTTTTTCCTTCATTCCTATGTTTGTAATAAAGCTGTATTCATTTTGTTTGTTTGTTTTGTTTGTTTGTTTGTTTGTTTGTTTGTTTGTTTCCTTCTTTCTTTCTTTTGTCTGTTTCATAATTTACTTACATTCAATATCAGTTTTAATTCATGCATTTTACTTTCGTGCTTCTGTTGATTGCTGCTCTTTATTATCACGAGTTTAGTATAGGAAGGAACGGCTGTAAGACAGGTCTAAAGGTACCTAACACTACTATCCTTGAATAATAAAGTGTCTTGAACCTTTAAAATTTGAACTGTCCCTCTGATCAACTCCTCTACAAACATAGAAATGAAGGAATTCACTGTCATTGTATCATTATGGACATGAAAGACATCACTGACCCTGTGGCTGAGCCAATCCCTCTACTATTATGGACACGAAGAAACTCGGTGGCTTTGAAGGATCCTTCTGCCATTATGGACACGAAGAAACTCGGTGGCTTTGAAGAATCCTTCTGCCATTATGGACACGAAGAAACTCGGTGGCTTTGAAGAATCCTTCTGCCATTATGGACACGAAGAAACTCGGTGGCTTTGAAGAATCCTTCTGCCATTATGGACACGAAGAAACTCGGTGGCTTTTACGGATCCTTCTGCCATTATGGACACGAAGAAACTCGTGCTTTAACGGATCCTTCTGCCATTATGGACACAAGAAACTCGTGGCTTTTACGGATCCTTCTGCCATTATGGACACAAGAACCGGTGCTTTTACAGATCCTCCTGCCATTATGGACACGAAGAAACTACTAACTAGCTTGCTCTAATCCAAAGTCCCATCACAAAGTAACTCATCGTCTCTGTACAACATGGATATGAAGGAATCATAGAACCTGTCTGTGATCAAACCCCTACCAATGATGGACACGAAGAAACTCACTGAACTGGTTTGAACATTCCTTTCTACCATTACAGACAAGAAGTACTCACTACCCATGGACTGATCAAATTGTTGTACTAATAGGACATGAAGTAACTCACTGACCCTGTCTGATCAAATCCTTGTACCAATACGGACATGAAAAACTCACTGACCCTGTCTGATCAAATCCTTATACCAATACGGACATGAAATAACTCATTGACCCTGTCTGATCAAATCCTTGTACCAATACGGACATGAAGGAACTCACTGACCCTGTCTGATCAAATCCTTATACCAATACGGACATGAAATAACTCACTGACCCTGTCTGATCAAATCCTTGTACCAATACGGACATGAAATAACTCACCGACCCTGTGTGATCAAATCCCTATATCAATATTGACATGAAATAACTCACTGACCCTGTCTGATCAAATCCTTTTACCAATACGGACATGAAGAAACTCACTGACCCTGTCTGATCAAATCCCTGTACCAATACGGACATGAAGTACTACACCCTGTGTGATCAAATCCTATATCATATTGACATGAAATAACTCACTGACCCTGTCTGATCAAATCCCTATACCAATATGGACATGAAATAACTCACTGACCCTGTCTGATCAAATCCCTGTACCAATACGGACATGAAATAACTACTGACCTTGTCTGATCAAATTCCTGTACCAATACGGACATGAAGTAACTCACTGACCCTGTCTGATCAAATCCCTATACCAATACGGACATGAAATAACTCACTGACCCTGTCTGATCAAATCCCTGTACCAATACGGACATGAAATAACTCACTGACCCTGTCTGATCAAATCCCTGTACCAATACATACATGAAGTAACTCACTGACCCTGTCTGATCAAATTCTTATACCAATACAGACATGAAGTAACTCACTAGACCCACGTCTGATCAAATTCTTATACCAGTACGGACATGAAGAAACTCACAGACCCACGTCTGATCAAATTCTTATACCAATACGGACATGAAGAAACTCACTGACCCTGTCTGATAAAATTCTTATACCAATACGGACATGAAGAAACTCACTGACCCTGTCTGATCAAATCCTTATACCAATATGGACATGAAGTAGCTCACTGACCCTTTCTGATCAAAAACCTATACCGATACAGACATGAAGTAACTTACTGACCCTATCTGATCAAATCCCTGTACCGATACGGACATGAAGTAACTCACTGACCCCGTCTGATCAAACCCCTATAACCAATACGGACATAGGTAACTCATTGACCCTGTCTGATCAAACCCCTGTACCAATACGGACATGAAGTAACTCACTGACCCCGTCTGATCAAATCCGTATACCAATACGGACATGAAGTAGCTCACTGACCCCGTCTGATCAAATAAATCCCTGTACCGATACGGACATGAAATAACTCACTGACCCTGTCTGATCAAATCCGTATACCAATATGGACATGAAATAACTCACTGACCCTGCCTGATCAAACCCCTATACCGATACGGACATGAAATAACTCACTGACCCTGTCTGATCAAATAAATCCCTGTACCGATACGGACATGAAGTAACTCACTGACCTTGTCTGATCAAATCGCTATACCAATATGGACATGAATGACCTCCGGGCAACTAACACCACAGTCTTTATGTCAGTCACGAATACTATAGCGTCCAACTATACATGTTCCGGGCCGGAAATGAATGATTACTTCAAGTGGACGGAGCGTGACGTCACGTGCGCCACGTGCCGTTACAATGACGTAGAAAGAGAACGCCAGAGGGCGTTGGGGCTTCCCGCATGCGGGTGAGAGTGCCGCCGGTGTCATGGCCGCCGGTGCTTATGGGGAAAAATGATACCCTCCTTTGGAATTACGCTCGACATACCCGCCTCGGATTTATGCCTGACCTTTTTCTTGCCTTTTAGAGAGCAGATTGAGTTTCTGGAACAATGGACTTAATCCCCTCCCCTCCCCTTCTTTTCCCTTCCCCACCCCTCTCCCCGCCAGCACAGTCACTTCCTCAACGCTGCGTGCGCTTCAATTGTCCATGAAATGTTCTCATGGCAATTTTGTGGTTTGTCAAGATAAAACTCTGCTTGAGCTTGTCAACCATCTTACCATATCTCACCTCTAACCCCTTTCTGTTTCTCTGGTTCAGTGCGTGCGCGCGCGCGTGTGTGTGTGTATGTGTGTGCGTGTGTGTGCGTGTGTGCGCGCCAGTCTCTGTGTATGTATTTCTCTCTCTCTCTCTCTCTCTCTCTCTCTCTCTCTCTCTCTCTCTCTCTTATTAATGTCAACCCTTTTTACAATCATATGCAGAGAGCAGACAAGAAGACATGAAATATACAGCTGTGTTCACTACTGCGGACAGTCGAGATGTTCTCCCCTTTTAATCTTTGCAAACCTGAAATGATAAAAACATCCTTCATCTGTGCACAGCTGTCAAGCAGATTCAAAGTGTCAGTTTCAGTTTCTCAAGATGACGTCTCTGCGCTCGGAATAAATTCTATATATACTGACGTCACATGTGTCATGTGATGGAGATGATCCAAAATGAATTCCTAGCACAGAAGAGCAGGAAAACTACTAGTAACTAGCATTCCATAACCACAGACCAGAAAAAAAAATTTTTTAGAAAGTGCAAATATTATCACTCCAAAAACTACAAACAACAAACTACGGAAAGTATAACAAAAGCACACAAATATACAAAATTGTTCTCAGATCCACCCCAAAAGATTTAACAGAACTTTTATCTCAAGCCGAACACCCTACACGAATTCAAGATACACCTTGTATCATCCAAGATTAGACATATTCAAAACAAGCATTTCCTTTTCTGGTACGTATCTCCGGAATACATTACCCACTAACATCAAATGACACACATCACTAAACACTTTTAACAGAAAGCTTCACAAACATCTGCTGGAAATATCGTAAATTATTTGTTCTGATTAAACCCCACCTTTACCCACTATTCTAGATCTACATAAACTGTGCTAATAAAACTTTTATTCAGCAATTTCTGTCCCTTTTTTGTTTTGTTTTGTTTTGTTTTGTTTGTTTGTTTGGGGTTTGTTTTTTTTTCGCTATCATCATTCTGTATCAAAAATCCTAAAAATCTCACTTTACTTTCTACTGATTTGATTTGATAAATTTTCCCATTGCTGATTTATGTAACTATTGTATGTGTTACAGTTCAGCTATTTTCATCGTAGCGTTAGAGGTGACATGTCACCCCTACCTTACTCTCCCCCTCTCCCACCCCCTCCCTTGTTTTCCTTCATTGCTTCTTTTATTTTCTTCGTCTCGTATGCTTCTATGTTAGTAATTCATAATACACGTTGCTGTTGTTACGGGATAGCATGTATCTGCTTTACGCGGATCGGCCTATATCTCGTGCTTTTGTGATGCAGTTGATCGAATGACATGTATATGATAATTTATATTTTTGTACATTTTTTGCAATACTTCTATAGTGTGGCATATGTTATAGGTAATCTATTTTTATCATTGCGTTAGCTGACGTATCTTTCCCCCCTCTCCCTCCCTCCTTCACTTTGTGTTCTTAACGCTTTCTTCAGTTCTTTCGTTTGCTTTGATTCATCTTTGTAATTTACTTTTCTAGTAGAATATTAATACAATTACTAGCAATATTGATACATTACTGTTGTTGTTCTTCTTGTTGTTACTGTTTAGGTCTGACTTGTATATATTTACATATTCTGCTTTTGTTTCTCACGCCTTTGTAAAGCGCATGAGGCATTGGCTTTTTAGATACGTATATGTGGATGTCAGTATATTATCACAACTCATCTTATAACTTGTTTCACATTTCATGTGTTATGGTTGTTTTTTTATTCTCATATTTTGCGTGTAGACTACCAAGGACTAGCTGTGAGACAGGTCCAATGGGACCTAATGCTACTGTCCTTGAGTAATGAAGTATTCTGAGGACTAGACACGCTCTCTCTCTCTCTCTCTCTCTCTCTCTCTCCTCTCTCCTCTTCTCTCTCTCTCTCTTCTCTCTCTTTCTCTCTCCTCTTTCTCTTCTCTCTCTTTCTCTCCTTCTCTCTCTCTTTCTCTCTCTCTTCTCTCTCTCTCTCTCTCTCTTCCTCTCTCTCTCTCTCCTTTTTCTCTTCTCTTCCTTCTCGTCTCTGTCTCTTCTCTCTCTCTCTCTCTCTTCCTTTTCTCTCTTCTCTGTCTCTGTCTCTCTCTCTTCCTTCTCTGTCTGTCTCCTCTCTCTCCTGTCTCTGTCTTGTCTCTGTCCTGTCTCTTCTGTCTCGTCTCTCTTCTCTCCCCTTCTGTGTGTGTGTTTTGTTGTGTGTGTGTGTTGTTGTGTTGTGTGTGTGTGTGTGTGTGTGTGTTGTGGTGTGTGTTGTGTGTGTGTGTGTGTGTGTGTGTGTGTGTGTGTGGGGAGAGGAGAGAGAGAGAGAGAGAGAAAGGGAGAGAGAGAGAGATTTAAAGTATTTCGCTAGATTCACTTACTAAATCAATACCTGCCTTTTAACCAACAGAAACATTCTACCACGAAGCACGCGGTCGCACGTGCACGTGTATGTGCATTCGCATGTGTGAGTGTACGCAGGAGAAAGAGAAAGTATATGTGTATGTGTGTGCGCACGGCGCGCAGTGTGTGTGTGTGTGTGTGTGCGTGTGAATTCACACGCACGTGTGCATGCACTAGCTGACGCGTGTGCAATACCACTATCAGGGTAGGGGTGGGAGTGGGGGTGGGGGTGGTGGGTGGGGAGTGTGGGGGCACGCCTGTATGTCAGGGTGCGATATTTGTTGTCAGACTGCTAAACCGACCCAATAAATCTTTTTGGCCGGCGGCAACCCGTATGGGGGTCACTTGTCGGGTGACACCGGTGTGATTGTCACGTCGTTGAAAGTCATTGAAAGTAAACTGCAAGTCTCGACAGATAACGTGTTGACCGGGAGCGCCGTACTGGGGGTCATTTTACTGGTACAACATGGCGTTGATTGTTTGTTCACAATCATCGTCATTTTACTGGTACAACATGGCGTTGATTGTTTGTTCACAATCATCGTCATTTTACTGGTAAAACATGGCGTTGATTGGTATTCACAATGATTGTCATTTAAGTGGTAAAATATGACGATGCAATTTGCATTGACAATGATTGTCATTTTACTGACTGATATTGACGATGATTGTCATTTTACTGATTGGTATTGACAAGGATTGTCGTTTTACTGGTAAAATATGGCGTTGATTGTTGTTCACAATGATTGTCATTTTACTGATTGGTACTGACAATGATTGTAATTTTACTGGTGAAACATAGCGATAATTGGTATTGACAATGATTGTCATTTTACTGGTAAAACATGGCGAAGATTGATATTGACAACGATTGTCATTTTACTGACTGATATTGACGATGATTGTCGTTTTACTGATTGGTATTGACAATGATTGTCATTTTACTGATTGGTATTGACAACGATTGTCATTTTACTGACTGATATTGACGATGATTGTCATTTTACTGATTGGTATTGACGATGATTGTCATTTTACTGATTGGTATTGACAATGATTGTCATTTTACTGGTAAAACATGGCGATGATTGATGTTGACAATGACTGTCATTTTACTTGTAAAACATGGTGTTGTTAACAATGATTGTCATTTTGCTGATTGATACTGACAATGATTGTCATTTTACTGACTGATACTGACAATGATTGTCATTTAACTGATTGATACTGACAATGATTGTCATGTTACTGATTGATACTGACAATGATTGTAATGTTACTGATTGGTATGACAATGATTGTCATTTTACTGATTGATACTGACAATGATTGTCATGTTACTGATTGATACTGACAATGATTGTCATTTTACTGATTGATACTGACAATGATTGTCATTTTGCTGATTGATACTGACAATGATTGTCATTTTACTGATTGATACTGACAATGATTGTCATGTTACTGATAGTATTGACAATGATTGTCATTTTACTGATTGATACTGACAATGATTGTCATGTTACTGATTGATACTGACAATGATTGTCATGTTACTGATTGATACTGACAATGATTGTCATTTTACTGATTGATACTGACAATGATTGTCATTTTTCTGATTGATATTGACAATGATTGTCATTTTTCTGATTGTTATTGACAAAGATTGTCATTTTACTGATTGTTACTGACAAAGATTGTCATTTTACTGATTGTTACAGACGATGATAAACGTTTTACGGATTCGCATTGACAATGATTGCCATTTTTCTGACAAAAACATGTCGTTAATTTTGGTGTTGAGAATGATTGTCAATTGTCATTGCACTGTGTTACTGAGATCTTACAGTTCAGTGTGAGTGCTCCCCCCCCCCCCCCTGACGTAATAGAAATATGACGATTGCCTCCCCCCCTCAACCTCCATCATGTCCCTGTAATGTTTAAGTTTGCTCTTGGTAATGATTTATGCATTGTAGTCTTTTGGTGTGCAAACATTTCTTGATTATGTTGAAGCAGCTTAAAACCATTTGCATTGCGCTATATGAATTTGTTATTCTTCTTTTTCTAAGAATTTTGTATTTTACTCTTATGTTTCGTTTGCACTTTGATTCTAATTTATCTGAATACCAAGCGAATGTAGTAATGACAGACGTGACAAACTGACCAGTTATCATTATGGGGTGTCACTGTCTTGTCTTTGTTTTTTTTTAAAAATAAAGCACACACACACGCTTTCTCTTTGTTTCTCTCTTTGTCTCACTCTCGAATAATACGAAAACAAATGCTTTCATACATAAATCAGATCGTTAGACTACAAGTTCACCAGAAGCAAAAGAGGTCGGGTGGGGTCGGCAGAGGTTGGCTTAGACAATGGGCGGTAGAAGCCTTAATTAAGATGGGGGGCAGGAGGGTGGGGGTAGGGAGGGCAGAGATGTGGGGGTGGGGGGGGGGGGGTAGAGGTCGAGCGAGGGTACAAGGAAGCGGAAGAGAAAAGCCGGGTCGATCTCAGGCGCACGGCACAGGTCACGTGCCGGCCGGCGATGCTCGTGCCAGGGCGCGTGCATGTCATTCATGACGTTCGTGGCGGCAACCGTATCAGGGCGAGTGCTTTTGTCCACGGCGCGCGTGGGCGATGCTCGTGACGAGGGCCGCGTGGAAGGCTGGGAGTTCGGGCCGAGGGAACAGCTTTCTGACACTGGTTTCTTGCAGCGACCCGAGCTCTAGGTTGATGGTCGATTAATTGGAGGTAAGAACAAAGGGGAGACGACCCAGAACACAACGGTTAATGTCCCTGAAGATGGAAATCATTGTGTTCAGTGCTTAAAATCATGCTGACGATTCCTTTTATCCCCCGCCTCTCTCTCTCCCTTTATATCCTGGTGATTATCATTGTTGTAGTTGTGGTTGTTGTTGTTGTTGTTGTCGTCACCCCCCCCCCCCCCCCCCCCCCCCCCGTTGGGTTGCCGGGGGCTCTTTTAGTATAAAGAGTATCCCCAAATTCTGTGCTAGAAATTTCCTCTTTTCTGTCACTCTCTCTGTTTCTGCCTTGTTGCCTTGCTTTCTGTCATTTCTACTTATTTTCTGCCTTAATGGTCCTTTACTTGTATTTTTTCGACGAAGTCTTACGTACTTTTTCTTCGGACTGATAATTGGGTACATGTATTAAGTGCATTTTTGGCTCTAAGGAGGTGAGATATGCGGAATCAATTTTAGGTAATTTATGCCTGTTTTTATATATGTTTTGGTGTCCTTATGTATGCTTATATTTGTATTCAGGTGTGTTTAT
>JAPXFY010000019.1:53307472-53329972 GCA_030674185.1 Monoplex corrugatus
TAACTGTCTGTCTTTTCTCTCTCTCTGTGTATATATATATATATATATATATATATATATGTATATCATATATATGTTGTGATAGATAGTAGTGTAGATAGATAGATAGATAGATAGATAGATAGATATAGATAGATAGATTGATAGATAGATAGATAGATCAACACGCACACCCACACAATAATCTCCTTTTCAGGGAGATTAAAAGATTATATTTTTCTTCAAAGTGAGAGACAGGGAGAGAGAGATGCAGAGACAGATACAGAAGAGGGAGGGGGGAGAGAGAGAAAGAGAGAGAGAGAGAGTTGATGGAGGTGGGGTGGTTAAATTTCATAAAATCTCCCACTGGACGAAGCAGCAGGGAAGTTTCAGTCTTCTTCTCCTGATTTTGTATTTGGTGTTTGTTTGTGATCTTACATTCACGCTTGACAAAGGCCAGTTGGCCGAAAATTTACGCCTGTCTTGTCTTATTGTATTAAATACGCCTTCTGGTTCTATTTTCGTGTTTTTCTGGTTTCATAAGTTTAATCATGTTGAAAATGCTAACTACAACACAACAATCTAAAGAGTGAGAAAATGCACTTTACGACACAAACAATAAGTACAACATCACACAATGATCACAATACAATGAACCACAACATAAAGATCACAACACAATGGTCATAATGATGACGATAACAGTCCACCCCCTCCCCCATCCCCACCGCCTTCTCCAAATCTCACTCGTTCCGTCCCTTCTATTCAGTAGTCACCGTTTTGATTGAATGCGCGTGCACTTGGACATGCGCACAGTTCTTTCTCCCGCACGTGCACCAGGAAGTGTCATTGTGACGTACTTCCGATGATTGTTTGCACGTGCAAAACTAGGACAAGGCAGAAAGATCAATGAAGTGAACTTTGCCCGCCAAGGCCAGTCAGTCAGTGGTAAATTATCCGTCAGATTATGACAAAGGATTGTTATAGCGGTAACACTAATATGGCTTCTCGACTTTCCTTTCAATCCTTTTTTTTTTTTTTTTTTTCCTGCGGTAATGGTATCCGATATTAAGAATATTCCAGCACAGTTGGTTGTACATACACTCCAAGATTTGGGGTGTGGTAGTGATAACTCTTATTGTTATTGGTGCTTTAAAGACCAGCCGACTGCGTAAAACCACATTAGGGCTACAACCGCTTCAAAGCATACAAAACTTCAACAACAACAAAACAACAAAGAAAAAAATGAAGTAAATACATCAATGCATTCACCCCTGGCACTGACCACTCCGTCCAATTTATCGCACAGGGGATTTAAAAAAACACACCTGAATACAAATTTAAGCATACCAAAGACACGAAAACATGTATAAAAACGAGCATAAATTACCTAAAATTGTTTCGGCATATCTCATCTCCCTAGAGCCAAAAAAATGCACTTACATGTAATACATGTACCAAATTCTAAGAAAAAGTAATGTAAAACTTTATCGAACACATACAGGTGACTGGACCAGCAAGGCAGAAAAATGATAGGAAGAAATGACAGAAAGCAAAGGAACAAGGCAGAAACAAAGAGCGTTGACAGAAAAGAGGAAATTTCTAGCACAGAATTTTCAAGGTGGGGATACTGTTTATACTGAAAGAGCCCTCGGCATCCCCACAGGGGGTGTGAGGATGGAGGCTAGAAGAAAATGTTTTAAGGGAATTTCTTCTCATTTGTAACAATTTTTTTTCTTTTAAAGGTAAATAGGCCTATCGTTTTCACATTACTAATGTCAAACCACACAAGCTATATCCTGGCATTAGAGCAGTCGATAAGACATCAGAACCATGAATATCATGATGTTTTTGGTTTGTTTGTTTTATTTCTATTTACTCGCCTTCCAACAAGTCCAGTCCAGGTCTCTACATACATGCTGACAGAGAACAATCGGCTGACAGCGACAAATGTTGTGTGCAAAAAAAAAAGTATTGTTTGACGTAAACACACTAACATTTAATTGTGCAACTTGAAAGATCTAGGCTAAGGAGAGGGGAGTCATTTTGCTTTCTCCTTTTCACTTTTTTCATTGTACTTTTTAAAACATTATTCTTCATGTTTTATGCTTTGTCTTTGTATGATCTCTCTCTCTCTCTCTCTCCTCTCCTCTCTCCTTCTCTCTCTCTCTCTCTCCATTTTTTTTTATATGAAACCAAAGATCGACCGTTGAGATGACATAGTTTAAATAGTGTTGTTTCGTTCTGTTGAAAAAATACTTCATCAACACTCATTTCGTTTTTCGTTTTGCCCCTTTTCGTTGCTTTCGTTCTGTTGAAAAAATACTTCAACAACACTCATTTTCGTTGCTTTTTTAAAAAATACTCAGGATGGGAAAAGTATGTTCATTTATTTTCTTTATTTGTCTATCTGTTCTTCTGTCGGATGAAAAAATATGTTGTCCTATGATACTTTTAATTCTTTGTGAACTTTAAAGTCAGTGAGGGCAGCGTCAGAACAGTTCAGATGGTATCAGAGGGTAACATTCGTTTTAGCATCAACATGATGATGCTCGTCCTGATACGGCCGTGCATCAAGTTAGGGCAGCGGCCGCTATGTTTATGGAAGTTAATACTCACATTTCTCAGTTCGTCAGCCTTGCCTAATTTCGCGCAATTCTTATTGAGGCCCCATCTCCTCTACCCCCACTCCCCACCCCACCCCACCCCCGGACCGTTATCTCTGTGGCCACGTGTGCGATGCGTCATCCTCGTCTGCCGCCAATGATTAAACACCAAAGGTCCGCTGACGTTGCCATAGAGATATCGAGATCGGACTTCCGGTCGTTGGGACAAGGGAGGAGACAGAATGATCATGGCCGATATTTGATGTTCGCTTCACCCAGGCACTACTTCCGCCCGCCCTTAACGAATGTAATTAAATAATCAAGGCCGTTTTAAGAGCTTAAAAGCTGGCGAAATGGAAGCTCGTTCCGTCTGCTGCGGTCCATGCATCTCGTTTTAATGACATAATGGAGAACGAAGCAACCTTCTTTATGGAAGGATGGGTGCAAATGGACGAGAAGGCTGAATAATGGATCGACTTCAGACTTGAAATGGGTTCAGATATTTCCAGTGTCAGACAAAGACTGTCTGAGATGCTGCTCTCCGTAACGCTAAGTGGCAGAACATTTGATTAAACCCACCCCTCCCTCGCCAAGCCGTTCCAAGTTCCACAGTCAGAACGAACTATCGTTACTTATTCTTTTCTCCATGAGATGATTTTGTTTTCATCTATGAATTTATTATCTTTAACTCTGTCGGTTTTCTTGTTGTTGTTGTTGTTGTTGTTGCTGTTGTTGTTTTTGTTGTTGTTTTTGTTGTTCTTCTTCTTCCTCCTCCTCCTTCTCTCTCTCTCTCTCTCTCTCTCTCTTCTCTCTCTCTCTCTCTCTCTCCTCTCTCTCTCTCTCTCTCTCTCTCTCTTCTTCTTCTTCTTCTTTTTCTTCTTCTTCTTCTTTACTCTCCTGCCAATTATTCCGTTTTTTCCTTCCTACATAACTGGCCTTCTTGTGCATCTTTATGTCATTCCTTTCTATCCAACTTTCTGTCTTTCTTTCTCATTTATCTAGCTTTCCCATCCATCATTCGGTCTTTCGATCTTATCCATTTTCTGTCTTTTCTTCTCTATCCATCTTTCTGTCTTTCCTTCGTATCCATCTTACCTGGTCGTCCCATCCATCTTTTTGTGTTTCATTCCTATCCATTTTTGTCTTTCCTTCTTATTCATCTGTCTGTCTTTCCTTGCTACTCATCTTTCTGTCTTTCCTTCCCATCCATCTTTCTGTCTCCCATCCATCTTTCTATCTTTCCTTCCCATTAATCTGTCTGTCTTTCCATCCCATTCATTTTCCTGTATGTCCGTCCTATCCATCTGTCCTTTCCATCTATCTTTCTGTCTTTTCTTTCTATTCGTGTTTCTGTCTGTCTTTTCCATACCTCTTTTTGTCTTTCCTTCACATCCATCTTTATGTGTTTACTTTCCATCCATCTTTCTGTCTTTCCTTCCTATCCATCTTTCTGTCTTTCCTTCCTATCCATCTTTCTGTCTTTCCTTCCTATCCATCTTTCTGTCTTTCCTTCCTATCCATCTTTCTGTCTTTCCACCCTATCCATCTTTCTGTCTTTCCTTCCTATCCATCTTTCTGTCTTTCCTTCCTATCCATCTTTCTGTCTTTCCCCATCCATCTTTCTGTCTTTCCACCCTATCCATCATTCTGTCTTCCACCCTATCCATCTTTCTGTCTTTCCACCCTATCCATCTTTCTGTCTTTTCCATCCCTATTCTCTTTCCACCCTATCCATCTTTCTGTCTTTCCACCCTATCCTCTTTCTGTCTTTCCATCCCTTCCATCTTTCTGTCTTTCCACCCTATCCATCTTTCTGTCTTTCCACCCTATCCATCTTTCTGTCTTTCCACCCTATCCATCTTTCTGTTCTTTCCACCCTATCCATCTTTCTGTCTTTCCACCCTATCCATCTTTTCTTTCTTCCATTTCCTATCCTCTTTCTGTCTTTCCACCCTATCCATCTTTCTGTCTTTCCTTCCTATCCATCTTCTGTCTTTCCACCCTATCCATCTTCTGTCTTTCCACCCTATCCATCATTCTGTCTTTCACCCTATCCATCTTTCTGTCTTTCCACCTATCCATCTTTCTGTCTTCCTCCTATCCATCTTCTGTCTTTCCACCCTATCCATCATTCTGTCTTCCACCCTATCCATCTTTCTGTCTTTCCACCCTATCCATCTTTCGTCTTTTCCATCCATCTTTCTGTCTTTCCACCCTATCCATCTTCTGTCTCTCCACCCTATCCATCTTTCTGTCTTTCCACCCTATCCATCTTTCTGTCTTTCACCCTATCCATCTTTCTGTCTTTCACCTTATCTTTCCACCCTATCCATCTTTCTGTCTTTCCACCCTATCCATCTTTCTCCACCCTATCCATCTTTCTGTCCTTTCCCCCTATCCGTCTTTCTGTCTTTCCCCCTATCCATCTTTCTGTCTTTCCACCCTATCCATCTTCTGTCTTTCCACCCTATCCATCTTTCTGTCTTTCCACCCTATCCATCTTCTGTCTTTCCACCCTATCCATCTTTCTGTCTTTCCATCCTATCCATCTTTCTGTCTTTCCACCTATCCGTCTTTCTGTCTTTCCACCCTATCCATCTTTCTGTCTTTCCACCCTATCCATCTTTCTGTCTTTCCACCCTATCCATCTTTCTGTCTTTCCACCCTATCCATCTTTCTGTCTTTCCACCCTATCCATCTTTCTGTCTTTCCATCCTATCCATCTTTCTGTCTTTCCACCTATCCGTCTTTCGTCTTTCCACCCTATCCATCTTTCTGTCTTTCTTCCTATCCATCATTCTGTCTTTCCACCCTATCCATCTTTTCTGTCTTTCCACCCTATCCATCATTCTGTCTTTCCACCCTATCCATCTTTCTGTCTTTCCACACCTATCCATCTTTCTGTCTTTCCTTCCTATCCATATCTTCTGTCTTTCCACCTATCCATCATTCTGTCTTTGCACCCTATCCATCTTTCTGTCTTTCCACCCTATCCATCTTTCTGTCTTTCCACCTATCCATCTTTCTGTCTTTCCACCCTATCCATCATTCTGTCTCTTCCACCCTATCCATCTTTCTGTCTTTCCACCCTATCCATCTTTCTGTCTTTCCACCCTATCCATCTTTCTGTCTTTCACCCTATCCATCTTTCCTTACCTATCCATCTTTCTGTCTTTCCACCCTATCCATCTTTCTCCCTATCCATCTTTCTGTCTTTCCACCCTATCCTCTTTCTGTCCTTTCCACCCTATCCATCTTTCTGTCTTTCCACCCTATCCATCTTTCTGTCTTTCCACCCTATCCATCTTTCTGTCTTTCCACCTATCCATCATTTCTGTCTTTCCACCCTATCCATCTTTCTGTCTTTCCATCCTATCCATCTTTCTTTCTTGTCCACCTATCCTCTTTCGTCTTTCCACCTATCCATCTTTCTGTCTTTCCACCCTATCCATCTTTCTGTCTTTCCACCCTATCCATCTTTCTGTCTTTCCACCCTATCCATCTTTCTGTCTTTCCACCCTATCCATCTTTCTGTCTTTCCACCCTATCCATTTCTGTCTTTCCCTTCCTCTTTCCATCTTCTGTCTTTCCACCCTATCCATCATTTGTCTTCCACCCTATCCATCATTTCTGTCTTTCCATCCTATCCATCTTTCTGTCTTTCCACCTATCCTTTTCTGTCTTTCCATCCTATCCACTCTTCTTCATCTTTCTCTTCACCTATCCATCTTCTGTCTTTCCACCCTATCCATCTTTCTGTCTTTCCACCCTATCCATCATTTCTGTCTTTCCACCCTATCCATCTTCTGTCTTTCCCACCCTATCCATCTTTCTGCTCTTTCCTTTCCTATCCATCTTTCTGTCTTTCCCATCCCATCATCATTCTGTCTCTCCACCCTATCCATCTTTCTGTCTTTCCACCTATCCATCTTTCTGTCTTTCCACCCTATCCATCTTTCTGTCCTTTCCACCCTATCCATCTTCTTCTGTCTTTCCACCTTCCTATTACCATCTTTCTGTCTTTCCACCTATCCGTCTTTCTGTCTTTTCCACCTATCCATCTTTCGTCTTTCCACTATCCTCTTTCCATCCATCTTTCTGTCTTTCCACCTATCCATCTTTTCTGTCTTTCCACCCTATCCATCTTTCTGTCTTTCCATCCTATCCATCTTTCTGTCTTTCCACCTATCCATCTTTCTGTCTTTCCACCCTATCCATCTTTCTGTCTTTCCACCCTATCCATCTTTCTGTCTTTCCACCCTATCCATCATTCTGTCTCTCCACCCTATCCATCTTTCTGTCTTTCCACCTTATCCGTCTTTCCACCCTATCCATCATTCTGTCTCTCCACCCTATCCATCTTTCTGTCTTTCCATCCTATCCGTCTTTCTGTCTTTCCACCCTATCCGTTTTTCTGTCTTTCTGTCCTATCTGTCTAATCTTTCCATCCATCTTTCTGCCTTTCCTTCTTATCCATCTGTCTGTTCTTCCTTCCTTTTCATCTGGCCTTGAATTTTCTGTCTATTTTTCTGTGTTTCCTCCCTATTCGTCTTTCTGTCTTTCCTTTCTGTCTGGTTTTTTTTTTTCTTCATTTTTCCGTTTTTCCATCCTATTTATCTGGCCTTCCCATCCATCTTTCTGTGTTTCCTTCATAATTGTCTTCCTGTGTTTACTTCCTATCCATTTGACCAGTTTTTCTTTGTTTGTTTCGGTTTTTGTTGTTATTGTTTTTATTTTTCTCTTCCTGTTTGTATTTAGGATCATTGCACTTTGGGAAATTTCCTTTGAGCTCAACTTTTTTTTTTTTTTTTTTTTTTTGGGGGGGGGGGGTCCCATTTCTGCGCCACCTCAATGACCATAATGGCCACAGAAGGTGGCACAGTTTTTATAATGCATTGATGATAATGATGATGAGGATGACAATTATATTGCTATGGGGTTCGATCTAGGATTGAGACTACGTGACAGGGCTGTACTCTCTACGCTTGCAATCATGATGTTTCCTGGTGTCAACCAAGCCCGAGAGATACAACAAACACTTGCAATAATGTTCAGACAATTTAAGCAACGCCCTCGATGACGCATCCCTTAAGTGGATGGGACTCGACTGTGCGGTCACAGTCTTCCCAATGAGCCATAGCACGCTCAACTCTGGGCAGGAGCCGTTTAGAGGTGGAAAAATCCCACGATGGCTTTTGAAGGGACTGGTGAGGATTCGAACCCACAACCTTTCAGTCGGTAGTCCACTGTGTTAATCAATGCACCACGATAAACTGGTCTGTCTTTCCTTGTTATACACCCCACCCCACCCCCCAAATAGAGGTGATCTGTGATGTAACACAGTGTAAAACGTTTTAAATGAAAGGTTGTTTTACAACATAATTGCTGTCTGTATGAAAAGTACGGTTTTGTTCTTTTTGTTATCTCCCCTTCTGAGGGGTCATGGTACTTATGAATAAACTTCACCGTTTTACCTTTAGGAAATAGCAAAGGCAACTTCGAAACAAAATCTTAAAAAGTTATAACCAACACCTTCCACCGATGGAAAAAATAAAGCCTAGATGCGGCCCAGTCCCCTTAGAGTGTCGGAGTTTAGGACCGAAACACTTGCTTGACGGCGGTTTCTCCTCTGAGGACTTTCCGCTGTCCAGATCTCTCCAGAGTTTCTCGCTGTCTAACACATTGAACAATGATCATTGAACATTGTTTAACCCTTTGACTCCCACACCCTATCTACCAACTGCAAAAACTTAACCCTTTGACTCCCTCACCCTTTCCACCAGCTTCCTGCAGGAAGCTGGTGGAAAGGGTGAGGGAGTCAAAGGGTTAAGTTTTTGCTTTGTTAGCTTGGCTGACGATACAGGATGCTGGTGGACAGTGTGCGGGAGCCAAAGGGTTAATAGGTCTTTTAACCTCAATTGGGGCATGGCAAATATCAGCAAGTAAACGAAAATCCAACAGGATTATTATACATATAACATGAAGCAGACAGTTCAACAAAATAACTACATTTGAAATTGTCTTACGATAAAATACTCAAATGGTTAAAAAAAAAAAATGTTTGACAATGCACAATTTAAGAAATTTTGATACATTTTGCTACTTTCAGTTTGAACTTGTGACCACAAAATGCATCTCTCTCTCTCTCTCTTTCTCTCCCTTTCTCTCTCCTCTCTCTCTCTCCTCTCTCTCTCTCTCTCTTTCTCTCTCATTCTGCAATATATCGTCTAAACAGACTGGAGAGACACACTGGAGTTGTCTATCTTGGAAGTTGGTGTCTGGAATGTCTTGCCAATACAAGAAGCAGACACGCCAACGTGGGCTTACGGTTTGAAACAACAGGAAAAGACAACTTGGAACTTGATGGATTTCAACAGATTTACTAACAGTGAAATGGTCTACATTGCTGTGTAAACCGACATTCTAGAACAACTTCTCTTCAGTCATTGATTTACATGAACAGAATGGCCATGTAAAATCTGTTGGGTGTTTAGGACAATGAAGGGGAAAGAGACAGACAGACAGACAGACAGACAGAGGCAGAGACAGAGATGGAGAGACAGATACAGAGATAGACGTTTTTAGGACAATGAATCAAAATGAGACAGACACACAGACACACAGACACATAGATAGTGAAAAAGAAAGATGAGAGTCAGGCCCTTTTTCAAATACGTGTTTAAGATACTATTGAATCACTGAAGCAAAACAGATGTCACAGTCACGGCGACCTGACCTGTGAGACCTTCACCTTCACCCCTCGTCCCCTACTGACCAGTAGCTGTCGGGGCCTTTTGGTCACCATATGGGGATGGGTGCTCCTTGTTCCCTATTATCCCCCATCTGTTGTCAGGGCCCCAGCAATCGACGCACAACAAAACTGCCCAGGAGTTTGTCTCTGTCCTCCTCGCTCTCCTCTAAACGAGATGATGACAAAAGACGACCCCTCCAAGCCCTGGGCCCCATTGTCCGCTCCCCGCCACACACGCAAGAACAAAAGCCAAGAAGCCTTCGCGCCCTCTGCTTCCGGCCAGTTCAGGGACATTAACTCTGTTGACAAAACAGCGAGGGGGCGCAACTCGAGATTACGATGAACAAGACGATTTGGTTTCGTCAGAGCTGGAGTGAACTTTAGTTCGCGGTCGGCCCTTTCCAAAGATGACAGGCGGAGACTGACAAGGACTTGGGAGACTCGCGGGGTGGGGTGGGGTGGGGGAGGGTGGGGGTGGAGTTGGGGGGGGGGGGTGTCAGGATTGAGAGAAGTCCCGCAGAGGAAGGGGACGTAAAACTTGGGCGTTGAAAGGCGAGGTGTAGTTGTCCAACATTTGTGTTTGTGAGGGGAGATAATGGCCTGATGGGTGTGATGGATCACCTGTCTCCGCTGGTTACAGGTGTCACGGTGGGATCTGTCTGTCTGTCTGTCTGTCTGACTGACTGTCTCTCTGAAGATGAAGGGCTGGTTTTTTTCTGTTTGTCTGTCTGCCCGAAGATTGAGTCTGTCTGTCTGTCTGTCTGTCTGTCTGAAGAATAATCTGTCTGTCTGTCTGTCTGTCTATCTGTCGGAAGATGGAGTCTGTCTGGTGTAAAGACAGTCTGTCTGTCTGTCTGTCTAAAGATGGAGTCTGTCTTTCTGTCTGAAGATGAAGTCTGTCTGTCTGTCTGTCTGTGTGAGGATGGAATCTGTCTGTCTGTCTACCTGTCTGTCTGTCTGTCTGAAGATGGTTTCTGTCTGTCTGTCTGTCGGAAGATGGCGTCTGTCTGAAGGCGGAGGATCGTCTGTCTGTCTGCATGTCTGCCTGTCTGTCTGTGTGAAGATGAAGTCTGTCTGTCTGTCTGTGTGAAGATGGAATCTGTCTGTCTGTCTGTCTGTCTGTCTGAAGATGGAATCTGTCTGACTGACTGTCTGTCGGAAGATGGCGTCTGTCTGTCTAGCCTAAAGATAAAGTCTGTCTGTCTGTCTGTCTATCTGTCTGTCTGTGAAGTTGAAGGCTTCCTGCGGGAATTTACTCTAGCCTGCAATACATTAGGCTTTAGAAATAATGACTAGGAAGTAGGGCAGAAGGGGGGGATGCTACACATTATTTTATGCCATCCCCCCCTCCCCACCCCCACCCTTCTCCCATCCGACGCCATATTAGCAAACTCAAAACACACTTTTTCTGTTTTCCCCTGTCGGTCGTCTTACACAAATCCGTTTCTCTTCTTAGTGTGTAGCGTATGCACTGGTGTACCAGAGTTGTCCGCTGGTCTGTTGTGTAGAATTTGTGCATTGCTTTTCGTTGTGAAAGGCTCTAATACTCGTAGAGTTGCTTTCTTTGAGTCTAAAAAAAATATTTGTGTTCTGCCTCGGTATGAAGTTTGACACATTTCATTGACATAAATGGCCAGAAACTTAATGATGTAATTATGATTTTGCAGTTTATGATTATAACGATAAATCTTGGTGATTTTCTGTACTATGATTTGTTCAGCCACTGTGTCTGCCACGCGTTATAATCTGCCGCTAAACATACAGGTTAACATCATCACGAGCTAGACAGATATCAGTCTCTGGTTGAGCCATGTTTGCACGTGTTTGGGACAGTGTGTGTGTGTGTGTGTGTGTGTGTGTGTGTGTGTGTTGTGTGTGTGTGTGTGTTGTGTGTGTGTGTGTGTGTGTGTGTGTGTGTGTGTGTGTGTGTGTGTGGTGTGTGTGTGTACGTGTGTGTGTGTGTGTGCGTGTGTGTGTACATATTTAATTTTTCTTGTTTTATTGTGTGTTGTTACATGTTAAGTTCGAAGATCTCGTCAAACGCAACGAGCATGCTTTCAGACATGGAGCTGTTTGTGCTATATCAGTGAAAATATGATCACATCAATATTGGTTAGTTTATCATTCACTTTGACATATAAATTGGAGATTAACCAATTTAATTTTATGTGTTTATATAAACACTTGTCAAAAAGGAGCTATGTCATTAAATTCCATGCGTGCAGATGTGAGAAATCTTTGCTGACTACTTCTGGTTCACAGGCAGACAGGCAGACATATAGAGAGATAGGCAGTCGATATAAGCAATCTCTCTTTATTAAGAAAATTCATTGGCAACTTGAGCGTCACTGGAGTCATCAAGAGTAAAAACAGGACTCTGGTCGTTTATAACACTAACATCAGTCAGTATATATCTCTGTAGGACACTGTTGGTTTACATACAATAACATCAGTGATTATATCTCTGTAGGACACTGTTGGTTTACATACAATAACATCAGTGATTATATCTCTGTAGGACATTGTTGGTTTATAACAATAACATCAGTGATTATATCTCTGTAGGACACTGTTGGTTTATAACAAAAACATCAGTGATTGTATCTCTGTAGGACATTGTTGGTTTATAACAATAACATCAGTGATTATATCTCTGTAGGACACTGTTGGTTTATAACAATAACATCAGTGATTGTATCTCTGTAGGACATTGTTGGTTTATAACAAAAACATCAGTGATTATATCTCTGTAGGACACTGTTGGTTTATAACAAAAACATCAGTGATTATATCTCTGTAGGACACTGTTGGTTTATAACAATAACATCAGTGATTATATCTCTGTAGGACACTGTTGGTTTATAACAAAAACATCAGTGATTATATCTCTGTAGGACACTGTTGGTTTATAACAATAACATCAGTGATTATATCTCTGTAGGACACTGTTGGTTTATAACAATAACATCAGTGATTATATCTCTGTAGGACACTGTTGGTTTACATACAATAACATCAGTGATTATATCTCTGTAGGACACTGTTGGTTTATAACAAAAACATCAGTGATTATATCTCTGTAGGACACTGTTGGTTTATAACAATAACATCAGTGATTATATCTCTGTAGACACTGTTGGTTTATAACAAAAACATCAGTGATTATATCTCTGTAGGACACTGTTGGTTTATAACAATAACATCAGTGATTATATCTCTGTAGGACACTATTGGTTTATAACAATAACATCAGTGATTATATCTCTGTAGGACACTGTTGGTTTACATACAATAACATCAGTCAGTCTATATCTCTGTAGGACACTGTTGGTTTATTACAGTTACCTCAGTCAGTCTGTATCTCTGTAGGACACTGTTGGTTTATTATAGTTACCTCAGTCAGTCTGTATCTCTGTAGGACACTGTTGGTTTATAACACTAACATCAGTCAGTCTAATCTCTGTAGGACACTGTTGGTTTATATACACTAACATCAGTCTAAATCTCTGTAGGACACTGTTGGTTTATAACACTAACATCAGTCTAAATCTCTGTAGGACACTGTTGGTTTATATACACTAACATCAGTCAGTTTATCTCTGTAGGACACTGTTGGTTTATAACATAACATCAGTCGTCTACATCTCTGTAGGACACTGTTGGTTTATAACACTAACATCAGTCAGCCTGTATCTTGTAGGACACTGTTGGTTTATAACATAACGTCAGTCAGTCTATATCTCTGTAGGACACTGTTGGTTTATAACAAAAACATCAGTGATTATATCTCTGTAGGACACTGTTGGTTTATAACATAACATCAGTGATTATATCTCTGTAGGACACTGTTGGTTTATAACAAAACATCAGTGATTATATCTCTGTAGGACACTGTAGGTTTATAACAATAACATCAGTGATTGTATCTCTGTAGGACACTTTTAGGTTTATAACAATAACATCAGTGATTATATCTCGGTTGGACACTGTAGGTTTATAACACTAACATCAGTCAGTCTATATCTCTGTAGGACACTGTTGGTTTACATACAATAACATCAGTCAGTCTATATCTCTGTAGGACACTGTTGGTTTATTACAGTTACCTCAGTCAGTCTGTATCTCTGTAGGACACTGTTGGTTTATTATAGTTACCTCAGTCAGTCTGTATCTCTGTAGGACACTGTTGGTTTATAACACTAACATCAGTCAGTCTTACATCTCTGTAGGACACTGTTGGTTTATATACACTAACATCAGTCTAAATCTCTGTAGGACACTGTTGGTTTATAACACTAACATCAGTCTAAATCTCTGTAGGACACTGTTGGTTTATATACACTAACATCAGTCAGTCTATATCTCTGTAGGACACTGTTGGTTTATATACACTAACATCAGTCAGTCTACATCTCTGTAGGACACTGTTGGTTTATACACTAACATCAGTCAGCCTGTATCTGTGTAGGACACTGTTGGTTTATAACACTAACGTCAGTCAGTCTATATCTCTGTAGGACACTGTTGTTTATAACACTAACACCAGTTACTATATCTCTGTACGACACTGTTGGTTTATAACATTAACATCAGTCTAATTCTCTGTAGGACACTGTTGGTTTATAACACTAACATCAGTTAGTCTATATCTCTGTGGACATTGTTGGTTTTATAACACTAACATCAGTCAGTCTACATCTTTGTAAGAAACTATTGGTTTATATACACTAACATCAGTCAGTCTATATCCCTGTAGGACACTGTTGGTTTATTACACTAACATCAGTCAGTCTATATCTCTGTAGGACACTGTTGGTTTATAACACTAACATCAGTTATATCTCTGTAGGACACAGTTGATCTATAATACTAACATCAGTTACTATATCTCGAAGGACACTGTTGGTTTATTACAGTTACGTCAGTCGCTATATCTCTGTAGGACACAAAAATAACAGTTAATAACAGTAAGTGGTTTGTCCACGTCACAGAATTTAGTCAGTTAGTTGGTCAACATTAAGTACCGGCTCCAGTGACCAACAGATGTCAAGGTCAGGACCTCACTGACCGGGACTTAAAATCCCCCCACCCCGCTATTGTCATGTCAGCACCAGACCGGCTGTCACATCGTCCATCCCACCCACCCACCCTTTCATCGCTAACAGCCCGCATTCCCCTCTGTCGTCCACTTTGTGGAGAGTTCCCACATCAGCAAGCAAGGTGTGGGAGTCAAGGCCGTGGTTGGTTATAGTCGTGGTGTGGAGGTGGTGATGATGATGATAGTGGTGTGTGTGTGTGTGTGTGTGTGTGTGTGTGTGTGTGTGTGTGGTGCGTGTGTATGTGTGTGTGTGTGTGTGTGTGTGTGTGTGTGTGTGTGTGTGTGTGTGTGTGTGTGTGTGGTGGTCTTTGATTTAATGTCTATTCACTAAAGTGTATGTGTGTGTGTGTGTGTGTGAGTGTGTGTGTGTGTGTGTGTGTGTTAGTGTGTGTGTGTGTGCGTGTGTGTGTGTGTGTGTTAGTGTGTGTGTGTGTGTGTGTGTGTGTGTGTGTGTGTGTGTGTGTGTGTGGTGTGTGTGTGTGTGTGTGTGTGTGTTAGTGTGTGTGTGTGTATATGAAGGATTAGGGTGGGTGGTGGTGGTGATATTTTTCTGGGTCAAGTTTGGGGGATGGTTAAGTTGAGGTTTTGATTTTGGTGGTGGTGGTGGTGATGATAAAGTTTTCTGGGTCAAGGATTGGTGTGGGTGGCTGGTGGTAGTGTTGATAGTGTTTTTCTGTGTCAAGTATAGGGGTGGGTTGGTGAAGCTTAGTGGTGGTGATGGTGTTTTTCTCCGTCAAATATTGGGGGTGGGAGTAGGGGTAAAATCAGTGTGTGTCAGTTTGCGTCTGTCACTGACTTCACAAATGTCTGCTTGATATAACGTTAATAATTGTTCTGTTTGAAACCCCTTTCTAGTTCTACAGACATTGTATTATTCAGTGCTTGTGGACCGCATCTTTCTGAGAATCCTTTTCACAACGTTAGTGGTTATGAAGTGCACCTTTTTGACAATCTGTCCACAACACCAATATTTATGGATTGTATCTTTCTGACAATTCCGGTCACAACATTAATATTTGTGGAGTGTCCCTTTCTGAAAATTCTGGTCCAACAACAGTATTTGTGGAGATAATCTTTCTGACAAATCCCGGTCACAACATCAATGTTTGCGGAGTGTACCTTTCTGACAATCCTGGTCATTACATAAACGTTTGTGGAGTGTCGCTTTCTGAAAATCCTGGTCCAACAACAGTATTTGTGGACTGAACTTTTCTTACAATTCTGGTCATGTCCTGTTTGTGGAGGCTATCTTTCAGACGATCCTGGTCACACCATACATTTGTGAAGTGTACCTATCTGACAATCCTGGTCACAGCATCAGTGTTTGTGGAATATACTTTTCTGACAATCCTGGTCACAATATATGTTAGTGGAATGTTTCTTTCTGACAAATTTGGTCACAAGATCAATGTTTATGGAGTGTACTTTTTTTACAAATCCTGGTCAAAGCATGAATGTGGAGTGTCCCTTTCTGAAAATCCTGGTCACAACATCATTGTATGTGGACCGTATCTTTCTGACAAATCTGGTCACAAGAACAATGTTTATGGAGAGTATCTTTCTGACAATCCTGGTCGCAACATCAATGTTTGTGGAGTGTATTTTTCTGACAATCCTGGTCACAAGAATAATGCTTATGGAGTATATCTTTCTAACAATCCTGGTCACAACATCAATGCTTATGGAGTATATCTTTCTGACAATCCTGGTCACAACATCCATGTTTATGGAGTGTATCTTTCTGACAATCCTGATCACAACATACATGTTTGTGGAGTGTATCTTTCTGACAATCCTGATCACAACATACATGTTTGTGGAGTGTATCTTTCTGACAATCCTGGTCACAACATACATGTTTGTGGAGTGCATCTTTCTGACAATCCTGGTCACAACATCAATGCTTATGGAGTGTATCTTTCTGACAATCCTGGTCACAACATCAATGTTTGTGGAGTGTACCTTTCTGACAATCCTGATCACAACATACATGTTTATGGAGTGTATCTTTCTGACAATCCTGATCACAACATACATGTTTATGGAGTGTATCTTTCTGACAATCCTGATCACAACATCAATGCTTATGGAGTGTATCTTTCTGACAATCCTGATCACAACATACATGTTTATGGAGTGTATCTTTCTGACAATCCTGGTCACAACATCAATGCTTATGGAGTGTATCTTTCTGACAATCCTGATCACAACATCAATGCTTATGGAGTGTATCTTTCTGACAATCCTGATCACAACATCAATGCTTATGGAGTGTATCTTTCTGACAATCCTGATCACAACATCAATGCTTATGGAGTGTATCTTTCTGACAATCCTGATCACAACATACATGTTTATGGAGTGTATCTTTCTGACAATCCTGATCACAACATACATGTTTGTGGAGTGTACCTTTCTGACAATCCTGATCACAACATACATGTTTATGGAGTGTATCTTTCTGACAATCCTGATCACAACATCAATGCTTATGGAGTGTATCTTTCTGACAATCCTGGTCACAACATACATGTTTATGGGGTGTATCTTTCTGATAATCCTGGTCACAACATACATGTTTATGGGGTGAATCTTTCTGATAATCCTGGTCACAACATACATGTTTATGGAGTGTATCTTTCTGACAATCCTGGTCACAACATACATGTTTATGGGGTGTACCTTTCTGACAATCCTGATCACAACATACATGTTTGTGGAGTGTACCTTTCTGACAATCCTGATCACAACATCAATGTTTGTGGAGTGTACCTTTCTGACAATCCTGATCACAACATCCATGTTTGTGGAGTGTACCTATCTGACAATCCTGATCACAACATCAATGTTTGTGGAGTGTACCTTTCTGACAATCCTGATCACAACATACATGTTTGTGGAGTGTATCTTTCTGACAGTCCTGATCACAACATCAATGTTTGTGGAGTGTATCTTTCTGACAGTCCTGATCACAACATCAATGTTTGTGGAGTGTATCTTTCTGACAATCCTGGTCACATCAATGTTTGTGGAGTGTATCTTTCTGACAATCCTGATCACAACATCCATGTTTGTGGAGTGTACCTATCTGACAATCCTGATCACAACATCAATGTTTGTGGAGTGTATCTTTCTGACAGTCCTGATCACAACATCAATGTTTGTGGAGTGTATCTTTCTGACAATCCTGGTCATAACATCCATGTTTGTGGAGTGTACCTATCTGACAGTCCTGATCACAACATCAATGTTTGTGGAGTGTATCTTTCTGACAATCCTGGTCATAACATCCATGTTTGTGGAGTGTACCTATCTGACAGTCCTGATCACAACATCAATGTTTGTGGAGTGTATCTTTCTGACAATCCTGGTCACATCAATGTTTGTGGAGTGTACCTATCTGACAATCCTGGTCACATCAATGTTTGTGGAGTGTACCTATCTGACAATCCTGATCACAACATCAATGTTTGTGGAGTGTATCTTTCTGACAGTCCTGATCACAACATCAATGTTTGTGGAGTGTATCTTTCTGACAATCCTGATCACAACATCAATGTTTGTGGAGTGTATCTTTCTGACAGTCCTGATCACAACATCAATGTTTGTGGAGTGTATCTTTCTGACAATCCTGGTCACATCAATGTTTGTGGAGTGTACCTTTCTGACAATCCTGATCACAACATCCATGTTTGTGGAGTGTACCTTTCTGACAATCCTGGTCACATCAATGTTTGTGGAGTGTACCTTTCTGACAATCCTGGTCACATCAATGTTTGTGGAGTGTACCTTTCTGACAATCCTGATCACAACATCCATGTTTGTGGAGTGTAACTTTCTGACAATCCTGATCACAACATCCATGTTTGTGGAGTGTACCTTTCTGACAATCCTGATCACAACATCCATGTTTGTGGAGTGTACCTTTCTGACAATCCTGGTCACAACATCAATGTTTGTGGAGTGTACCTTTCTGACAATCCTGATCACAACATCAATGTTTGTGGAGTGTATCTTTCTGACAATCCTGATCACAACATCCATGTTTGTGGAGTGTGCCATTCTGATAATCCTGGTCACAACATCAATATTTGTGGAGTGTGCCATTCTGACAATCCTGGTCGTAACATCAATGTTTGTGGAGTGTACCTTTCTGACAATCCTGGTCACAACATCAATGTTTGTGGAGTATATTTTTCTGACAATCCTGGTCACAACATCAATGTTTGTGGAGTGTACCTTTCTGACAATCCTGGTCACATCAATGTTTGTGGAGTGTACCTTTCTGACAATCCTGGTGACAGCATCAATGTTTATGGAGTGTGCCATTCTGATAATCCTGGTCACATCAATGTTTGTGGAGTGTACCTTTCTGACAATCCTGGTCACAACATCAATGTTTGTGGAGTGTGCCATTCTGACAATCCTGGTCACAACATCCATGTTTGTGGAGTGTACCTTTCTGACAATCCTGGTCACATCAATGTTTGTGGAGTGTACCTTTCTGACAATCCTGGTCATAACATCAATGTTTGTGGAGTATATCTTTCTGACAATCCTGGTCATAACATCAATGTTTGTGTAGTGTACCTTTCTGACAATCCTGGTCATAACATCCATGTTTGTGGAGTGTACCTTTCTGACAATCCTGGTCATAACATCCATGTTTGTGTAGTGTACCTTTCTGACAATCCTGGTCATAACATCCATGTTTGTGGAGTGTACCTTTCTGACAATCCTGGTCATAACATCCATGTTTGTGGAGTGTACCTTTCTGACAATCCTGGTCATAACATCCATGTTTGTGGAGTGTACCTTTCTGACAATCCTGATCACAACATCAATGTTTCTGAAGTATATCTTTCTGACAATCCTGGTCATAACATCAATGTTTATAATAATAATAATAATAATAATAATGTGCACTTATTAAGCGCCTTTTCACCCGAAGGTGCCCAGGGCGCTTTACAAACAATTCAATACAGAACAAAAATGACAATTACATCAAGAATATATACAAATGCAAAAATCAAACACACTCACCCACACACCCAAACACACACACACACACCCACGCACACACACACATACACACACACACACACACACACACACACACACACACACACACACACACACACACACACACACACACACACACACGCACGCACAAACTTATGCTGTCAGAAGGAATTATCAAAAATACAGAAAGTTGAGATTAAGCAGAGCAGGTTCACGCAAATAGATGAGTTTTCAGGGCCGACTTCAAAGTAACTTTGGAATCAGCGAAGCGAACTGTTTGTGGCAGACTGTTCCAGACTGAAGGACCGTTATAATGAAAGGCTCGCTGGCCAAAGGTTTTGGTTCTGATCTTTGGAATACAAAGGATGCGTGTGTCTGCGGAGGAACGGAGCTCTCTTGACGGTGTATAGAGCTGTAAGAGAGAGGACAGGTAAGAGGGACAGGAGGAAGTGACACAGTTATAACAGAGAGTGGAGATTTTGAACTGAATCCTCGCATTTACGGGAAGCCAGTGTGGAGTTCTGAGTAAGGGCTGAACATGATCTTTCTTGGACGCTTTCAAAATTAACCTGGCTGCTGCATTTATGGCGTGTATCTTTCTGACAATCCTGGTCACATTATCAATGTTTGTGGAGTATATCTTTCTGACAATCCTGGTCACATTATCAATGTTTATGGCGTGTATCTTTCTGACAATCCTGATCACAACATCCATGTTTGAGGAGTGTATCTTTCTGACAATCCTGGTCACAACATCAATGTTTGTGGAGTATATCTTTCTGACAATTCTGGTCACATTATCAATGTTTGTGGAGTATATCTTTCTGACAATTCTGGTCACATTATCAATGTTTATGGCGTGTATCTTTCTGACAATTCTGGTCACATTATCAATGTTTATGGCGTGTATCTTTCTGACAATCCTGATCACAACATCAATGTTTATGGTGTGAATCTTTCCGACAATCCTGGTCATAACATCCATGTTTGTGGAGTATATCTTTCTGACAATCCTGGTCATAACATCCATGTTTGTGGAGTGTATCTTTCTGACAATCCTGGTCATAACATCAATGTTTGTGGAGTATATCTTTCTGACAATTCTGGTCACATTATCAATGTTTATGGCGTGTATCTTTCTGATAATCCTGATCACAACATCAATGTTTGTGGCGTGAATCTTTCTGACAATCCTGGTCACAACATCAATGTTTGTGGTGTATATCTTTCTGACAATCCTGGTCACAACATCAATGTTTGTGGTGTATATCTTTCTGACAATCCTGGTCACAACATCAATGTTTGTGGTGTATATCTTTCTGACAATCCTGGTCACAACATCAATGTTTGTGGAGTGTATCTTTCTGACAATCCTGGTCATAACATCAATGTTTGTGGAGTGTATCTTTCTGACAATCCTGGTCACAACATCCATGTTTATGGAGTGTATCTTTCTGACAATCCTGGTCATAACATCAATGTTTGTGGAGTGTATCTTTCTGACAATCCTGATCACAACATCCATGTTTATGGCGTGAATCTTTCTGACAATCCTGATCACAACATCAATGTTTATGGCGTGAATCTTTCTGATAATCCTGATCACAACATCAATGTTTATGGCGTGAATCTTTCTGATAATCCTGGTCATAACATCAATGTTTGTGGTGTATATCTTTCTGACAATCCTGGTCATAACATCAATGTTTGTGGTGTATATCTTTCTGACAATCCTGGTCATAACATCAATGTTTGTGGTGTATATCTTTCTGACAATCCTGGTCATAACATCAATGTTTGTGGTGTATATCTTTCTGACAATCCTGGTCATAACATCAATGTTTGTGGAGTGTATCTTTCTGACAATCCTGATCACAACATCCATGTTTGTGGAGTGTAACTTTCTGACAATCCTGATCACAACATCCATGTTTGTGGAGTGTATCTTTCTGACAATCCTGATCACAACATCCATGTTTGTGGAGTGTAACTTTCTGACAATCCTGGTCATAACATCCATGTTTGTGGAGTATATTTTTCTGACAATCCTGGTCACAATATCAATATTTGTGGAGTGTACCTTTCTGACAATCCTGGTCATAACATTCATGTTTGTGGAGTGTACCTTTCTGACAATCCTGGTCATACCATATGTTTATGGAGAGTACTTTTTTTTGGACAAATCCTTGTAACAACATCCATGTTTGTGGACCGTATCTTTCTGACAATACTGATCACAAAATCAATGTTTATGTAGTGTACTGTTTTGTCAAATCCTGGTCACAACATCAATGTTTGCGGATTAAATCTTTCTGAACATCCTGGTTACAACGTCAACGGCTGTGAAATGTACCTTTCTGAAAAATCTGGTCACAAGATCAATGTTCATGGATCGTATCTTTCTGAAAATCCTGGTCACAACATCACTGTTTGTGGAGTGTTCATTTCTAACATTCCCTGTGGGGATGCCGGAGGCTCTTTCAGTTTAAATAACATCTCCACCTTCTGGAAATTCTGTGCTCGAAGTTTCCTCTTTCCTCTCACTCTCTTTGTTTCTGCCTTTTTCCTTTGCTTTCTGTCATTTCTTCCTATCATTTTCTGCCTTGCTGGTCCATTCACCTGTATGTATTCGATGAAATCTTGCGTACTTTCTCTTAGGATTGATAATTGGGTACATTTTCGGCTCTAGGGAAATGAGATATGCGGAAGCAATTTTAGGTAATTTATGCCCGTTTTTATATTTGTTTTTGCGTCCTTCGTTATGTTTAAATTTGTAGTCAGGTATGTTGTTTTAAATCCTCTGTGCGATAAATTGGACAGGGTGGTCAACGCCGGGTGTATCTCCTAAGATTATGTGCGCGAATGCATTAATTTGTGTACTTTCTTTTCTTTTCTTTTCTCTTTTTTTTTTTTTTTTTTCCTTTTCCTGTTTGAAGTATTGTGTGTGCGTGTTGAAATGGTTATCGCCGTGATATGGCTCTAGGCAGTCGGCTGGGTTTTAAACAAAAGCAACAACAGCAATAACCTTTCTGACTGACCTGGTC
>JAPXFY010000019.1:53334972-53352472 GCA_030674185.1 Monoplex corrugatus
CCATATCTCACACTTTTCATTCCATATAACACACACTTTCCATTCCATATCACGTACACTTTTCATTCCATATCACATACTCTTTTCATTCTACGCCACATATTTTTCATTCCATATCACGCACACTTTTCATTCCATATCACGCACATTTTTCATTCCATATCACGCACATTTTTCATTCCATATCACGCACATTTTTCATTCCATGACACACTTCATTCCATATGACACATTTCATTCCATATCACACATTTTTCATTCTATATCACACACTTTTCATTCCATATCACACCTTCATTCCATATCTCACACACTTTTCATTTCATATCACACTTTCATTCCATATCTCACACATTTTTCATTCCATGTCACACACAGGCTCATTTCATTCTATATCGCACATTTTTCATTCTAATCCACACACCTTTCATTTCATGTCCGACACTTCTTCATTCAGTATCGCACAGTGTTTCTTTCACGGACACACACTTTGCAGTCAGTCTCGCACACTTCGTGACACACTTTGTCCGTACCGCACGTGTCGCTGTCCGAACTGTCTCCCTATGAAGTCGGACATCGCACATGTTCGTTTCTCGTGTCACGCGCGGCCTTTGACATTTTCCTCTACTCTCCCCCCTCCCTCTCCCCCCCCAATCATCCACACACACACACACACACACCACACACACACACACACACACATAGTGAGTCCTATTCCATCCATCCATCCATCCACCCAGTCCAAGGTCAGTCAACTTTCGTTTGTCCCCCCCTTCTTCTCTCTTCACGCTTGTCTTCATTAACGCCCATGAAATACTCAATAAAAACGTGGGGCGGCAGTTGCTTGACACCAAGCGTGCACGCGCCGGCTGCGCGTGCCGCTTGTCAGGTTGATGGACCAATCACAGCGTTCGGCTCTTGTGTCCCCGTGAAGCCAAGTTGTATTATGGCTTCTGACTGGATGAGCTTCGTTGTCAACTCTTGAGTGTCACTGCCAACTGGTGAATTATCTTTTTATCGTTATACTTCCTGAAGGAAAAGAAACTGTGATTTTTTTTTCTCTCCCTTTCTGACAAGTCATTAACGGTTATTTTTCTCGACACTGATTGGCAAGATTTCTATTTCGGGTGTTGCTCTAGCCCGCCCGGTGAAAGTCCTGTTTTCTCACATCTCATTGTTTTCTCAGCTTGGTGTTATTTTTCTTTTGTATCGTTTTGTTGTGTTGCTGTTGTTGTTGTTTTGTTGTTGTTGTTAAATCATGCCTTCCCGGACAAAATGTGAGTCATCATACCATCGATCGTCTCGCCCATAAAAGAACAGTTAGAGAAAGCGGCTATTATAAATCCATCATGAAAGGAAAAACAGGGGCCATCATCAATCAGACAAATATTGGTACCATCTCAAAAGTAACACTGCGCAGACTCCTACAGCGTGGAACTGAGATTTAAAGAAATGGAAAAAGAGACGAAAAAGACAATGGAGGAAAAAGAAATATTGCTGTGTTTGTTTGTGTTTGTTTGTTTATTTTATTCTTTGTGTTGTCTTGTTTTTCGGTGTTGTGGTAAGCAAGTAAACAAGCGTGTATGTGTATGTGTGTGTGTGCGTGTTTGTGTGTGTCTGTGTCTGTGTGTCCGTGCGTGTGTGCGCATATGTTTTAAACAGAAGGGGGAGTGGGCTGGAGAAGCTGCGATAACGGAGATAATGACTTAATAGTGTTGGTGGGCAGAAAAGGTTCTGTGTCGTATTCAATTGGGGTGATTTTTGTGACCTGATTGTATGGGGCGTAAGGGAGATAACTGTATAGGTTTAGATTAGGGGGATGTTTGTGTTTTCATCTGTTCCCCTTCTTTAATTTTTTTAATTACAGATTGAGATATCTACAGTTTCAGTACAATGTAGTTTAGATTGTTCCATTGACAGACCGATAGAAATATACATTAGGAAGGAGACATCAGAGTGTGGGCATTAAACAACATACCACTGTACAGTTTGGGCTCTAAACCACATACCACTGTACAGTTTGGACACTAAACTGCATACCACAATACATTTTGGGCACTAAACCACATTCATTGTGCAGTTTGGGCAATAAACTACATACCACTGTACAGTATGGGCACTAAACAACATACCACTGTACAGTTTGGGCACTAAACAACATACCACCTGTACAGTGTGGGCACTAAACAACATACCACTGTACAGTGTGGGCACTAAACAACATACCACTGTACAGTTTGGGCACTAAACAACATACCACCTGTACAGTGTGGGCACTAAACAACATACCACTGTACAGTGTGGGCACTAAACAACATACCACTGTACAGTGTGGGCACAAAACAACATACCACTGTACAGTGTGGGCACTAAACAACATACCACTGTATAGTATGGGCACTAAACAACATACCACCTGTACAGTGTGGGCACAAAACAACATACCACCTGTACAGTATGGGCACTAAACAACATATCACTGTACAGTATGGGCACAAAACAACATACCACCTGTACAGTATGGGCACTAAACAACATACCACTGTACAGTATGGGCACTAAACAACATACCACTGTACAGTATGGGCACTAAACAACATACCACCTGTACAGTATGGGCACTAAACAACATACCACTGTACAGTATGGGCACTAAACAACATACCACCTGTACAGTATGGGCACTAAACAACATACCATCTGTACAGTATGGGCACTAAACAACATACCACTGTACAGTATGGGCACTAAACAACATACCACTGTACAGTATGGCACTAAACAACATACCACCTGTACAGTATGGGCACTAAACAAACATACCATCTGTACAGTATGGGCACTAAACAACATACCACTGTACAGTGTGGGCACTAAACAACATACCACTGTACAGTTTCGGCACTAAAGAACATACCACCTGTACAGTATGGGCACTGAACAATGTACCACTGTACATTTTGGACACTACACTACATACTGCTGTACAGTTTGGGCACTAAACAACATATCACCTGTACAGTGTGGGCACTAAACAGCATACCACCGTACAGTGTGGGCACTAAACAACATACTACCTGTACAGTATGGGCACTAAAACATACCACCTGTACATTGTGGGCACTAAAAACATACCACCTGTACAGTATGGGCACTAAAAACATACCACCTGTACATTGTGGGCACTAAAAACATACCACCTGTACAGTGTGGGCACTAAAAACATACCACCTGTACAGTGTGGGCACTAAAAACATACCACCTGTACAGTGTGGGCACTAAAAACATACCACCTGTACAGTGTGGGCACTAAAAACATACCACCTGTACAGTGTGGGCACTAAAAACATACCACCTGTACATTGTGGGCACTAAAAACATACCACCTGTACATTGTGGGCACTAAAAACATACCACCTGTACATTGTGGGCACTAAAAACATACCACCTGTACAGTATGGGCACTAAAACATACCACCTGTACATTGTGGGCACTAAAAACATACCACCTGTACATTGTGGGCACTAAAAACATACCACCTGTACATTGTGGGCACTAAAAACATACCACCTGTACAGTATGGGCACTAAACAACATACTACCTGTACAGTATGGGCACTAAACAACATACCACTGTACATTGTGGGCACTAAAAACATACCACCTGTACAGTGTGGGCACTAAACAACATACTACCTGTACAGTATGGGCACTAAAACATACCACCTGTACATTGTGGGCACTAAAAACATACCACCTATACAGTTTTGGGCACTAAACAACATACCACTGTACAGTATGGGCACTAAACAACACAGCACCTGTACAGTGTGGGCATTAAACAACATACCACCTGTACAATATGGGCACTAAACAACACACCACTTGTATAATGGGCACTGAACAACCCGTTAACACGTATCCGAGAAAAATGGGAAGTTCAAGACGAAAATGAAACAAAGAAAAAGAAAGAAAGAAAAGAAAAGAAAAAGAAAACCAATACTCATTGCGCATGCGTCACAATCGAGTGATTAATACATCAGAAATCAATCATTGCCAATAAACTGTTTGTAAATCAGAAATCAATCATTATCATATAAACTGTTTATAATTCAGAAATCAATCATTATATATAAAACATTTATAATTCAGAAATAAATCATGATTACTCCACTGTTTATAAGTCAGAAATCAATCATTATCAAAAAACTGTTCACAAGGCAGAAATCATTCATTATCAACAACCTGTTTATAAGTCAGAATTCATTCATTATCTATAAACTGTTTATAAGACATACGTCAATCATTATATATAAATTGTTTATAAGTCAGAAATCAATCATTATCTATAAACAGTTTATTATAAGTCAGAAATCACCCATTATCAATAACCTGCTTATAAGTCAGAAATCAATCATTATCTAATAACTGTTTATAAGTCAGAAATCAATCATTATTAACAGACTGTTTATAAATCAGAAATCAGTCATTTTCAATACAACTGTTTATCAGTCAAAACGAATATACTGTCAAGACAAACTTTATACGATTGTCAGGACAGCTCCAAGACGTTATAAATAGAAATGATGTCTTTGGGACAGCTTCATCTAATTATCAAGAGAGTCTTATGTGATTGTTAAGAGAGTCTCTATAATGATTGTCAGTACTAAATGTTTCTCTTCTCTTCATTTTCTATTGATTTGATGTGATAGTTGTTGTTGTTTTTCATATATGGCTTGTTTCACTAAGTATTTATCAAAGTTCACTGTTTTCGTCATAGCCTAGGGTTGACATGTCACACACACATACACACACAACACACACACACACACACACAACACACACACACACACACACACACACACACACTCACACACACACACACCACACACACACACATACACACAACACACACAAACACACACATATATATAATAACAAGAACAAGAGAGAGAGAGAGACGACAAGAGAGAGAGAGCAAACACACACACACATACACACAAACACACAACACACACAAATAACACACACACACAAACAAACAACACACAACACACACATACACACACCACAACACACGCGCCGCGCGCTACACACACACACACACAAACACACTCACACACACACACACACACACACACACACACACACACACACACACACACACACACACCCGCCTTGTTTGTTCTTTATTGCTCCTTTCACTGTCTTCTTCTCGTACACTTCTATGTCAGTGATTCATAACATAAACTGTTGTTGTAAGGGTATGACATATACTAGCTCTACGTGTAATCTGCCACTGACCTATGTTTTTGTAGTGCAATTGATCCGTTGACATATGTATACATAATATATATATATATTATTATATATAAAATATATATATATCTATATATTGTGTGTGTATATATATATATGTATATATATATACATGTATATATATGGAAATTAATCTTTTATTTGAATTCTTTGTCTAACAAGTTCTATGACGTGGCATTTGTTACACTTTATTTTCGTCACTGCATTGATAAGAGAGCCTCTGTAAGATTGACGAGAGAGCCTCTGTATGATGTCAAGTGTGCCTCTATAACACTGTCAAGAGAGTCTGTATATGATTGTCAAAAAAGCCTTATGTGATTGTCAAGAGAGCTTCAATATGATTGTCAAGAGAACCTCTTTAATAAGATTGTCAAGACAGCCTCTATAAGATTGTCAAGAGAGCCTCTATATGATTGTCAAGAGAACCTCTATATGATTGTCAAGAGAACCTCTATATGAAGACAGCAGCAGGGAAGTCAGTCTTTTTCTCAAATTTTTGTATCTAGTGTTTGTTTGTTTGTAATCTTATGCTTGACAAAGGCCAGTTGGCCGAAAATTTGCGCCTGTCTTGTTTTGTTGTATTGAATACGCGTTCATATTCTTCTTTCGTGTTTTTTTCTGGTTCCTGTTTGCTTGAACGCGGGCAGTCACATTTGTTTTGGATTTCTCTATATGATTGTCAAGAGAGCCTCTATATGATTGTCAAGAGAGCCTTATATGATTGTCAGGAGAACCTCTATAAGATTGTCAAGACAGCCTCTATAAGATTGTCAAGAGAGCCTCTATAAGATTGTCAAGAGAGCCTTATATGATTGTCAAGAGAATCTCTATATGATTGTCAAGAGAACCTCTATATGATTGTCAAGAGAGCCTGTATACGATTGTCAAGAGTGCCTCTATAAGATTGTCAAGACAGCCTCCATACGATCGTCAAGAGAGCCTCTATATGATTGTCAAGAGAGCCTCTATACGATTGTCAAGAGTGCCTCTATAAGATTGTCAAGAGAGCCTCCATACAATTTCGATTGTCAAGAGAACCTCCATATGATTTCCAAAACGATTGTGATCGCCTGCGATCAAGCAAATAGGAACCAGAAAAAAAAAAAACATGAAATAGAATCAGTACGCGTATGATACAAAGATACAATACACCCAACGAGACAAGAGTCACTTTCTCCTACTGTGCTAAACAACAGGAACGTTTAGCTGATTTTTTTCTCCTATTTTTTTTTTATATTTGTTATTGGTATTTGTTCTTCTTTGTGGTCCCTCGTTTACGCTTGACAAAAGCCAGTTGGCCAAACATTTGCTCCTGTCTAGTCTCGTCGTATTAAATAAGCGTTTTGATTCTATTTTTCATATTTTACTAGTACCTCTGTATATATATGATTTTCAAAACAGCATCTTAGTTTATTCCTTTTCTCACATTGGACACAGCAGCAGGGAAGTTTCAATCTTTTTTGTAATAATTTTTGTATCTGGTGTTTGTTTGTTTGTAATCTTACGCTTGACAAAGGCGAGTTGGCCGAAAATTTACGCCTGTCTTGTCTTATATTAAATACGCGTTCGTATTCTTCTTTCGTGTTTTTTCTGGTTCCTGTTTGCTTGAACGCGGGCAGTCACACTTGTTTTGGATTCTGTTCATGATTGTCAAATGTAGGTGACAGCAGCTGTGTGAGCAACCTCGGCGTGTCCTACCTACACAGTACTCCCACAGGGCAGACCGCACCAGGTGCGCTGAACTCTCCCCCTACCCTCTCCCCGCTCACAAAATACCCATATGCCACCGTCGCGCACTACAGCAATAGCATTTCCGTTTAAAGCGCGCTGCTTCCAAGGTGAGCGCTGCCAACCGCGCTATACTGCTTGCACTGGCCTGACTCTCGTGTCACGCTTTGCGCGTGCATTTTAGACACCCCCGCACGCGCAAGAGGGAGTCCTTAAACCCCTGTTTCCTTCTGGCCAGAGTTGGAGAGAGGGGGATGTGAGACTAGCAGGGCAGATCACTTACAATGCGCCATTGTCAAACCAACGGGGCGGTAATGGGCTGGGGTAGTGGTGCTGGTTGTGTGTGTGTGTGTGTGTGTGTGTGTGTGTGTCTGTGTGTGTGTCGTGTGTGTGTGTATGTGTGTCTGGTGTGACTCTGTGTGTGTGTGTTGTGTGTGTGTGTGTGTGTGTGTGTTGTGTGTGTGTGTGTCTGTCTGTGTATGTCTGCGTCTATGTGTCTGTGTGTGAGTGGAGTTCCTGATATTGTGTGTAGAGTGCGTGTGTCTGTGTGCGTGTGTGTGTGTGTGCGTGCGTGTGTCTGTGTCTCTGTGTGTGTTTGTCTGCGTGTCTGTATTTGTCTATGAGTCTGTGTGTGTGGGTGGAGTTCCTGATCTTGTGTGTAGAGTGCGTGTGTCTGTGTGTGTGCGTGCGTGCACACATGTGTATGAGTGTGTGTGAGAGAGAGAGAGACAGAGACATAGAGACGGTGAGAGAGAGGGGAGAGACAGAGAGTTCATTGCTTTGACTGGTTAACTAGTGATTTGATTAATTCATTGATTGATGGATGGAAGGATGGATAGATCGATTGGTCCATTGATTGGTTGCTTATTAGGTATGAAGTGATTATTTTCCAAGTCAGTTGATTAACTGATCAATTGTTGATCGATTGATGATTGTGTTAATTGACTGGCCAGGACTGTACTGAGAGACTAAATGTTTGACCAGTAGATCGAGGAATAGAATGCTATGTGCGTGTGTGTGTAATAATACACACACACAAACACACACACACACACACACACACACACACACACACACACACACACACACACACACACACACACACACACACACACACACACACGAAAATACTCTCTACCGCCGACTTCCTCTTCCTACTCCCCAATAAATCCAAATCCGCCCATTTCTAGTTTCCGTTCGGTTCGTTCCTTTCCGGTTGTTCAAGCTTAAAATCCTACCACACTCAGTGAATACAAGCGAAAAAAAATTCTTAAAAGAAACCAGAAGAATATTTCGTCTTCCCTCCCCTGATAGGCTAAACACATAGGTGGGGAGAAAAAGTGGGAGGGGGAAGGGGAGAGAGTCAGCTCCCTTTCTCCCAGAAATACTGTTTCTAAGTTGCTTTTGTGCCGCATGTTTTTGTTGTTGTTGGTGGTGGTGGTGGTGGTGGTGTTTTTTTGTTGTTTTTTGTTTTTTGTTTTTTTTCTCTTTGTGGTCAGTGGCGGTGACCGATCCCCATCGACTGGTCAACACTAAGACAGTGAGTATTAAATGGCTGGCAGCGTGCAAAGAATCATGGTTTGGGGTTAGGGTCATTTTCCAGTCTGCTGGCCACAACATGCAGTCATTGAACACCAGCCGGTTCCCAGCACAGGAAGCCTGCTAGACTTCTGGCTTTGCTCGCTATTACAGCTCTTTTCCTTTTCCGTTTGGTCACCACAACAACTCTTTTCGATTTGCACACGATGGTGACTCTTTTCCATTTGCTTACGATAATAACTCTTTTCAACTTACTCACGATGATAACGTTTTTCCTTTTACATTTGCTCACGATAACAACTTTTTTCCTTTTCCTTTTGCTCACGATAATAACTTTTTTCCATTTCGATTTGCCCACAAGCATAACTCTTTTCTTTTCCCATTTGCTCACGACAATAATTTTTTTCCATTTGCTCACAATAACAACTCTTTTCCTTTTCCATTTGCTCACAATGACTACTCTTTTCCTTTTCCATTTGGTCACGATAACAACTCTTTTTCCATTTGGTCACGATAACTACTCTTTTCCATTTGTTCACGATAACTACTCTTTTCCATTTGCTCACGATAACAACTATTTTCCATTTGGTCACGATAACAACTCTTTTCCATTTGTTCACGATAACAACTCTTTTCTATTTGGTCACGATAACAACTCTTTTCCATTTGCTCACGATAACTACTCTTTTCCATTTGCTCACGATAACTACTCTTTTCCATTTGCTCACGATAACAACTCTTTTCCATTTGTTCACGATAACAACTCTTTTCTATTTGCTCACGATAACTACTCTTTTCCATTTGCTCACGATAACTACTCTTTTCCATTTGCTCACGATAACTACTCTTTTCCATTTGCTCACGATAACTACTCTTTTCCATTTGCTCACGATAACAACTCTTTTCCTTTTGCTCACAATAACTACTCTTTTCCATTTGCTCACGATAACTACTCTTTTCCATTTGCTCACGATAACAACTCTTTTCCTTTTGCTCACAATAACTACTCTTTTACATTTGCTCACGATAACTACTCTTTTCCATTTGCTCACAATAACTACTCTTTTCCATTTGCTCACAATAACAACTCTTTTCCATTTGCTCACGATAACTACTCTTTTCCATTTGCTCACAATAACAACTCTTTTCTATTTGCTCACGATAACAACTCTTTTCTATTTGCTCACGATAACTACTCTTTTCCATTTGCTCACGATAACTACTCTTTTCCATTTGCTCACGATAACAACTCTTTTCTATTTGCTCACAATAACAACTGTTTTCTATTTGCTCATGATAACAAGTCTTTTCCATTTGCTCACAATAACTACTCTTTTCCATTTGCTCATGATAACAAGTCTTTTCCATTTGCTCATGATAACAACTCTTTTCCATTTGCTCATGATAACAACTATTTTTCCATTTGCTCATGATAACAACTATTTTTCCATTTGCTCATGATAACAACTATTTTTCCATTTGCTCATGATAACAACTATTTTTCCATTTGCTCATGATAACAACTCTTTTCCATTTGCTCATGATAACAACTATTTTTCCATTTGGTCACGATAATAACTCTTTTCCATTTGCTCACGACAGTAACTCTTTGATTGTTTTATTCTGCTCTGCGACGCTCTTTTCAAGGGAGATTATTAAGTAGTCGCATGTCTGTCTGTCTGTCTGTCTGTCTGTCTGTCTGCCTGTCTGCCTGCCTGCCTACATGTCTGTCTGCCTGCCTCCCTGCCTGCTTGTCTGTCTGTCTGTCTGTCTGTAAGCAAGATTTCCTCAGACGTTTGTGGATGCAATGGAACGTCATCAAAGTTTGGTCAAGACTTTTGACCGTTGAGGAGTCACGAATGCACAAGTTTGGAGGACAAGATGTCAAGGTCAAAATCACAAAGAGCCCCCCTCCTCGCCACGTACACACACACACACACACACACACACACACACACACACACACATACACACACACACACACACACATACACACACACACACACACACACACACACACACACACACACACACACACACACACACCAAATGGAAAAGAGTTGTTATCGTGACAAAATGTAAAAGAGTAGTTATTGTGAGCAAATAGAAAACAGTTGTTATTGTGAGCAAATAGAAAACAGTTGTTATTGTGAGCAAATGGAAAAGAGTTGTTATTGTGAGCAAATGGAAAAGAGTAGTTATCGTGAGCAAATAGAAAAGAGTAGTTATTGTGAGCAAATAAAAAACAGTTGTTATTGTGAGCAAATAGAAAAGAGTAGTTATTGTGAGCAAATAGAAAAGAGTTGTTATTGTGAGCAAATAGAAAAGAGTTGTTATTGTGAGCAAATAGAAAACAGTTGTTATTGTGAGCAAATAGAAAAGAGTAGTTATTGTGAGCAAATAGAAAAGAGTTGGTACTGTGAGCAAATAGAAAACAGTTGTTATCGTGAGCAAATGGAAAAGAGTTGTTATTGTGAGCAAATAGAAAACAGTTGTTATTGTGAGCAAATGGAAAAGAGTAGTTATCGTGAGCAAATGGAGAAGAGTTGTTATCGTGAGCAAAAGGAAAACAGTTGTTATTGTGAGCAAATGGAAAAGAGTAGTTATCGTGAGCAAATGTAAAAGAGTTGTCATCGTGAGCAAATGTAAAAAGTGAAAAGACGTTAAATCAAGGAAGGAACGAACGAACACAGACACACACACACCTCACACACACACACACACGCACATACACACGCGCACACACACACACACACACACACACAACACACACACCACACACAACACACACACACACACAACACACACACACACACACACACACACACACACACACACACACACACACACACACACACACAACACACCACACACACACACACACACACACACACACACACACACACACACACACACACACACACACACACAACACACACATCCACACAAGCGCCTAATATCACAATTTTTGAGGAAGATGTGCGAACAACATTTGCTCGGGAACTCTCTGACAAGACCTAAACTCTGTCGTCAATTTTGTGACCATCTACCATCGTCCACGTCACACGTTCAATTGCAACCGAAGTTTTGTAAAGGTCGCAGTGACCTCTCCAATGACAAAACTTGGATTTTTTTTGTCATAATGTTTGGTACAAAACGAGGGAAAAAGTATTTAAATGGCTTGACCATCTTGAGTTTTAGGATTTCTCCGTATCACTACCACCACCACCATCACCCCTAACACCCCTCCCCCCCCCCCATCACACCCCCCCGGCGTGGAAGAATGATTTCCGGTCATGGAGGCGAGCGCCACGTGCTGACGAGGATGGTGTTTGGGGTTGACCGGTCCCTGACCGACATGTCCGGTAAAAAGGCATTATGAGACAGGAGGAAAAAAAGCCAATGCTGCACCCGAAGACCTTGACAGCCATATCAATGGATTTCTTTTTACTCTCTTTCTTTCTTTCTTGTGTGTGTGTGTGTGTGTGTGTGTGTGTGTGTGTGTGTGTGTGTGTGTGTGTGTGTGTGTGTGTGTGTGTGTGTGTTGTGTGTGTGTGTGTGTGTGTGTGTGTGTGTGTGACACGTTCTTTCCATTCTTGTAGTGATACAGCATTGTTTTCCCCATACAAAGAGATCCTAGAGCGAGAGAGCAAAAACAATTCAATTCTCACCGTTGTCAAAAAAAAAAAAAAAAAAAAAAGGGAGGGGGGGGGGGAGACGGGTTGCAAAAGGCCCGATATGCGGGTTGGCTTCACTGATAAGGAGAACCGTGCACAAGTCTTAGTTCAGTGCAAACGATCACCTCTGCCCTTTCAAGTCCAACGACTGATATTAAAACTTCCAAGTCAGAGGAAATCCAAACACAAGTGCGACCGCCCGCGTTGAAACAAACAGGAACCAGAAGGAAAAAAAAAGAAAGAAAACCCAAACAAACAAAAACACGAAAATAGAGTCAGAAATACACGTTGTGATTCTATTTGTATACACGTTCTGATTCTCTATCTATATCTGCGTTCTGATTCTGTTTTCGTGGTGTTTTTTTTTTTTGTTCCATGTCAGACGGTTTTGAAAACACTCGTTTGAAACTGTTACAGTCCATCGTCATTGTCTAAAGCTTGATGCACACGCGCCCGCATACACACACACACACACACACACACACACACACACACACACACACACACACACACACACACACACACACCACACACACACACACACACACACACACACACACATGAGGGAGAGAGAGAGGACCAGAAACTTATTTACATGACTACTTCCGTCCACTTGTGCCCGGAGGTGTTTCAGGGAGATCATCGGTAGTTGAACAGAAGCCTGTGTAAAATCATGTTGTAGATGTGGAATGCGTTTGGAATTTGTAGTGTGTTTGCCATTCTGTCTATCCAATGACGTCGTGGTCTTCCTCTGGCTCTGAAGCCCGAGCCGATGAGCGTAGTAAAACATTCAACAATACGCCATAATGTTATGCGCATGACTACAGTATGTCACAACAGAGAGAACAAAAACTGCAACAGTGACTACCCAGCCACAGGCATCAGCCTTCATGTGCGTCAGCTGTGAAGAGGACTGCACTCAAGAATCGGCTGACGCTGTTCCACCATACAATTAAATCCTAAACTACCAAACATCGAAAGCTTTTTGAGATCTAAGAATGCCACACAAGTGAACTTTGAGTTTAAAAGAATTGATCAACCAACTAGAAAGGCTCAATATTGATGGAAAAGATCTAAGAAATAACTAGAAACATGTACTGGGAACAAACAGCTGCAATGAGAATAGAAAACGATTAAGCTCTTTCCAAATAACAAAAGAGGGGTCAGGCAGGGTTGTGTTCTGTCACCAGATTTGTTTTCACTTTACAGCGAAACCATCATGAGAAACCTAGAAGAATGCCCAGGGATAAAGGTTGGAGGAAAATAATAAACAACATTCGTTACGCAAATAAAATGGACCTACAGAACCTTGTGAATTAATAGAAATAGAAAGCAAAAATAAAGGGCTGGAGCTAAATAGAAGAAGACTAAAGTCAGTAAAAAATAAACCCACATGAAATCACCTATACAAAATAACAGCAAATAGCACAACTTTGAGACAGATTGATAAGTTAAAATATATGGGAACGGTCATCCCACCAGACGGCAGAAGCACATCAGAAATAGCCAGCAGAATGGGCCAAGCCAAAACAGCATTTAAGAAGATGAAAAGTGTTCTTACCAACAAATGCCTATCAATTAATATCAGGAAGAGAGTTCTTGAATGTTATATAGACAGATACTGTTATACGGTTGCGAGGCGTGGACAGTAAACACACAAAGCCAGAACAAGATTGAGGCAGTCGAAATGTGGTTTCTAAGAAGAACGTTGAGAGTTACATGGACAGCAAAGAAAACTAATGAGACAGTCTTGATGGAGTCAGACACAAGAAGATCATTCATAAAGAAGATTAGGAAAAGACAAACAACGTTTACAGGACATTTTATGAGGAAAGGGGAATTAGAGCGCCTAGTCACAACAGGAAAGCTGGGAGGAAAGATAACACCAGGTAACCCAGGGAGAAAATATTGGAAGGACTTGCAGGGTGTACCCTGGAAGACATACTTGTAGCGACAAGGGATAGATTCGTATGGAGGGCCATGATCGCCAATGTCATGCGGCAGGGCACATGATGATGATATATACATGACTGTACATGCATGGACAAAAGAATTAATACCTATAAATTCGAACAACACATACGCCAACACATATACACCAACAGGTAAAATGCATAGAAATGAAAGAATTATGTGCATACAGTACAGAGAAATGAGACAGACACAAATGCATGTACATGAAAGAATCATTGCTCTGCATTCTGTAGAGGAAGTTATGATTTGTCATTGAGACCATATGGCTTGCGTGTTTCAAGTTTATGAAATGGGATTCCCTGTCTTTTCTGTATATTATGCTGTTACTGTAGAGGAGCCACAGACCTTTCACAAGGATGTCGTTGATCGAGTGGTCTGGCTGGTTGAAATGACTGGAGATAGTTTTGTCTCATTGATGTCGGGTATCAGCCAAGTATTCTTTAATCCTTTGGCCCCAGCACCCTATCTATCAACTGCAGAACTTAACTCTTTGACTCCCTCATCCAATCCACCAGGTTCCTGCAGAAAGCTGGTAGACAGGGTGAGAGAGTCAAAGGGTTAAGTTTTTGCTTTGTTAGCATGGGTGACGATGCAGAATGCTGGTGGACAGGGTGCGGGAATCAAAGGGTTAAAACGTGTGTCAAGGGTACGTCCAATTTCACCAGTGTAAAGCTGAAAGCATTTAGAGCAGCTGATTTCGTAAACAATGTTGTGGAGTTGACAGTTAAAATGTATAGTGATTTTCAGACGAGACTTGAGGCCTTTGACCTTAGTGCTAAAGCATTCTTCACTCTTGCATTTGGGGTTTGTTTAATGGAGTTGTTCCAGAAGGCAGTTGTTGGCTTTCTGTATCTTCAACGTACCAGCACATCACGAAGGTTCGTGTCTCTTTTGTAAACAACTAAGGGTGGCTGGTGAAAGATTTCAGATACGATGGGACTAGACTGCGGAATGTCCCAATTAGACAAGATCATCTTTCTTACATTGAGCATCCAAAGCTTGTACGCTAGACTGAGGACTGGTCGATTGTCTGTAGCGGTTGTGGGCTCAGAATGGATGGCGTGTAGCAGGGAGACAGAGTTGACTTTTTTTATGGGCTTCATGAATGATACTGAGTGGATAATGGTTGGGTTTTTTTAGGAAGAATTTGCTCAGTTTGATCAGCTTTGTCACGAAAGTCTTTTTCATCTGAGCAGAGACGTTGCAGTCGCGAGAGTTGAAAGAAAGTCATGCTGAGTTTTGTTTGTTTGTTTGTTTTGTTTTGTTTGTTTGTTTGTATACATACATGTATATTATATACATATATATGTATACGTATGTGTATATACATATGTGTGTGTGTGTGTATGTGTGTGTGTGTGCGCGCGCGCGCGCGTGTGTGTGTGTGTGTAAGTGTTGGAAGTGTGGGAGGATCAATAGTCCAGATAAGAATGTGAGTCTGTTGGTTTGTAATGGACTGTAGTAACCAGTTTTCTTTCTCAAGTTGAAGTGAAACTTGAATAACTGGAAAGCACACTGGTGTGTCTGAAATTTCGTAGGTGAACTTGATGGACGAATGAAAGGTCTGAACTTATCGAATGAATTCCAAGAGTTGGTCATGATTGAGGGATGTCAAACCGATGCCACCATCAATAGATCTTTTGTATACTTCAGGTTTTGGTTCCTTGTACTGTTGTTCGAATGGAAATTGAGGCAATCACACATGCTCCAAAATAATTGACTTCCTGGTTGATGAAATATAAGAAAATCAAACCTTCATCCTGACTGACTCGATGAACCTATTTGAAAAAGTGCAAAATGCAGTAGGAGCCTCAGACATGCGCAAAGCAGTGAGCACTATCGATCTACAGATCTCTCGTAGATATATTGTCCCGGACACGCTTGTGTTAAGGGAAATGAACGTGTCGACAAACTTGCAGGTAATAGGGAAATGAACGTACAGACAAACTCGCAGGTAATGCCACTACAACAATAATTCTGCATCCTGGAAAGTCCAATGTCCCCAGACGTTTATAATCATATTTTCACGAACAAAATGTGAGTCGCCAAACCATTGACATGTTACTCGAAAAGGATTAGTTGGAGAAAGAAAAAAAGGCCGAAAATCTACTATGAAAGGAAAAACAAGAATTATCACCAATAAAACATTGATACCCTCTCAAAACTAACACTGTGCAGGATCCTGCAGCGTGGATTGGGATGTATTTGGGCTTTTTTTTCTGAAACAGAGATAGACGAAATTTAGATAAATGGAAAAGACTAAAAGAGGCATGGCGAAGAGAAATATGGTGGACAGAAAACGATTTTGTTGTCGTGGTGATGGTGGTGATGGTGGAATCGGTTTCCTTTCTGTGCTTGTTTCTTTATTTTGGTTATTTATTGGTTGGTTGGTTTGGTTGTTTGGTTGGTTGATTGGTTGGTTGGTTGGTTGGTTGGCTGGTTGGTTGGTTGGCTGGCTGGTTGGTTGGTTGGTGGTGGTTGGTTGGTTGGTTGTGGTTGGTTGGTTGGTTGGTTGGTTCATTGGTTGGTTGGCTGGTTGGTTGGTTGGTTGGCTTGGTTGGCTGGTTGGTTGCATGCTGGTTGGTGTTGGTTGGTTGGTTGGTTGTTTGGTTGGGTTGGTTGGTTGTGTTGGTTGTTGGTCTGGTTTATCAGTTATGGATGTGTTGGGGAGGCATGTGTGTATTGTGATGTGAATGTGTGGGGTTGTTGTTGTTGTGTTTTATACATTGTGATGGATAATGAACTGGGGGAGTTGTGATGGATGATGAACTGGGGGAGTTGTGATGGATGATGAACTGGGGGAGTTGTGATGGATGATGAACTGGGGGAGTTGTAATGGATGATGAACTGGGGGAGTTGTGATGGATGATGAACTGGGGGAGTTGTAATGGATGATGAACTGGGGGAGTTGTGATGGATGATGAACTGGGGGAGTTGTGATGGATGGTGAACTGTGGGGGGGGGGGGGGGGGGGCTGTGGTGGATGATGAACTGGGGGGATTGTGATGGATGGTGATCTGGGGGAGTTGTGATGGATGATCGACTGGGGGAGTTGTGATGGATGATGATCTGGGGGGGGGGGGTGTGTGTGATGGATGATGAACTGGGGGAGTTGTGATGGATGATGAACTGGGGGGAGTTGTGATGGATGATGAACTGGGGGAGTTGTGATGGATGATGAAGTGGGGGAGTTGTGATGGATGATGAACTGGGGGGGTTGTGATGGATGATGATCTGGGGGAGTTGTGATGGATGATGAACT
>JAPXFY010000019.1:53357472-53364972 GCA_030674185.1 Monoplex corrugatus
ATCGTCGTCGTCGTCATCGTCGTCGTCGTCATCATGTGCCCTGCCGAGTGGTGTTGGCGATCATGGCCCTCCATACGAATCTATCCCTTGTCGCTGCAAGTACATCTCCCACCCTCTCTGTCCTCAGCCACCCGAGCAAGTCCGTCGGGACTTTCCACGAGAACAAAATACAGAATGGAGAGATTACAGGATGAACTTAGTCACTTTTGTGTAAAAGCTGGTGGTTATAAACATATTTCCGACAACTGGTCAAATGAGTCTGGGACCCCTGCAGGCGATCTAGTTCAAGTTTGCACAGTGTCTTCATCATCATCATCAGGTGCCTTGCCGCATGGCGTTGGCGATTATGGACTTCCATCTGTCTCTATCTCTTGTTGCCTTAAACATCTCTTCCACCTTCCCTGTCTTCAGCCACTCTGCAAGTCCGTCTAGTATCTTCTCCCTGGGTCTACCCGGTACTCTCCTTCCCTCCAGCTTTCACGTTGTGACCAGGTGTTCCAATTCCCCTTTCCTCATAAAATGGCCAATGAATGTTGCCCGCCTTTTCCTAATCTTCCTTATGAATGATGTTGATGTACTTGTGTCTGCCTCCATCAAGACTGTCTCGTTTGTTTTCTTTGCTGTCCATGGAACTCTCAACATCCTTCTTAGAAACCACATCTCGGCTGCCTCAATCTTGTTCTGGATTTGCTTGTTGACTGTCCACGCCTCGCAACAGTACAACAGTATTGGTTCTATATAACATTCAAGAACTCTCTTCCTGATGTTAATTGATAGGCATTTGTTGGTAAGAATGCTTTCCGTCTTCTTGAATGTTGTTTTGGCTTGGCCGATTCTGCTGGCTATTTCTGGTGTGCATCTGTGGTCTGGTGAAATGATCGTTCCCAGGCATTTAATCTTATCAGCCTGTCTCAAGGTTGTGCCGTTTGCTGTTATTTTGCATGAGGGGATTTCATGTGTCTTAAATCTATCAAAAGGTCCAAAACAAGTTTGACTGCCCGCGCCCAAGCAAACACAAACCAGAAGAACAAGAAAACCAATGCAAGCGCGTATCCAACGAGACAAAACAAAACAAGCGCAAATTTTCGGCCAACTAGCCTTTGTCAAGCGCGAACGCACGGTCACAGACAGATCACAGACACCAAACAATGGATAATAAAAACGGGACTAAAAACTTTCCTGCCGCCTCGTCCAGTGGGTAAGAAGTGGAATGTCCATGTCGTCATGAGCAGTAGTAAGAAATGGGGAGAGGGGAGGCAACTATGATGTCAAAAGGGAAGTGAGATGAGTTCTGCAATTTTGAGAAGGGACATCATCAGAGAAGGCGTATTTGAAATCCTCAAAGACGAATCTGAGATTTATAACATTGAATGTACAAAACCTTTATCAGGCTAAAAAGAACAAATTCAACAAGCTCATGCCATTATGGCTGACATTATTGGCATGTTGGGGTCAAGATGACAAGTAGATGGACATATCAACAAAGGTAAGCATGTATTTATTCATGCAGACGGAAAAACTCTATCAACATGGTGTAGATTTTTTCATTCAAAAAAGCATGACAGAATAACTACTAGGACACTGGCCCATAAGTGAAAGCGTCGTCCTCTTAAAAATACGAGCAAAGCCCTTCAGGAATGCCTTGCTGCAAATGGATGCACTCACACAAAACTATATCGAAGAACAGCTTGGAGAATTTTATGTGAACATAAGCATGGCACTGAAGAAAACGAAATAAACGAACATTGTCATATGGATGGTTGACCTTAATACCAAGGTGAGTTCTGACATATGCACCTCTGTCACAGTAAAATAAGGTCTGGGCGAAAGGAATCAAACAGGTACGAGGCTCATCGCTACGCTTCTGCGAAGAACACAGCAGGTGCATTTCAAACAACATATTTGACAACTAGGACGTGAACTTTACACATGGAAGACTCCAGACGACATACACAGTAATCAGACTGACTATACACTGATTAGAAATCGTTTCAAAAACAGCATCAAACAACACAAAACCTATCAAAGCGCTGATATCGGTTCAGACTACAAGCCAATCATTGCAAATATCGAGATAAAACTCAAGAAAAGACCAAACAAAAAACTGAAGAAGACTGGTTGTTTAAATGTTGACGATACAAGAAGAAAATAAGTCACCGAAGTACAAAATCCATTTAAACAGCTAATGAACGAAGGCATGGTGCAATATCACCGTGAAATAGAAAACGAAACAACAGACATGAAATGAAAAAGCTTCAAAAAATATTAAGCATGCTGAAAGACAATTTCCTGAGAAGAGCCAACTAAGTCCAATCCTAAATGGCTGTGAGGACCTATCCATGATGTCAGAACGGGAAAAAAGCAAAGAACACAGATAACTATGTGGAAATGAACAAGACTGTTAAAATGTTAAAAGCTAGTAACAATGGTTGAAAAGGTAGATGTAAAGATTATAGAACTTCAGCATGTAAAAAAAACCGAGTAAAATGTGCGAGGACATTAAACAACTTATTATCAAGAATGCTAACAGTATTAAAAGTAAAGAACAAAATTAGTTATTGATAAAAATGATATCTCGAGACGATAGACTCGGTACATTAGTAAACTCTTTGAAGACGAGAGACCCGAAACGCCAAAACCAACAAATCTTAATGAGCCAAAAGATTCTAAAAACGAGGAGTTGAACATGCCATGCGAAAAATGAGAAAAGAAAAAGTCTGAGAACGACTGCAGCATTGGAGTCTTTTGGAGTAACAAAGTAATGGACCCGTTTAATGATGTAGGCCTACACGACATAAGTCAGGAGACTTTAGAACTTCAGTCTCTATCACACATCCGAAGTAAAAACTCAGTCAAACGAAACCTCAGACTATTATGACAATCAGCCTCAAGTCACAATATAAAGCTATCTTAAAGTCATCTTTATAAGTACTTTCATAAAAAGACAAAAAGAGACAATCAATTTACCTTCAAAGCAGACAACACGTGTATTCTACGGTTTATTGTGAATAAACATTAGTTTATAATAGTGTTTATTGTGAATGAGGAATCGTTTATAGTATAGTGTTTTGTGGATAGGGAATTGTTTATAATAGTGTTTATTGTGAATGAGGAATCGTTTATAATATAGTGTTTTGTGGATAGGGAATTGTTTATAATAGTGTTTATTGTGAATGAAGAATCGTTTATAATAATAGTGTTTTGTGGATAGGGAATTGTTTATAATAGTGTTTATTGTGAATAAGGGACTGATTACAACAGAGTTTACTGCGAACGAGGAATTGTTCACATGAAAGTTTATTGTGATTAAGGAATTGTTTATAACAGATTTCTTGTGAATAAGCAATCGTTGGAATAATGTTTATTGTGAAGAGTTGTTTAGAGTAGGCCTATTCTCTATTTACAGTATTGTCTGTATTTACAGTAGACCTATTGTCTGTATTTACAGTATTGTCTGTATTTACAGTATTGTCTCTATTTACAATAGGCCTATTGTCTCTATTTACAGTAGGCCTATTGTCTCTATTTACAGTAGGCCTATTGTCTCTATTTACAGTAGGCCTATTGTCTCTATTTACAATAGGCCTATTGTCTCTATTTACAGTAGGCTATTGTCTGTATTTACAGTAGGCCTATTGTCTGTATTTATAGTATTGTCTCTATTTACAGTATTGTCTCTATTTACAATAGCTATTGTCTCTATTTACAGTAGGCCTATTGTCTGTAGGCCTATTGTCTGTATTTACAGTAGGCCTATTGTCTGTATTTACAGTAGGCCTATTGTCTGTAATTACAGTAGGCCTATTGTCTGTATTTACAGTATTGTCTGTATTACAGTAGGCCTATTGTCTGTATTTACAGTAGGCCTATTGTCTGTATTTACAGTAGCCTATTGTCTGTATTTACAGTAGGCCTATTGTCTGTATTTACAGTAGCCTATTGTCTGTATTTACAGTATTGTCTGTATTTACAGTATTGTCTGTATTTACAGTTAGGCCTTTGTTTGTATTTACAGTAGGTCTATTGTCTCTATTTACAGTAGGCCTATTGTCTGTATTTACAGTATTGTCTGTAATTACAGTAGGCCTATTGTCTGTATTTACAGTATTATCTGTATTTACAGTAGGCCTATTGTCTGTATTCACAGTAGGCCTATTGTCTGTATTTACAGTATTGTCTGTAATTACAGTAGGCCTATTGTCTGTATTTACAGTATGGCGTGTTGCCTGTATTTACAGTATTGTCTGTATTTACAGTAGGCCTGTTGTCTGTATTTACAGTATATCTGTATTTACAGTAGGCATATGTCTGTATTTACAGTAGGCCTATTGTCTGTATTTACAGTATTGTCTGTAATTACAGTAGGCCTATTGTCTGTATTTACAGTAGGCGTGTTGCCTGTATTTACAGTATTGTCTGTATTTACAGTAGGCCTGTTGTCTGTATTTACAGTATTATCTGTATTTACAGTAGGCCTAATTGTCTGTATTACAGTAGGCCTATTGTTTGTATTTACAGTATTGTACGTAATTACAGTAGGCCTATTGTCTGTATTTACAGTAGGCGTGTTGCCTGTTTTACAGTATTGTCAGTATTTACAGTAGGCCTGTTGTCTGTATTTACAGTATTATCTGTATTTACAGTAGGCCTCATTGTCTGTATTTACATAGGCCTATTGTTTGTATTTACAGTAGGCGTGATGCCTGTATTTACAGTATGTCTGTATTTACAGTAGGCCTATTGTCTGTATTTACAGTATTATCTGTATTTACAGTAGGCCTATTGTCTGTATTCACAGTAGGCCTATTGTCTGATTTACAGTATTATCTGTATTTACAGTAGGCGTGTTGCCTGTATTTACAGTATTGTCTGTATTTACAGTAGGCGTGTTGCCTGTATTTACAGTATTGTCTGTATTTACAGTAGGCGTGTTGCCTGTATTTACAGATATGGTTATTGCCTGTATTTACAGTATTGTCTGTATTTCTGTATTACAGTAGCCTATTGTCTCTATTTACAGTATTGTCTGTATTATCAGTATTGTCTGTATTTAAAGTAGGCATATTGTCTGTATTTACAGTAGGCCTATTGTCTGTATTTAAAGTAGGCCTATTGTCTGTATTTACAGTAGGCCTATTGTCTGTATTTACAGTAGGCCTATTGTCTGTATTTACAGTAGGCCTATTGTCTGTATTTACAGTAGGCCTATTGTCTGTATTTATAGTATTGTCTCTATTTACAGTATTGTCTCTATTTACAATAGGCCTATTGTCTCTATTTACAGTAGGCCTATTGTCTGTAGGCCTATTGTCTGTATTTACAGTAGGCCTATTGTCTGTATTTACAGTAGGCCTATTGTCTGTAATTACAGTAGGCCTATTGTCTGTATTTACAGTATTGTCTGTATTTACAGTAGGCCTATTGTCTGTATTTACAGTAGGCCTATTGTCTGTATTTACAGTAGGCCTATTGTCTGTATTTACAGTAGGCCTATTGTCTGTATTTACAGTATTGTCTGTATTTACAGTAGGCCTGCAGGAAGCTGGTGGATAGGGTGAGGGGGTCAAACGGTTGTTTTTTTGCAGTTGGTGGATAGGGTGAGGGGGGTCAAAGGATTATCTTTTTGCAGTTGGTGGATAGGGTGCGGGACTCAAAAGGTTAACAAGAAACACACGAAGGTGCTGCGGGATGGGACACAGAGCAACAATGTAGTATTAATGCGGTATGAATTTGTGTTTGTCAAAGAATAACAATGCATAGTAACATGAAATAAGAAATAGTTCATGTTGCATTATCTTGCTCCTTTGTAGTATGAATTTGTGTTTGTCAAAGAATAACAATGCATAGTAACATGAAATAAGAAATAGTTCATGTTACATTATCTTGCTCCTTTGTAGTATGAATTTGTGTTTGTCAAAGAATAACAATGCATAGTAACATGAAATAAGAAATAGTTCATGTTGCATTATCTTGCTCCTTTGTAGTATGAATTTGTGTTTATCAAAGAATAACAATGCATAGTAACATGAAATAAGAAATAGTTCATGTTACATTATCTTGCTCCTTTGTAGTATAACGGAGAACACGTCACATTTTTTAAGTACTAGTGATCATGGTCGGAAATCCCAGATAGCCAAAGTCTTAAACCATGTCACAACTTAGTTCAAATGTCTATGCACTTTCACTGAGAAATACGTTGGGGTACAATGATACAACCTAGGATACACTCTGTTTGTGTTGTTGTTGTTGTTGTTTGTTTGTTTGTTTGTTTGTTTGTTTGTTTGTTGTTTTTAGTACGTTACATTCTTTACTCTCTCTCTTTCTCACACGCACACACAACACACACCACACACACACACACACACACACACACCACACACACACCACACACACACAATCAACAGCTCGCCCACGAACGTAATTTCATTGTCCTGATACATAGACGAGGTTTGAGAGAAATCCTATCATTGTATGTTATGTCGATGTGTCAGCGTGTGGAAGAGATGACAGGAGTCGTTTTCTTATGACTCATATTTTTTTAATCACCATACCGGATACCCCACCCCTACATATTTTCCTTTCCCTGCCTTCATCCAGTGTCAACGGTATCAATGAACAAGCTGTTACCCTTTCCTCTTACCCAACAACACCTTGCGTTTTCACACACTCTCTCGGAAAGAGCACCCACTGAACGTATCCCTGGCACAAAAAAAAAAAACATTATCTCGACGTTCCGATAAAATACGTGTGTGTGTAACCCAGGACAGCTTTCCCATGCTGCGACAGTTGCTGAATCAAAAGCCCTCGACGGTGATTGTAAAGCTGTCGTCTGCCCTGGCCTAAACCACTCCCCTCACCTCGCTTCGCACCCTTCACGTTCTCACGCTACCACGCGCGCAAGCAGACGACTCTCGGCAGCGGTAAAGTTATCCATATTCTTGCGCGTGGGGAAACCCACAACGAACAAACAAACCAAACGATAAAAAGCGTCCGCTAGATTCGTCGTCTGAATATGACGTCTATGTTAAAGTCGTGAGTAATTTCAACAGAAAAATTTTGTTCCTATCTAGAGTTTTTGTTTCCTGATCATACCGCGAACTACTTTCTCTCGCGTACTTGGCGTACTTGTAAGAGGGTTGAGGGAAACTCCATAAGATCCTGTGACACAGCAGACGGATTCATTCAACGACACATCTTACTGGTACGGTGTGCAGACGAGAGGCGCCACCTGACACAAGACTGTTTGTGATTGAATTTCTGGTTGTTTTGGAATACACAAGATTCGATACCCTCCCTTCACGAATCCAAGGTGAGTTTTTCCTTCGCTGTGTCGGCACCGTGTTGTGAGGGGTATGCTGTGTGCAAGGCGTGTGCACGTTCGTGCGGTTTGAAGTGCCAGCTGTTGGGATTTGTTGACAGTCGCCAAGCTTTCATGTGACGGCTTACCTAACTGCCTGCCCGTTCGCTCGTTCCGAGCTGTTAGGTTCCCGCTCTGTGTGT
>JAPXFY010000019.1:53377472-53394972 GCA_030674185.1 Monoplex corrugatus
GAGAGAGAGTGCAATAAACGGAAAACGAGAGAGAGAGGAGAGAGAGAGATGTGCAATAAACGGAAAACGAGAGAGAGAGAGAGAGAGAGAGAGAGAGGGTTGCAATAAACGGAAAACGAGAGAGAGAGAGAGAGAGAGAGAGTGATAGAGAGAGAGATGGAGATAAACGGAAAACGAGAGAGAGAGAGAGAGAGAGATTGCAATAAAAACGGGAAAAACGAATCGGACGAGAGAGAGAGAGAGAGGATTGCAATAAACGGAAAAACGGAGAGAGAGAGAGAGAGAGATTGCAATAAACGGAAAACGAGAGAGAGAGAGAGGAGAAGAGGGAGATGCAATAAACGGAAAACGAAGAGAGAGAAGAGAGAGTGCAATAAACGGAAAACGAGAGAGAGAGAGAGTGCAATAAACGGAAAACGAGAGAGAGAGAGAGAGAGAGTTGCAATAAACGGAAAAGGACGAGAAGAGAGAGAGAGATTGCAATAAACGGGAAAACGAGAGAGAGAGAGAGAGAGAGATTGCAATAAAACGGAAAACGAGAGAGAGAGAGAGAGAGAGTGCAATATAACGGAAAACGAGAGGAGAGAGAGAGAGAGAGAGATTGCAATAAACGGAAAACGAGAGAGAGAGAGAGAGAGATTGCAATAAACGGAAAACGAGAGAGAGAGAGAGAGAGAATTAACGGAAAAAACGGAGAAGAGAGATGAGAAGAGAAGAGAGAGAGAGATTGCAATAAACGGAAAAACGAGGAGAGAAGAGAGATTGCAATAAACGGAAACGAGGAGATGAGAGAGAAGATGCATAACGAAACGAGAGAGAGAGAGAGAAGGATTGCAATAAACGGAAAAGAGAGAGGAGAAAGAGAGATGCAATAAAGCGGGGTGGAGAGAAAGAGAGGAGAGAGAGATTGCAATAAACGGAAAACGAAGAGAGAAGAGATGCAAAAACGGTAAACGAGAGAAAGAGAGAGATGCAAAGAGAGAGAAGAGAGAGGATTGCAATAAACGGAAAACGAAAAAGAGAGAGATTGAATAAACGAAAACGAGAAGAGAGAGAGATTGAATAAACGGAAACGAGGAGAGAGAGAGAGAGATTGCAATTAACGGAAAACGAGTGTAAAGCTAGAGAGAGTAGATTGAATAACGGAAACACGAGAGAGAGAGAGAGAGATATGTAACTGCAACACAACGGAAAATTAAGAGGAAAATGTAGACTGAAGAGGGGTGTGGGAGAGAAAGAGGGAGAGAGAGACGTTGCATAAATGGAAAAACAACAAAAGAGCATTACATTGACACAAAGCAAACACATGTTACAAACTGCAGACGTAATACTTGTAACTGCAAACACGCGTAACAAAACTGCAGACGTAATACTTGTAACTGCAAACACATGTTACACACCTGCAGATGTACTACTTGTAACTGCAACACACGTAACAAAACTGTAGGTAATACTTGTTTACTGCAAACACATGTTACAAACTGTATACGTAATACTTGTACTGCAAAACATGTTACACAACTGCAGATGTAATACTTGTAACTGCAAACAAGTTACAAACTGCGCGTATCTTGTACGCAACACTGTTAAAGACTGCATTGTATACTTGTAACTAGACAATCACTGTAACAACTGCAGATGTATTCTTGTAACTGCAATACACATGTTACAACATTCGTCTGTACACTAACATTATGTACTAGACATTTCCTGTCTTCTGTCATCACCTAGACATTATGTACTAGACATTTCTTGTCTTCTGTCACCACCTAGACATTATGTTCTAGACATTTCCTGTCTTCTGTCACCACCTAGACATTATGTACTAGACATTTCCTGTCTTCTGTCATCACCTAGACATTATGTACTAGACATTTCCTGTCTTCTGTCACCACCTAGACATTATGTACTAGACATTTCTTGTCTTCTGTCACCATCTAGACATTATGTACTAGACATTTCCTGTCTTCTGTCATCATCTAGACATTATGTACTAGACATTTCCTGTCTTCTGTCATCATCTAGACATTATGTACTAGACATTTCCTGTCTTCTGTCATCACCTAGACATTATGTACTAGACATTTCCTGTCTTCTGTCATCACCTAGACATTATGTACTAGACATTTCCTGTCTTCTGTCACACCTAGACATTATGTACTAGACATTTCCTGTCTTCTGTCTCATTCTAGTCACATTACATATGTACTAGACATTTCCTGTCTTCTGTCATCACCTAGACATTATGTACTAGACATTTCTTGTCTTCTGTCATCACCTAGACATTATGCACTAGACATTTCCTGTCTTCTGTCATCACCTAGACATTATGTCTAGACATTTCTGTCTTCTGTCATCCACCTAGACATTATGTACTAGACATTTCCTGTCTTCTGTCATCACCTAGACATTATGTACTAGACATTTCTTGTCTTCTGTCACACCTAGACATTATGTACTAGACATTTCCTTGTCTTCTGTCATCACCTAGACATTATGTACTAGACATTTCCTGTCTTCTGTCACTCACCTAGACATTATGTACTAGACATTTCTTGTCTTTCTGTCATCACCTAGACATTTTTCACTAGACATTTCTTGTCTTCTGTCACACCTAGACATTATGTACTAGACATTTTGTCTTCTGTCATCACCTAGACTTTATGTACTAGACTTTCTTGTCTTCTGTCACTCACCTAGACATTATGTACTAGACATTTCTTGTCTTCTGTCACCACCTAGACATTATGTCCTAGACATTTCCTGTCTTCTGTCACTACCTAGACATTATGTACTAGACATTTCTTGTCTTCTGTCACTCACCTAGACATTATGTACTAGACATTTCTGTCTTCTGTCATCACCTAGACATTATGTCCTAGACATTTCTTGTCTTCTGTCATCACCTAGACATTATGTACTAGACATTTCTTGTCTTCTGTCACACCTAGACATTATGTACTAGACATTTCTTGTCTTCTGTCACACCTAGACATTATGTACTAGACATTTCCTGTCTTCTGTCACTACCTAGACATTATGTACTAGACATTTCTTGTCTTCTGTCATCACCTAGACATTATGTCCTAGACATTTCCTGTCTTCTGTCACACCTAGACATTATGTCTAGACATTTCTGTCTTCTGTCATACCTAGACATTATGTACTAGACATTTCTTGTCTTCTGTCACACCTAGACATTATGTACTAGACATTTCTGTCTTCTGTCATACTAGACATTTTCTAACATGTCTTTCTGTCACCACCTAGACATTATGTACTAGACATTTCTTGTCTTCTGTCATCACCTAGACATTATGTACTAGACATTTCTGTCTTCTGTCACCACCTAGACATTATGTACTAGACATTTCCTGTCTTCTGTCTCCACCTAGACATTATGTACTAGACATTTCCTGTCTTCTGTCACCACCTAGACATTATGTACTAGACATTTCCTGTCTTCTGTCATCACCTAGACATTATGTACTAGACATTTCCTGTCTTCTGTCACTACCTAGACATTATGTACTAGACATTTCCTGTCTTTCTGTCATCACCTAGACATTATGTCCCTAGACATTTCCTGTCTTCTGTCATCACCTAGACATTATGTCCTAGACATTTCCTGTCTTTCTGTCATCACCTAGACATTATGTACTAGACATTTCTTGTCTTTCTGCATCACCTAGACATTATGTACTAGACATTTCTTGTCTTCTGTCATCACCTAGACATTATGTACTAGAATTTCCTGTCTTCTGTCATCACCTAGACATTATGTACTAGACATTTCCTGTCTTCTGTCACCACCTAGACATTATGTACTAGACATTTCTTGTCTTCTGTCACACCTAGACATTATGTACTAGACATTTCCTGTCTTCTGTCACCACCTAGACATGTACTAGACATTTCTTTTCTTCTGTCACCATATAAACAATCTATACTAGACATTTCCTGTCTTCTGTCTCCACCTAGACATTATGTACTAGACATTTCTTGTCTTCTGTCATCACCTAGACATGTACTAAACATTTCTTGTCTTCTGTCATCACGTACACATTATGTACTAGACATTTCTTGTCTTCTGTCACTACCTAGATATTATGTACTAGACATTTCTTGTCTTCTGTCACCACCTAGATATTATGTACTAGACATTTCTTGTCTTCTGTCACTACCTAGACATTATGTACTAGACATTTCTTGTCTTCTGTCACCATATAAACAAGCTGTACTAGACATTTCCTGTCTTCTGTCTCCACGTGGACATGGTACTAGACATTTTCTTACCTTTCCCTGTTCCCACCCCTTCCCAACACACACGCACACACACACATACGCACTCACACACACTCACACACACACAACACACACACACACACACACACACACACACACACACACACACACACACACACACACACACACACACACACACACATACAAATTTAACAGTGCGGCAATATATGTCGAGCAGGAATCTATGTAATGATTTGAGTGTTCTGTATATTACACTTAATGAGTTGTAAAGTGCATATTGCGCAACGAGTCCAAGTGAGTTTGGGAAACAGCTTTGCAAGAATGGTGTTTTATATTATCATTGTTTATCATTAATATCATGTGATCGTTGTTTGTCATTGGTATTTCTATCAGTAATATTTTGTTGTTGTTGTTGTTGTTGTCAAAACACAGTGCTTGAAAACAGACGAGTATTGTCAATCTGATATTGTTTTCTCTACAGATGGTACGATTTTCCTCCTGCCATAGTCCGTCCTTGACCCAGGTGGCAGCCCGGAAGCAGTTGCGTAAGCACATCCGGCGTATTCGGAACGCGAGTACTGTAAGCTGCGTGCACTTGTACCGGCTGTGGCCACGAAAAAAGAGTGACCAAAGTAAGTAAACGTGGACGCATAGCATGCCAACACTCAGTTGTGGTTGAAACAGTCTGTGTTTCATAAATATTAGTATACTGTTACTGATTTGTGGAACATTGTGTACTGTAGTACTATTTTAGTTAAACATCGTGTTCGAAAGTATAGTCAATTGGATGTGTTTACATATGGTGACATTTTCATATGTATTAATCTAGTTTGGGACAGTTGTAAACGTTGACGTAGTCATTTTATGGTTGAAACAGTCGTGTGTTGCTCTATAATATGTATAGTCTAGTTTGGGACTGTGTACGTAGTACATTTTATGGTTGAAAACAGTCTGTGTTTCATAAATACGTATAATCTAGTTTGGGACTGTGTACGTAGTACATTTTATGGTTGAAACAGTCTGTGTTTCATAAATATGTATAGTCTTAATTTGGAACTGTGTACGTAGTACATTTTATTGTTGAAACAGTCTGTGTTTCATGAATATGTATAGTCTAGTTTGGAACATGTTTGCAAAGTACATTTTATTGTTGAAACAGTCTGGGTTTCATGAATATGTATAGTCTAATTTGGAACTGTTTGCGTAGTACATTTTATTGTTGAAACAGTCTGTGTTTCATAAATATGTATAGTCTAATTTGGAACTGTTTGCGTAGTACATTTTATTGTTGAAACAGTCTGGGATTTTCATGAATATGTATAGTCTAATTTGGAACTGTTTGCGTAGCTTGCCAACACTCAGTACACTTTATAGTTGAAACAATTTGTTTTTCATAAATATGTGTAATATAAATTGGAATTGTATACGTAGAATCAAACACACAGTACATTTTATGGTTGAAACAGTCGGTATTTCATAAGTGTTCTCGGTTTAGATTGGAACTACGTTTATGAATCAAAGTGACTGCCCGCGTTCAAGCAAAAAATAATAATAATAAGAAGAAGAAGAAGAACGCTTATTCAATATAACAAAACGAGGCAAACTCTAAACTTTTCGGCGAGGTGGACTTTGTCGAGCATATACAAAAGATAGCAAAGACGAAATGCTCAACTTGCAGCACAAAAACCAAACAGTGGATAGCTTCAAACATGGCGTTGAGCAAGGAAAAAAATGGCGAATGTGTATACTGTTAACAGGGGAGACAAATGTAGTCTACAACATAAAAGTGGTCGTGCCATATAATTGTTGTTTTTACATGAAGGCTGTGGTCGAAATATGGGGAATTATATCTTAGAAATTAACAAACTATAATGCATTATTTGAGTGTCGTGTCTCGGGGGAAATTGTGATGTATATAATGTGTATATTTATGGTTGATTGAATGAAAAAATATGAATGGGAAACAGTAAGGTTGATGTTAATGGTTTGTGACTTACGAATCTAGTCTTACTTTCAATAGCCTGTCGACACTTATACAGAACTGCATAGTATTGGCCAGTGCTATTATAGAGAACTACATATTATTGACCAGTTTGCTTTGATCTCCACCAATCGACCTAAATAACGCCTGCTTTTATCAACAACAATAGTGGTCACAGCAATAACAATAACAACAATTGTAACTTCAACAACAACAACAACAATAAGAATAATGTCAACGACAAGAACGTCAACAGTAATGGTAATAACAGCAGTTACAGTAATAATAACGGTAACAACATCATCAAACAAAAACAACAGTAGTGGTAATAACAATAACAATAATGGAAACAACATCAACAACAATAATAATGATAACATCACAACAGCAATAAAGACATTAATGATAAAACAGTAACATGGTTATAACAATAACAATAATGGAAACAACAACAAAACAATAATAATGATAACATCACAACAGCAATAAAGACATTAATGATAAAACAGTAATATGGTAATAACAGTAACAATAATGGAAACAACAACAACAACAATAATAATGATAACATCACAACAGCAATAAAGACAATTAATGATACAACAGTAATAACAATAATGGTAACAACATCAGTGATAATCATATGAAGAATAAGAATGACGATGACGGCAACCACGAAGATGATGATGATGATGACTGTACAGTAATAACAATAACGGTAACACATCAGTAATAATCATAAGAAGAAGAAGAATGATGATGACGGCAACCATGAAGAATGGTGATGATGATGAATTATAATGATGGCAATAGTGGTGGTGGTGATGATGTGATGATGATGATGATGGCAGTGATGATGGTAACTGAATGATGACGATTGTAATGGTGATGATGATGATGTTGATGATGACAGTGATGATTATGCACGTTGTCATGACGACTGATGGTGTTTACAGGTCCAGGTGATCGAGGAAGCCGTCCGTTATATAGAAGAACTGCACACCGCCCTCATTGAACGATTCAGGCAGAAACATGGTCAGTTCACTGTCCACCACTCTCTCCCTCTCTCTCTTCCCTCTGTCTCTGTCTCCCCCTCTCTCTCTCTCTCTCTCTCTCTGCACCCCCCCCCCCCCTGGTCTGTGTATGTGTGTGTGTGTGAGCGTGCGCGTGTGTGTTCAATCCTGAACTTCCTTCAATTTTGATTATAGTAAATAGATACGTATGCCTTCTGTTGTAATAACGATTACTATAAATAAAGACATAAATAACTCCTCTTCCCTCCCCCCTCCCCCCCCCCCGTGGGGATGCCGGGGTTCTTTCAGTATAAGTAGTATCCCCACCTTCAGGAAATTCTGTACTAGAAATTTCCTCTTTTCTGGCACTCTCTTTGTTTCTGCCTTGTTCCTTTGCTTTCTGTCATTTCTTACTATCATTTTTTGCCTTGTTCCTTTGCTTTCTGTCATTTCTTCCTATCAGTTTTTGCCTTGTTCCTTTGCTTTCTGTCATTTCTTCTATCAGTTTTTGCCTTGTTCCTTTGCTTTCTGTCATTTCTTCCCATCAGTTTTTGCCTTGTTCCTTTGCTTTCTGTCATTTCTTCCTATCAGTTTTTGCCTTGTTCCTTTGCTTTCTGTCATTTCTTCCTATCAGTTTTTGCCTTGTTCCTTTGCTTTCTGTCATTTCTTCCCATCAGTTTTTGCCTTGTTCCTTTGCTTTCTGTCATTTCTTCCTATCAGTTTTTGCCTTGTTCCTTTGCTTTCTGTCATTTCTTCCTATCAGTTTTTGCCTTGCTGTCCATCATCATTATGTGTTCGATAAAGTCTTGTATACTTTCTCTGAGGATTGATAAATGCATTAAGTGCATTTTTAGCTTTAGGGAAATGAGATATGCGGAAGCAATTTTACGTAATTTGGACCCATTTTTCTATATATCTTTTAGGGTCCTTATGTGTAAATTTGTATTCAGGTTATCCCCTGTGTGATAAACTGGACGGAATGGTCAGCGCCAGGGGCATCCCCTTAGATCATGTGCGCGAATGCAATGATATGTACTTAATCTTCCTTTTCTTTTGTTTTTGTAATTGTTTTTTGTTGTTGTTGTTTTTTTGTTGTTGTTTTTTTTTTGTCGTGTTGAAACATTTTGCATGTTTTGAAACGGTTATAGCCCTGGTATGGCTCTACGTGGTCGGCTGGGCTTTAAACAACATAACAATAACATTAACCCCTCTTCTCTTGAAATCATGATTACAATAAAACCATACCCACCCACCTTCTCCCGTTCTCTATTGTCAAACTCGCCCTCCACCTCACTTACCCGATGTTTGACTGTGTGTTCGAGTTCATTCTTTTCTTTCGGCGAACGACTACGGGACACGATTTTCACAAGTGTTTTATGAACGTTTATCAAACAGCCTGTTAAGCGCCCGCATCCTTGGACAGTGTTTGTGGCTCCAGCTCTGTGGCCAAGTTCATGCCTGCTAAATAAAGCTCTCCTTTTGTCTCGCTCTCCGCCTTTCGCTGAAAAACACATTTGGATCAGCGGTGGTTTTTGTTGTTTTTTTTAATCTCGCAGACGAACGGCAAATGATGGCAGTAAAGAGGTAGGACTCTTTTCAGACGTATTCATGCGCAAAGGGTGGCGCTGGGGTGGTTCCCACAGGAGCGAGAAAAGCGGTGTGGGCCGGTGGGTGAAGATCATTGATGGATGGGTGGAGGTGGAGTGGGGGGTGGAGGAGGGGTGGGGTGAGGTTGGGGGGGAGGGTAGAAGGAAGACAAAAGGTGATGGGCGTCGTTGGCTTGCCATGTTATGCATGTTGGTTTCGGACAGCTTGCGAAGTTCTCACACGAAACTACTGAACTGTTGTATTGATTGGTCTGGTGCTCTGTTTGTTTGTCTGTGTGCCTGCCTGTCCGTCATTCTTGACTTGTCTTTTCGTCCGTCTGTCTTGTCTCTCTGTATGTATGTATTAGCTTTTTAAACCCAATTTAAAAACCCGCTTCTTCTTTTCCCAACAATGAACTCTACAACTATTTGTATGTATTAGCTTTTAAACCCAGTTTTAACCCCACTTCTTCTTTTCCACACAATGAACTCTACAACTACTTGTATGTATTAGCTTTTAAACCCAGTTTTAAACCCACTTCCTCTTTTCCCAACAATGAACTCTGCAGCTACTTCTTTCCCTCAGTCTGTGTATTAAATATTGTAAGGTGGTCTTTGTTGATTGTACGCGGATACCTGGTGTGCCTTTGATTTGAATTGTCAAGATTTGGCGATGTAAAAACACTGTAATTATTATTAATATTATTATTATTGTTGTTATTATTGTTATTATTATTATGTATATCTGTGTCCATCCCAGTGTCTGGCTCTACGTATGTCTGTCCGTGTCTTTGTGTCTCTGTCTCTCTGTCTCTGCCTCTGCAGGATTGTCTCCCTGTCAGTCAAACAATGAAATAATCAGTAAATCAAATAATAAAACAAAACAAAACCAATAAATCAGTCAAATGAACAATCAGTTAGTCAGTAGATGAAACCACTCAGTCGAACAGTCAGTGAAACAATCTATCGGAGGACAATAAATCAAACAATATCAAACAATCGAAACGAAACGATAAAACAAGCAGTAAACAGTCAGTCAGTCAATGAAAACCTGAAAACCACCAAAACAAAAACAAACAAACAAAACTTTGGCAGCATTTTGGGTTTTAAGCACAGGATGATGACATACAGGGGGGTGCAAAAGTAGGTATACAGTTATGAAAAAGAAAACACGTAAAATACACATTGCATTTATTATACAAACAAATGAATATTGCATATACATGTAATAACAAGCACAGCCTGAATCCCTCAGATACTCCAAACTGCTTGCCATCGGTATTCACACACTCCTCTAATCGAGAGCGAAAATTAAGCATTATAATAATGATGTGATACTTACTGTATACCTACTTTTGCACCCCCCCCCCCCCCTGTATATCATGTCATAAAGTCATTGGGATCCTTACATCACGTGGCATTGTGTGGTCCCAGCGCATATGGAATTCACCAAAGCGCTGCAACGCCATCTTGAGGAAAACTGAAACTACGAGTCTGCCCTACCCTGTGATTGTGAATCTACTAACTCTATCAGTCTGTCTGTTTTCTTTCTTCCCCTTTTTCTTTCTTAGTTTCTTTCTTTCCTTCTTTCCTTCTTTCGGTCTATCGCTCTCATGTTAAGGAAATGGCCGACCTGATGTGCAATACCCAAAGCATAATGGGCTGGATCTGTTTTATTTCCAAAGCCTGGCTCTGATGTTCAGTTTTACCTGCTATTTTTTAGAATCCACTGAAGGTAAAACAAAATGTGACTGCTGGATCTTGAGGGTAAAGACAAAATATTAAAAAAAATACCTTGTTTGTAAAAGATCCTTGGGAGTATAAAACACAATGTTTCGAGCCCAGGATCTTTGTCACAGGAACACAACGTTTCGAGCCCAGGCCCTTTGTCACTGTGACAAAGGGCCTGGGCTCGAAACGTTGTGTTTTATACTCCCAAGGATCTTTTGCAAACAAGGTATTTTTTAGTATTTTGCTATTTTGTTAGTTATACCTGGTAGTTTGTGGTGATGTCTCCTCCATCAACAGCCATCCGTTATGTCCGCTGGTTGTGTCAGTTATGTCCGTTAGTTGGTCGTGATAGTTTGTGATGATGTCTCTTCCATCCACAACCAGTTAGTTATGTCCGTGAGTTAAGTCTGTGATCTGTGATTATTACGTGGTCATGTTAGTCTGTGTATGTCTTTTCTGTTCACAGCCACCAGTTATGTCCGTTAGTTGTACATATCAGTCTGTGATGATGTCTTTTCCATCAGCCGTCCTTCAGTTATTTCTCTTCCATCAGCAGCGTGTCAGTTATGTCCGTTATTTGTGTCAGTTATATCCGTTTTGTCAGTTATGTCCGTTAGTTGTGTATGTTAATGTGTGATGATGTCTTTTCCATCTACAACCAGTCAGTCATATCCGTTAGTTGTGTCAGTTATGTCCGTTAGTTGTACGTGTTAGTCTTTATCCAAAACAGTTGTGACTGACTGCGTTCAAACAGGAACCAGAAAAAAAAACAAAACAAAAAAAACAAACACGAAAATAGAATCAGAACTCGTATGTATTATAACGAGACAAGAACAGGCGTAAATTTTCGGCCAGTTGGGTCTTTGTCAGGCTTTTAAAATAACACAACAAAGAACAAATATCAAACAACAAATACAGAAATTATGGAGAGAAGAAAAAAGCAACAAAACATGGGTTGGGATTGAACACGGGGCATCGGATGTTGAGTCCACAATCTGGTCAGCCAACACAAGTCAATCAGCCAGCTGTTTATAGCCAGCCACAGTCAACCAACCAGTCATTCACAGCCAGCCTTACACAGCCAGTCATACACAACCAGCCCCAATCAACCAACCATACACAACCAGCCACAATCAACCAACCAACACCAGTCACACTCAACCAGCCACAATCAACCAACCAGTCATACACAGCCAGCCCAATCAACCAACCAGTCATATACAGCCAGCCACAATCAACCAACCAGTACAACACAGCCTCACCAATCAACCAACCAGTCATATACAGCCACCACAATCAACCAACAGTCATACACAGCCAGCCCAATCAACCAACCAGTCATATACAGCCAGCCACAATCAACCAACCAGTCATACCACCAGCCACAATCAACCAACCAGTCATACACATCCAGTCACAATCAACCAACCAGTCATACACAGCCAGCCACAATCAACCAACCAGTCATACACAACCGGCCACAATCAACCAACTAGTCATACACAGCCAGCCACAATCGACCAACCAGTCAACACAGCCAGCCACAATCAACCAACCAACCGTCATACCAACCAGTCACAATCAACCAACCAGTCATTCACAGCCAGCCACAACCAACCAACCAGTACATCAACCAGCCATCCATAATCAACCAACCAGTCACACCAACCAGCCACAACCAACCAACCAGTCATACACAGCCATCCCTAATCAACCAACCAGTCACACACAGCCAGCCACAATCAACCAACCAGTCATACACAGCCAGCCACAATCAACCAACCAGTCATATACAGCCAGCCACAATCAACCAACCAGTCATACTCAACCAGCCACAATCAACCAACCAGTCATACTCAACCAGCCACAATCAACCAACCAGTCACACTCAATCAGCCACAATCAACCAACCAGTCATACTCAACCAGCACAATCAACCAACCAGTCATACACAACCAGCCACAATCAACCAACCAGTCATACACATGCCAGCACAATCAACCAACCAGTCATCACTAACCAGCCACAATCAACCAACCAGTCATACACAGCCAGCCACAATCAACCAACCAGTCATACACAGCCAGCCACAAACCAACCAACCAGTCATACACAACCAGCCACAATCAACCAACCAGTCATACACAGCCAGCACAAACCAACCAACCAGTCATACACAGCCAGCCACAACCAACCAACCAGTCATACACAGCCAGCACACAACCAACCAACCAGTCATACACAACCAGCCACAATCAACCAACCAGTCATACACACCAGCCACAATCAACCAACCAGTCATACACAGCCAGCCACAACCAACCAACAGTCATACACAGCCAGCCACAATCAACCAACCAACCAGTCATACACAGCCAGCCACAACCAACCAACCAGTCATACACAGCCATCCATCAACCAACCAACCAGTCATACACATCCAGTCACAACCAACCAACCAGTCATACACAGCCAGTCACAATCAACCAAACCAACCAGTCATACACAGCCAGTCACAATCAACCAACCAGTCATACACAGCCAGCCACAACAACCAACCAGTCATACACACCAGTCACAATCACAACCAACCAGTCATACACAGCCAGCCACAATCAACCAACCAGTCATACCACCAGCCACAATCAACCAACCAGTCATACACACCAGCCACAATCAACCAACCAGTCATACACAGCCACACAATCAAACCAACCAGTCATACACACAGCCACCAATCAACCAACCAGTCATACCAGCCACCACAATCAACCAACCAGTCATACACAACCAGCCAATCAAACCATAACCAACCAGTCATACCACCCGCCACTACAACATCATACCAACCAGTCATCAACCAGCCACACATCAACCAACCAGTCATACACACCAGCCACAATCACCAACCAACCAGTCATACACAGCCAGCCACAATCAACCAACCAGTCATACTCAACAGCCACAATCAACCAACACAGTCATACACAGCCACACAATCAGCCATCCTATAACCAGCATACAACCAACCAGTCATCTCACCAGCAGGAACCATCATATCCAGCTTCACACCAACCAGTCATACACAGCAGCACAATCCCACGTCATACACGCCAGTCCAGCCAGCACAACCAATCAACCAGCCAGTTATACACAGCCATCGACTTTGACGAGTGCGGATCCTTACACAGTAACACTTGTCAGTTCTCACCGTGGGAACTTTTCTCTCTCCAGCTGTCGCCACATTCCGCGCACACCTTTTTCTCTCCCTCCGCCATCCGTCTCTCCTTTATGCCCACCTCCCCTCCCCCCCGCCCCCCAAGTTTTTCTGCTTAGAATTGAGCTGTGACCTCTTGTCTCCCTTTCTTCCTGTCCATAGTCAACCTTTGTGTACTGTTGGGGTTGTCATGTCGTCAAGCTTTAAGTAGTTTGAGGGTTGTCATGTTATCAACCTGTGTGGAGTGTGGGGGTTGTTATTGTTATCAACCTTTATATAGTGTGAGGGTGTCGTGTCACCAAGTTTTATGTAGTGTGAGGGTTGTCATGTTATCAGCCTTTTTGTAGTGTGAGGGTTGTCATGTCATCAAGCTTTAAGTAGTGTGAGGGTTGTCATGTCGTCAAGTTTTAAGTAGTGTGGGGGTTGTCATGTTATCATGTTTTAAGTAGTGTGAGGGTTGTCATGTTATCATGTTTTAAGTAGTGTGGGGGTTGTCATGTCATCATGTTTTAAGTAGTGTGAGGGTTGTCATGTTATGTTTTAAGTAGTGTGAGGGTTGTCATGTTATCATGTTTTAAGTAGTGTGAGGATTGTCATGTTATCATGTTTTAAGTAGTATGAGGGTTGTCATGTTATCATGTTTTAAGTAGTGTGAGGGTTGTCATGTCATCATGTTTTAAGTAGTGTGAGGGTTGTCATGTTATCATGTTTTAAGTAGTGTGAGGGTTGTCATGTTATCATGTTTTAAGTAGTGTGGGGGTTGTCATGTCATCAAGTTTTAAGTAGTGTGAGGGTTGTCATGTCATCCTGTTTTAAGTAGTGTGGGGGTTGTCATGTCATCAAGTTTTAAGTAGTGTGAGGGTTGTCATGTCATCATGTTTTAAGTAGTTGGGGGTTGTCATGTCATCATGTTTTAAGTAGTGTGAGGGTTGTCATGTCATCAAGCTTTAAGTAGTGTGGGGGTTGTCATGTCATCATGTTTTAAGTAGTGTGAGGGTTGTCATGTTATCAAGCTTTAAGTAGTGTGAGGGTTGTCATGTTATCAAGTTTTAAGTAGTGTGGGGGTTGTCATGTCATCATGTTTTAAGTAGTGTGAGGGTTGTCATGTCATCAAGTTTTAAGTAGTGTGAGGGTTGTCATGTCATCATGTTTTAAGTAGTGTGAGGGTTGTCATGTTATCATGTTTTAAGTAGTGTGAGGGTTGTCATGTTATCATGTTTTAAGTAGTGTGAGGGTTGTCATGTTATCATGTTTTAAGTAGTGTGAGGGTTGTCATGTTATCATGTTTTAAGTAGTGTGAGGGTTGTCATGTTATCATGTTTTAAATAGTGTGAGGGTTGTCATGTTATCATGTTTTAAGTAGTGTGAGGGTTGTCATGTTATCATGTTTTAAATAGTGTGGGGGTTGTCATGTTATCATGTTTTAAGTAGTGTGAGGGTTGTCATGTCATCATGTTTTAAGTAGTGTGAGGGTTGTCATGTTATCATGTTTTAAGTAGTGTGAGGGTTGTCATGTCATCATGTTTTAAGTAGTGTGAGGGTTGTCATGTTATCAAGTTTTAAGTAGTGTGAGGGTTGTCATGTTATCATGTTTTAAGTAGTGTGAGGGTTGTCATGTTATCATGTTTTAAGTAGTGTGAGGGTTGTCATGTTATCATGTTTTAAGTAGTGTGAGGGTTATCATGTTTTAAGTAGTGTGAGGGTTGTCATGTTATCATGTTTTAAGTAGTGTGAGGGTTGTCATGTTATCATGTTTTAAGTAGTGTGAGGGTGTCATGTTATCATGTTTTAAGTAGTGTGAGGGTTGTCATGTTATCATGTTTTAAGTAGTGTGAGGGTTGTCATGTTATCATGTTTTAAGTAGTGTGAGGGTTGTCATGTTATCATGTTTTAAGTAGTGTGAGGGTTGTCATGTTATCATGTTTTAAGTAGTGTGAGGGTTGTCATTTTATCATGTTTTAAGTAGTGTGAGGGTTGTCATGTTATCATGTTTTAAGTAGTGTGAGGGTTGTCATGTTATCAAGTTTTAAGTAGTGTGAGGATTGTCATGTTATCAAGCTTTAAGTAGTGTGGGGTTGTCATGTTATCATGTTTTAAGTAGTGTGAGGGTTGTCATGTTATCATGTTTTAAGTAGTGTGAGGGTTCTCATGTTATCAAGCTTTAAGTAGTATGAGGGTTGTCATGTTATCAAGCTTTAAGTAGTGTGAGGGTTCTCATGTCGTCAAGCTTTAAGTAGTGTGAGGGTTGTCATGTCGTCAAGCTTTAAGTAGTGTGAGGGTTGTCATGTTATCAAGCTTTAAGTAGTGTGAGGGTTCTCATGTTATCAAGCTTTAAGTAGTGTGAGGGTTGTCATGTTAGCAAACTTTAAGTAGTGTGAGGGTTGTCATGTCGTCAAGCTTTAAGTAGTGTGGGGGTTGTCATGTCATCAGCCTTTATATAGTGTGAGGTTTGGCTTCAATCTTTAGGTAGTATGAAGGTTGCCATAGGTAGTATGGGGGTTGCCATCAGCCTTTAGGTAGTATGAGGGTTGCCATCAGCCTTGAGGTAGTATGGGAGTTGCCATCAGCCTTTAGGTAGTATGGGGGTTGCCATCAGCCTTGAGGTAGTATGGGGGCTGCCATCAGCCTTTAGGTAGTATAAGGGTTGCCATCAGCCTTTAGGTAGTATGGGGGTTGCCATCAGCCTTTAGGTAGTATGGGGGCTGCCATCAGCCTTTAGGTAGTATAAGGGTTGCCATCAGCCTTTAGGTAGTATGGGGGCTGCCATCAGCCTTTAGGTAGTATGGGGGCTGCCATCAGCCTTTAGGTAGTATAAGGGTTGCCATCAGCCTTTAGGTAGTATGGGGGCTGCCATCAGCCTTTAGGTAGTATGGGGGTTGCCATCAGCCTTTAGATAATATGGGGGTTGCCATCAGCCTTTAGGTATTATGAGGGTTGCCATCAGCCTTTAGGTATTATGAGGGTTGCCATCAGCCTTTAGGTAGTATGAGGGTTGCCATCAGCCTTTAGGTAGTATGAGGGTTGCCATCAGCCTTGAGGTAGTATGGGGATTGCCATCAGCCTTTAGATGATATAAGGATTGCCATCAGCCTTTAGGTATTATGAGGGTTGTCTTCATTCTTTTTAGAAAATACAGGGTTTTGTTCTGTTCTGTACATGTAGATTTTAAAGTCCTACCACTCTCAGAGTATACGAGGACTAAAAAAAAGAATTTTTCAAAGAAGTCTTTAAAAATCTTAGTAGCATTGTGAGATACCGATGCTTTATTCGGTTCTCCTTTAGTTATGGATAAGTATGATGAAAAAAGGAGTACGGGTGTTCTCTCATCAACCTTTATACAGGGGGGGGGGGGGGGTTTGCAAAAGTAGGTATACAGTTATGATAAAAGAAAACACGTACAATCTCATTGCATTTATTATACAAACAAATGAATATTGCATATACATGTAATAACAAGCACAGCCTTAATCCCTCAGATACTCAAACTGCTTGCCGTCGGTATTCACACACTCCTCTAATCGAGAGCGGAATTAAGCATTATAATAATGATGTGACACTTACTGTATACCTACTTTTGCACCCCCCCTGTATAGTGCGAAAGTTATCATGTCAACCGATATGTGAGGTATGAGACGGAATGGTGATGATAGGGACTTTCTCTTTAAGTCCCTGGACGAGCATGATATAAACGGTATGGGGTAGTGCC
>JAPXFY010000019.1:53407472-53414972 GCA_030674185.1 Monoplex corrugatus
CTCCTGACTAAATGGTTGTAGTTACATAGTAAAGAGAACATGGCATAGAACAGAACCCTGTGGGACACCATACTTTTCCTGCTCGACGAAACAACAAGGAAGTCGGAGGTTTTAAATGAATTTTTTTGTGTATTTGTTATTTGTTAATTGTTATATTTGTTACCTTCTGTTCGCAAATATCAATTGGTCGAAGATTTGCGGCTGTCTTGTCTTGCTCCATTAAATACGCGTTTTGGTTCTATTTTCGTATATTTCTGATTCCCGATGATTAGTCAGCTGACCATTCTCGGAATTCTGAGTTAGCTTCTTCCTGAACGCCTTCATATCGTTAGAGGTTCATTGAGAAGTACAGAAACAGTTTGCATGATGTCAGATGATGTACAGATGGTTCAGACCTCGGATGTCTGGATGGGGCTTCAACATGAAAGAAAATGGATTTGATATACCAAAAGCACTACATATCAAACCTCAACTTTCAGTAGGTTGAAACAATAATGTAGGCCAGACAATGACATCAAATTATTAAACTACACGTGTTTTGATTTTGTGCCGGACAAAAGAAAAAAGCTGACAAGATTAAAAGAAAAAAATGGAACACATAACATCGAACATGGAGGAATAGGAATACCTGACATAAAGACATTTATGCAAGCAATAAAATTGTCATGGATTACAAAAAATGCACGTGCGAACTTCAAAGGTAAGAGATTTCTGAAAAGCAAATGCAATCGATTTTCCAAGGATGGATTTCTAGCATATGATATATTTGTTAACATATTGATTTGGACAACAATAAAGAAGTATTAGCCGAACCCATTTTCCATAATGATAAATTTCATAATTAATAATACTGATTTTGCTTCAAAACGCGAACGTCAAAGAACGTATTTTTAATAAAAGATGTTTATAATCATAGTGGCAGTTTCCTTAAACACGAGCATTTGTTAAAGAAATTTGACATGAAGGTTAATTATCTACATTACTTCAGTTGTATAGAGGCAATCGAAGAGGCCATCAGAAGCAGAAATATAAATATATAAAACAAAGCCCATAATCAAGGTAGGCTACTAAAGCATTAAAAGCAATCTGCAGTATTAGGTAAGGACAAAGAGCATATTACGATACATTACTTGAAAATGTGATAATACTCAATATAAAAACCGTTTATGAATTGGGGAAAAGAAGATAAACACTTTAGCAGACTGGATAACGGCACTGAAAAGGTTAAGAAATAAAGGAAAGGAAATTAAAATGGTTTCAGCTAAAAAACTGGCCACAGAATTCTAGTTACAAACAGTATTTTAAAAGAAATGGGACTACTTGACAACGATAGATGTAGTTTCTGTAAAAGTGAAAAAGATTCACTTCATCAGTATTTGTGGTATTGCAGTTTTTCACACAGTTTTTGGATGGAATCAGACAAAGTTTTAAAAGAGAAATGCAATCATTGTGACAGAGTATCACTCAGTGTTGAATTAGTGTTATTTGGTACTGATGAAAAAACAAAGAGATGAAGTATTTGATTGTCTAATTCTGTGTGTACAGGTTGATAAGTCTAAATACCTGGGAACGATCATTTCATCAGATGGCAGATGCACATCAGAAATAGCCGACAGAAGAGGCCAAGCCAAAACAGCAATCAACAAGATGACAAGCATTCTTACCAACAAATGCCTACCAATTAACATCAGGAAGAGAGTTCTTGAATGTTAAATAGAACCAATATTGTTGTACGGCTGTGAGACGTTGACAGTCAACAAGCAAAGCCAGAACAAGATTGAGGCAGCCGAGATGTGGTTTCTAAGAAGAATGTTGAGAGTTCCATGGACAGCAAAGAAAACAAACGGGACAGTCTTGATGGAGGCAGACACAATTAGATCATTCATAAGGAAGATTAGGAAAAGACAGGCAACATTTATAGGCCATTTTGTGAGGAAGGGGGATTTGGAGCACCTGGTCACAACAGGAAAGCTGGAGAGAAGGAGAGCACCAGGTAGACCCAGGGAGAAAATACTAGACGGACTTGCAGAGTGGCTGAAGACGAGGAGGGTGGGGGAGATGCTTGGGGCAACAAGAGACAGAGACAGATGGAGGTCCATGATCGCCAACGCCATGCAGCAGGGCACCTGATGATGATGAATTCTGTGTAAAATATTTCATATATAAATACAGAATTAACCAAATCAAACCAAACTTACAAATGTTCTTAAAAGATTTACAGTATGCGTACAAAATACAGACACATTCTTCTGATCTGGAAATGAAATATTATGAGTTTCAACAGAAATGGTTCCCATACTCAAGACTAATAAATGTTTAACAATTCTTATCCCTTAAAGGCATGACCATATTAAATACTCGCTCGAAGTGTAATGTGAGAAAATTTAGAATGTGATGTTCTTTCCTATTCTGCTGCTGTAAATTAAGATAATTCAGTGTAAAAACAGTAGTAACTCCAGTCAGCTGCTCTTGTGTACTAAAGCAAGATTTGGTAGTATGTGAAGAACATTGTGTATGTGCCATTATGTGGGTATCATTTATACTTTTTGGATCCCCTGTGCGACAAGTTGGACGGGTGGTCAGCGCCAGGGGCGTCTCCTTGGATTGTGTGCTCAGATGCATTGATACGTGTACTTAATTTTCCTTTCCTTTTTTTTTCCTGTTGAAATATTGTATGTGCATTAAAATTGTTATAGCCCTGATATGGCTCTACGCAGTCGGCTGGGCTTTAATCAACAACAAGAATAAGAATGTGTATCATTATATGTATATATGTAAGAAATTCATACATTGCAATTTTTTAACTTAAAACTACTCACCTATGATATATTATCTTATTCATTCCATTTATAATAATAATAATAATAGTGAACATTTATGGCGCTTAATCTAAAAAAAATCCCTAAGCGCTTACAGTAAACACACACACACACGCACACACAACACACGCACACGCACACACACACACACACACACACACACACACACACACACACACACACACACACACACACACCCGCACACACACACACACACACACACACACACACCCGCACACACACACACACACACACACACACACACGCACACCCGCACACACACACACACGCGCGCGGGCACAGATTTCAAGGTGGCAGCTGAAGTAAGAGTACAGAACTACAGGCTAGGATTTAAAAAGAGTGGTTTTTAGACTGGACTTAAACGAAGAAAGGGTACAGGTAGAGCGGAGAGGAAAGGGAAGTTTGTTCCAAATAGAGGGGGCCTGATAAGAAAAAGCACGTTCACCAAGAGTTTTGTTGCGGAAGCGTGGGATTCTAAATAGGTGGGCATCAGTAGAAGAGCGTAGCTCTCTGGAGGGAATGTAAACAGTCAGGAGATCAGAAAGATAGGGGGGAGCTAGACCAGCCAGAGACTTATGGCATAGGAGGGAAAGTTTATAGTCAATACGCTGTCTCAACATTTATGTGATTGTACATTGAACATTGAATCATTGTTGCATGTTTTGATATTGTCATGTTTACATTTCAAAGAAAACAAAATTTCTGAGCAAGAGTGGAAAAAAAATAACAATGTAGGCTTTCCAATGGCTAACTTCAAGAAGTCAGACCAGGAAGCACCGTGCCGCTATTCTGACTGTCTCCATGAAACTACTTCAGACAGTGGACAACAGAACAGAAACTCCAGGCTAGCACGATACAGTGTGGAATGTTTGTTTTTGATATTTAATTTTCAGCGTATAGATGGGCCCGGGGTGGAACGTGTTCAGTTGTTGTTGAGAATTTGAAGCATGTTGTAAAGCAAAACTACAAACACGAAGAAACAACAATAACTTTTCTTTTCTGAAGTGATGTTGAGAGGTGAAGCTCAAGAAGAAAGGAGAAGAGTGGCAGAATGGTTCAGACTTCACCTGCCAATAACTAAACTCGAGTTTCCAGGGTTCGCTCCCCTTAGAGGCCTCGACTTTTCTCCTCAGTTTGACCGGAAAATCAAACAGAACGTCTAGTCCTTCGGAAGTGGACGATAAACGAGTCGGACACGTGTGCTTTCTGACTGCGCACGCTAAAGATCCCGCGGCAGTTGAAAATCGTGAAGAGCACGGCATTGCCCGGCTGCCTTGGAATAAATCATTGGAAAGATAGGTCGATTTCCCAGGTCCCACCCCTTGAAGACCAATTAGCCTTCTTGCCTTTCTGAAATCTTGGTTAAAAAATGTGAATATGAATTTGAAGCGAGGGAGAGGGGATGGGCGCCGCCCTCGCGGTGCTGGCCCCGGGAAAAGATAAGGTTTCTCTGCAACCTCACTCCCCTACGACCCCAGTGTTATGGAACTACAGGGAAGGATCTCAGGACCTGGCCAGCTCTTGGGTTTATGTGCAGGCTTAAGGGTTGTGCCATGATCAGTCTGGATCTGCTCCATCACATGGCATCTGTGATGTTAGTGTATATGGAATTGATTTCGAACGCGGAGACGTCATCTTGAGAAATTGAAACCTGAAACTGAACTTCTAGAAGAGACGACAATCATTATTCTTTTATGAAAAAAAAAGATGTTGTAGAGGTGACATTCAAGAAGAGACGACAATCATTATTCTTTTATGATAAAAAGATGTTGTAGAGGTTGACATTCAAGAAGAGACGACAATCATTATTCTTTTATGAGAAAAAGATGTTCTAGTGGTGAAATTCAAGAAGAGACGACAATCATTATTCTTTTATGAAAAAAAAAGATGTTGTAGAGGTGACATTCAAGAAGAGACGCAATCATTATTCTTTTATGGAAAAAAAAAGATTTGTAGAGGTGACATTCAAGAAGAGACGACAATCATTATTCTTTTATGAAAAAAAAGATGTTGTAGAAGTGACATTCAAGAAGAGACGACAATCATTATTCTTTTATGAAAAAAAGATGTTGTAGAAGTTGACATTCAAGAAGAGACGACAATCATTATTGTTGTCCAAAACAATGTTGTTAAGATCATACTCAAAAAGAAACAACAATTAATATTGTTTTCTGAAACGGTGGTAAAGAGATGATACTCAAGGACCAGCGTATGTCATTTCTATAAGCAAAAGACTGTTTCGTACTTCACATGGGACACAGCCTTTAACTACAGAAAACTACAGAAAGAATAACGTGTAAGGATAACTTAAAGGTGACGAAGTGTTGGACATTCTACCGATTACTGAGAGTTAGTCAGTCTACGTTTTTACCTATATGGGTGCATGGGTGTTCATGTGTCTGTAGTGCACTGTATCGTGATGTGAACCATGCAACACTATGCTGGAGTTTGATGATGATCGCCCATCATGTTTAACTAAAGAAAGAGTTGTACAGTGAAAAAAAAATTAATTAATAAACTACAACTCGCCAATGTTCTTAAGAAGAAACATCGCAGTACAGTATGTTTCTGGTCTGTAATGGGATAGAAAACCACCAACAAGGAAAAATAAATCGATATTATCGTCTAAAAGCACATATGTGAACAGACGTTAAAAGAAATAACGAACGAAATCGATATTGAAACACTCCTCTCTCTCTCTCTCTCTCTCTCTCTCTCTCTCTCTCTCTCTCTCTCTCTCTCTCTCTCTCTCTCTCTCTCTCTCTCTCTCTCTCTCTCTCTCACACACACACACACACACACACACATCACACACACACACACACGTCACGATTAAAAACAAAATGTACACATGAACTAAAAGTAAAAGCAAACATAACCGAAGTGTACTCAGCGTGTGAGGTTAGTGACTAAGGATGTAGGATACCGGGTACTTGTGAGAGTGCTTGCAATCAATATGAAGGGAGCATTGACTTGTACAGCGTCATGGTACTGACTGCCTGACAATAAATCAAGCCACTTGTTGGTGAACAAAATATTCTTGCTGTTTCACCCGTCATGATCATACTCGATATAAATCATTTTGGATACTTTCTGTTCTGTATAACATTGTTTGTGTCAGTCTGTTTGTTAGTATAACCAACATGTCATGAGATGTACATAAATCATTTGTCTAACAGCACTTATGTGAATAGACGTTAAAAGAAATAACGAACGAATATAAATCACGTGCGTTCACTGTACTATTCAAAACACTTCTTTGTGATTTATGGCATTCCAGCTTGAAGAAAAGTTCCTTTTCAGGGACAGAAGGGGGTGGCGGTGGTGAATGAAGGAGATAGTGTGTATAGCGGAAACTTTGGTAGGAAAGAAATTGCATTCACGGGTGACTGGAACATATGTATGTGTGTGCGTGCGTGCGCGTGTGTGCACAGCCAGTGCTTTTATAAATATCGTCAGACAGTTTACCATTAGAGCGTCGAAAGTCATGGTCAGAAAAGAAGAGTGGGATTCAGTTGTGAAAATGTTCTAGTGACATAACCTGGGCTGGTATGCATATAAAATGGGGATAGCCTTAACATTCTACAGAGATGGGTCCATCCTTTAGAACTGGAGAAAATTATCAATTCTTTTTCCCCTTCTTCTGTGTTTTTATTATGTGTATTGCCTGAGGATTCCAAGATAGTATCTGCATCATTTTCTCTTCATGTATATGTCGACTCATTGAGACTGCAAATCTACAAAGTAAACAGAGAAACAAACAAGAAGGCTAGATTCTGTATCAAATTATGATAAATAGGCCTACCAAAGTAGGACAGTGTTTGGTGAATTTTGGAGCATACTATCTTGCTGGAGACGGTGACCAGAATGTAGGTCTTTGCCACAGATGGCGAAACATCTTTAAGTTTTAGACTAACAGCAGCAGCAACAAAACAGCCACAATAACCTTCATCATCATCGTTACCATAACCATTATCATCATCTATGCTTTTCTTTACAAAAAACAACAACAAAATGAAGACAGACCGGTAGGCTTTCCCCATTTTACAATGTATCAGACCTATGTGAGACAAAGTATCTATATCTTGACACCATTTTCTCTGAACGTGCACCTCCCGACCTTACTGCCCAAGGCCACTATTTGCTATAGATCCAGGCTTAGCCAAGCGATCACTCTAGTCAGTCAGTCAGTTAAACAATCCACCGGCCACACAAAACACAGTGACAGCATATTTGTAACGTATTTCATTCACGCTACGTATCCCGAAACCACATACGAGAGGCACCACTGACGACCTTGCGACGAGTTTCCACCACGTTTCCTGGTTCTCTGCCACTCTCTGGGATCTGCTGAAGGTCTGTCCTGTCCATTCCTGGATGTTGTCTTCCCATTTCTTCTTCTGCCTTCCTCCTGTTTTTTCTCCCCTGAGACTGTGCCTCGTACGATGGTCTTATCAAGGCCTGAGGAGCTTGTGACATGTCTCTGCCACTTCTTTTGTGTTTTTTTACTTAATCAGAAGGTCTTCAAATGAGTCAGACTACTGCGTACAGTCTCGTTGGTGATACAGTCGGTGTATCAGATGTGTAGAACTTTTTGCAGCACGCCATCTCCATTGCTTGGATCATCTTCTGTAAGTCAGCTGACAGTCCATGTTTTGCA
>JAPXFY010000019.1:53419972-53442472 GCA_030674185.1 Monoplex corrugatus
CAGATTCAAAGGGTTAATGTAACTGGTCCTCCAGTACAGGTTAGTGGATGGGAGTGTACATCTGAGGACCGAATAAAGTCATTCCATGTTATGAGGTCCAACATCTGGAGTTATGATGGTGGATTTGTGTGTGTGTGTGTGTGTGTGTGTGTGTGTGTGTGTGTGTGTGTGTGTGTGTGTGTGTGTGTGTGTGTGTGTGTATGTGTTTGTGTTGTGTTGTGTTGTGTGCGTGTGTGTTGTGTTGTGTGCGTGTGTGTGTTGTGTGCGTGCGTTGTGTTGTGTGCCTCTGTGTGTGGTGTGTGTGTGTGTGTGTGTGTGTGTGTGTGTGTGTGTGTGTGTGTGTGTGTGTGTGTGTGTGTGTTGTGTTGTGTGCGTGTGTGTGTTGTGTGTATGTGTGTGTTGTGTGTGTGTGTGTGTGTGTGTGTGTGTGTGTGTGTGTGTGTGTGTGTGTGTGTGTGTGTGTGTGTGTGTGGTGTGTATGCATGTATATGTATACATATATACGTATACATATATGTGAGAGAGAGAGGGGGGATAAGCGCATTATGTGCGTGTGCAGAGGATGAAGACAAGTTTAGAATTATTGTTATCATAATTATTATCATTATTATTATTATTATGATCATCAGCAGCAGCAGCATTATTATTAGTAGTAGTGCTATCGTCGTAGTTGTAGTAGTAGTAGAAGTAGTAGTAGTTATATTAGTAGTATTGTTGTTGGTTTTGTTGTTAGTGTTGTTGTTATGCTTATCATCATCATCATCATCATCATCATCATCATCATCATCATCATCATCATCACCAGAGCGACATAAGCAATACCAGCACCAGCATCTCTCTGGATTCACTGAACATCAGCGACTGCTGTCCGGGTGTAGACTACATGAGGAATCAGAACCAAACCAACTTCACAGTCGTACAGGTCAATGTGTCACGCTGCAATCTAAGGGCATTTTCAGACTTCCGGATACACCAGGGATTGATGTATGGGATGTGTGATGAATTCACTACTTTCTGCCTTCTGCATGTAGAGGTACCACAGGGTATGTTAGTACGGGTTCGGGTCCAACGGCTGGCATACTGGTGTGACTCTACTGAATGGAAGACTGTGATATTTGAACAGAACTTTGCCCTAGATTCAAAAGAAAGCTGGACAATTGCATGCTATAGGCATTCTATGGAAGAAAATTACATCGAATCATTTGGAAACCATATGTCTTTTTTGCACTTTAACAAGTCTTTCGTCAGATTGCATTTACAGGCGATTGAAGAGCACAGTTTTATTAAAGTGTCTACGTCATCTTATCGTGGGTACATGATATTACCACGTCAGAGTTTCCTTTGGACCGCTTCTCACGACATCTGGGAAGAAGTAACAGCGCCGCCTGGCTATGTCATTATGGTCAGTTTTCAGGGAACATCGCACAAACTTAACAGACCTAAAATATATGCAGACTTGATCTATACACAGCCAGATACACGTCAAAGCGTCCTGCGTGTGTGCGGTGACAATAATTCATCGACTCGCATTTTCACTACAACACTTATTAAAATTCATGTTAGCAGTCTAGATAACACACTGTTGTATCGTAGTTTCAGTCTGAAAATACTCTATTCTTTTCACCCAGAGGAAGCTAAACCTTATCAGTTCCCCAGTGGACTGTTCAACTGTTCCGTTGATTATTATTCCAGCTTTCAGCACCACCTGGACTGCAACCAGAAGTCTGAATGTGAAGATGGGCAGGATGAAACAGAACACTGTTCCTTCAGCAGTCCTGATTGTCAGGGTTTGGTGGCTTCACGTAACAAATGTTTCGCACTTGTTAAAGTAGATGGCAGTTTACCTCCTGCACTGGCATCGCATGAGTGTCAGAAGATGGGTGGACAGCTGGCGTCAGTCAAAACCAGACAGGAACAAATCAATTTTCTGCAGATATTCAATTGTCGTGACGACTTTGTAGTGCTGTCCGGTTTCTCAACAGGCTGGACGTCTGTGACTTACATGTACAGTATGTTCCGTCATTGGTCTGACAGCACCCTGATTTACAATCTTCTTCATCTCCTAGCAAGTGTCTACTACCCCACAAGACTCATTTCCCCTGTGGCTCTGGACGCACGCATGTGTTATTATGTTCATGTTTATTCAGAATTTCCTATCTCTTTAGACCGTATAGTTTGTCAAGTGAAATCACGATCACCAAACATGTATTCTGTTAAAACAGTCGAGTTCCCTGTTGTAGAACCAACCTGGACCCTTTTGATACAGACACAGCAGACTTTATCAGACTGTCCAGAGGGTCACATGACACATACATTTTTGTCCTGTGATCTTCAAGTTCACTGTGGACAAATGATGTATACAAGATCATGCGTGTTCTGGAACATGAGCACTAAGAACATGGACACACCAATTTTTCCTGGAGAACACACTGGCCACACCACTGTCATGTTTGTCTGTGATGATGACATGACAACACTGCCTTACACTCTGGTGTGTGATTTCAGACACGACTGTCCAGATCACAGCGATGAGTCATTCTGTCAGCATCCTTCATGCAGTGGTTTTCTGTGCACCAATGGTCAGTGTGTATTGGACAGCCAATGTTGTGACGATCTCACAAACTGTTTGGATGACTCTGATGAGTCTAACTGCTCTACTGAAGCCAGAGACTCTTGGTACCACAAAGAGGCCAGCGAAACGCAGCGACTTTTCATCAACCTAGATGGTACAGGTTACTTTACTCAGCAGCTGATGAAATCTCGTCAATCTTGTCCTGACACTCATTACTGGTGTACGGAAGATTGGTTGTACTGTCTCCCTGTCTACACTCGATGTAACGGATTTTCTGACTGTACATATGGTGAAGATGAACAAGACTGTAAGACATTCATCTGTCCTGGTTTCTACAGATGTCGTGGTTCTAAAGTTTGTGTTCATGGAGATCATCTGTGTGATGGCTGGGGTCAGTGTCCACAGCGTGATGACGAAAGGTTGTGTTTTATGACCTGTCCTGATGGCTGTCAATGTCAAGGCCACTCTTTTCTATGTCCCCATGCTTTCTTTGCTAGCCCTTTTCCCCAGCTTCGCTACATGGACGCCACAGGTTCAAATATGACGCTGACTTATTTCAATAACAACATATATCTTATTCATTTGAGTCTTTCCTATTGTTCTCTGGTCAATATATCAAGTGTGAAGCTTTGGAACCTACAGTACCTAGATGTGACCTACAATCACCTGAGAACTGTGGATAGGATTGCTTTTCTCAAGTTATGGAATTTGAAAACTTTGCTTTTAGCAAATAACCCTCTGACGTTACTAAGAGGCCGGCCATATTTTCTGTTTCATTACGCTCTAGTGAACATAGACGCTTCAAGAACACGTGTCCAGATACTTAACAGCAAACTACCCATGTACTTTCCACAAGTCGTATATTTGAATCTATCGTTTTCTGACGTTCAAACAATCAGGCCAAGAGCAACCCAATGTATGCCACAGTTGACAGAACTGGACATCAGGGGAAATTCAGTGACTAATTTTCCTTTGCAAGCATTGTCAATGTGGAATCATTTGAAAAGTATCTTCTCTTCAAATTATAGGCTTTGTTGCAAGAATTTACGTTTAAAACAGTTACACACAATACGTTGTGTATCACCACAACCCGTGTTCTTTTCCTGTGAATATTTGCTACCAACTGAACTGTACAGGCTTTTCTTTTGGTTACTTAGTGCGTTCTCTGTTCTAGGAAATTTGGTTTGTTTCGCAGTAGCATTCGTGAAAAAGAAAATATTTGGAGGCACTTTCATCACGTTTATTGCCCATTTGCATATTGCTAACATGTGCATGGGAATCCACGTCAGCACAGTTACAGTGGCTAATGAAATATTCTTTGGAAAATACATCTACTTTGAAAAACCATGGACCAACAGTTTAATGTGCAAGTTTGCTAGTTTTCTCTCCCTTCTGTCCAGTGAGGTGTCAGTTCTGATCCTCTGGTTCATGACACTGGACCACATCGTTGTCCTTTGCTTCCCCTTAACTACGTGGATATTCAATAGACGTCTGACAGCTGCAGCTTGTGCGGTGACGTGGTGTGTTGGACTTTTCTTGTCTGTGATACCTTTTCTTCCTGGACTGTCACACTGGGGCCTTGATGGCCAGTCTGGTCTGTGTCGTCTGGCTCTGTCTGATAGTAACTCCAAAGAAGAGTTCAGGTGGTTCACAGTCACTGTCGCGTTTAACTGTATCCTGTGCTCCATGGTGGTTGTTGGTCAATTCATCATTTCCAGACGAACACCAATCCATCCAATCCTCATGGATCCCACAAAAAAATTCGTTTATTCTTCAATCCACCTATTGACGAAAGTATCTGTAACAGATTCTGTGTGCTGGTTCTCTCTGAGTCTGACCAGTATGATGACCTTAGACGGCAGTGATGCATCAGACAGGGCTCATGCGACCATGGTGGTGTTCCTGCTACCACTCAACTGTGCCCTGAACCCACTGCTGTACATATGGACTGTTGTAACACAGCAACGACAACAAGAACAGGAACAGAGACTGTTACACACGTTAAAATCTCGACATTTACTATTGTAGAAAAACAGTCCTTCAATAACATTGTAAAGTGAAATCCAAAACAAGTGTGACTGCCCGCGTTCAAGCAAACAGGAACCAGAAAAAAACACGAAAGAAGAATAAGAACGCGTATTTGATACAACAAGACAAGACAGGCGTGAATTTCGGCCAAGTCTTATTTAAGTTGTTTTTTTCTACGGGGACTCCAGATTTCCCTTCAGCCCCTTGGCTGTTGGTTTAGGATAATCCTATTCCAAGGTCAGACCTGATTCGTTGCACTAAGCACGATCCATTTACATCAGCCACACCTCTTGATTAAATATTTTCCCATTCAGTCAAACATATGCTTATATTTTCTCTTACGCATTGTTTAGTACTGGTATCCTTTACATTCCAAACACTACTCTTTGCTAGTGCGTTATAGTTCTCATTTCCGCTCTGACATCATGTTTACCCTAAAACACATTATGATGTCATTTTAGTCAGCTTATTCCTTTTCACACACTGGACGGAGCAGCAGGGAAGTTCCAGTATTTTTCTCCTAATTTTTGTATCTGGTGTTTGTTTGTTTGTGATCTTACGCTTGACAAAGGCCAGTTGGCCTAAAATTTGCGCCTGTCTTGTCTTGTTGTATTAAATACGTGTTCTTATTCTTTTTTCGTGTTTTTTCTGGTTCCTACTGTAAAGTGACTTGATCATTAATAGAGTTTATTTTTCTTAGGGCTGAAGAGCTATCGTGTACATGTCTTCTTCGTGAGGCCTTTCTCTTGATTAGAGTTAACTTTGTACGTGTATTTGGTTCTGTCTATTGTGTATCTACATGTCAACCTGTATGTGAAGCCTTCATCAGGACCAGTGCTGATTGTGTATTTGGCTCTGTCTGTTGTGTATCTACATGTCAACCTGAATGTGAAGCCTTCATCAGGACAATGCTGGTTGTGTATTTGGCTCTGTCTGTTGTGTATCTACATGTCAACCTGTATGTGAAGCCTTCATCAGGACCAGTGCTGATTGTGTATTTGGCTCTGTCTGTTGTGTATCTACATGTCAACCTGAATGTGAAGCCTTCATTAGGACAATGCTGGTTGTGTATTTGGCTCTGTCTGTTGTGTATCTACATGTCAACCTGAATGTGAAGCCTTCATTAGGACAATGCTGGTTGTGTATTTGGCTCTGTCTGTTGTGTATCTACATGTCAACCTGAATGTGAAGCCTTCATTAGGACAATGCTGGTTGTGTATTTGGCTCTGTCTGTTGTGTATCTACATGTCAACCTGTATGTGAAGCCTTCATCAGGACAATGCTGGTTGTGTATTTGGCTCTGTCTGTTGTGTATCTACATGTCAACCTGAATGTGAAGCCTTCATAGGACAATGCTGATTGTGTATTTGGTTCTGTCTGTTGTGTATCTACATGTCAACTGAATGTGAAGGCCTTCATCAGGACAATGCTGATTGTGTATTTGGCTCTGTCTGTTGTGTATCTACATGTCAACCTGAATGTGAAGCCTTCATCAGGACAATGCTGATTGTGTATTTGGTTCTGTCTGTTGTGTATCTACATGTCAACCTGTATGTGAAGCCTTCATCAGGACAATGCTGGTTGTGTATTTAGTTCTGTCTGTTGTGTATCTACATGTCAACCTGAATGTGAAGCCTTCATTAGGACCGTGCTTGCTGTGTATTTGGTTCTGTCTGTTGTGTATCAACGTGTCACCTCGTAGGCCTATATAGTGCCTTTATAAGGACTATTCTTGACCGTATGTTTGGCTCTGTCTGTTTTGTGTATACATGTCAACCTTCTTCGTGAGGCCTTCATCAGGACCAGTGCTGGCTGTCTGGTTTTTGTTGTTGTTGTTGTTGTTGTTTGTTTGTTTTTTTTAGGATTATTGCACTTGGGGAGGTTACCTTTGTGCTCCCCTTTTTTTTCTTCTTTTTTTCGTTCCATTTTCTACGCAGCCTTAATGGATGCCAGGCCACAGTTTGCTGTCTGCTTCCATATAAAAGGCTGCCAGAGTTCCTTGTAGCTTTGTTTTTGAAGCTATGATCGCGTGTGCGATCTCTTTAAGCATTTGTTTATGCCTTCATGTGTACATTTCTTGGGTGAGAGCTATTTTGCATCAGCTCAGGATATGGTTAACTGTTTGTTTTTGCCTTGGCAAAACACGCATGCAGGTCATCTTATTTCACCCATTTCACCCATTGAATTCGAGGGCAGAAGGTCATATACAGATCTGAAAATGAAATTGATCCTAAGAGAGGCAATATGCTCCAAGTCAGCCAAGCTGAGACTTCTTTGGGGTGCACTTTCACACGTTGCCCATAGCCCCTGTTGGCCTTGATGGATTACCTTCTGAATCTCTTAGCATCCACACCATTCGTCAAACAAATGAGGGGCTGTCCATTCGTTGCATGACCCATTCGGACCCAGTCATCAGTCATCATGCTTAAAAATGGCAAACATTGAGATGAGTTAAAAAGTTTAAATGTCTGAGAACAGTCATCTCACCAGACGGCAGACCTACGTTAGAAATATCCAGTAAAACTGGCCAACCTAAAACAGCACACAAGAACATCAAAAAAGTTCTTACCAACAAATGCTAATTTATTAACATCAGGAAGAGAGTTCTTCAATGCTATGTAGAACCAATACTGTTGAACGGATGTAAAGCGTGGACAGTCAACACGTAAAGTGAGAACAAGTTTGAGGCAGCTAAAATGTGATTTATGAAAAGAATGTTAAGAGCCCTGTAGACAGCAACGAAAACAGTCGAGACAGTCTTGAAAGAAGTAAACACAAAAAGAACATTAATGAAAAAGATAAGGAAAAGACATGCAATATTTTCTGAGGCAAGAGAAACTTGAGCATCTAGTCACAACAGGAAAGCTTGAGGGAAAAATAACACAAGGTAGACCCAGGGAGAAAATATCAAACAGTTTTGCAGAGTGAGTGAGGACAGATGGGGTAGGAGATATATTTGCACCGACAAAAGATAAATTCGTATGGAGGCCCATGATCGCCATTGCCATGCAGCATGGCACATGATGATGATGATGATGATGATGATGATGATGATGATGATGATGATGATGATGATGACGATGATGATGATGACTAGAACTCCCGAAGTCACACAACACAGGAAACAGTACAGTTCAAAACAATTCCTGAAGGCATACAGCACAGGAAATATTACATGTACAACCCAATCCATTTGACGGACATAACACCACTACAAGATAAAAATGTGTAATGTGAGAATACAAAGTATTAACAGCAAATGTTGCACATTATGCTGATTTAGTTCCATTTTTGAGGAATGTTCTGAGCTTACGGTTTTTGTGCTTTGTAGCTGCTTCTATGCTAGCTGAATGGGTAGCGCAGACTGTGTTAGATTTGAGAAGTTCTACAACATGGGAGATAATTCCTACGTGACTCTCAGGAGTTATGTTCTTTGGTTAATATTAAAAATTCTCTCTGCTTCCCTCTTATTTCCTTTGATATTACCTATATGCCTTGGAAGCAGCCCTGTATATGTTCTGTCTTGTCTATGTGTGTGTGTTTGGTCAGTTCAAGAATAAAAACTATGTTAATCTTGAACATAAGACCAATATATTGTATGTATTTCTCTCCTCTCTCATGTTGTGTGTAGGGTAGTTGCAGAGTATAAAGGCAGGCTTGGGTATTCCTTTTTTGAGGAATGTTCTGAGCTTACGGTTTTTGTACTTGGTAGCTGCTTCTATGCTAGCTGAATGGGTAGCGCAAACTGTGTTAGATTTGAGAAGTTCTACAACATGGGAGATAATTCCTACGTGACTCTCAAGAGTTATGTTCTTTGGCTAATATTAAAAATTCTCCCTGCTTCTCTCTCATTTCCTTTGATTTAGTTCGCTGTAGTCGAGTAGGGATTACTGCGTTTCTTCGTGGATCTGTTAAACTGATGAAATATAGACTGGGAAAAAGAGGTACTGAACGTTCAGTTTCAGTGGTGTAATTATATAGAAGAACTGGATGACAAAAGAAGTTCTAGGCTTGATGGAGGAACGGAGGAAGGCAAAGAGAAACGAGGAGATATACAGGAAGATAAACAAAGAAATCAGGAACAGGTGCAATGAAGCTAAGGAAGTTTGACTGAAAACAAAATGCAAAGAAATAGAAGACCGACACAAAACGGATCCTCAGGGTATGTACAGACGAATGGAAGAAATTGTCCACAGAAAAAATACATGCACATCAACTGGTTGCTTAAAATCGAAAAATTGTACGCTTATCATGGAAAAAGACAAAATATTAGACAGATGGGGAGAGTACATTAAAGACCTTTTTAAAGATGACAGAAACGAATAACTCATTATAAGAAAGAACTTTGAAGGACCACCCATAATGAAAGATGAAGTTAGAGCAGCGCTGAAAAAGATGAAACCAGGAAAAGCCCCAGGACCAGACAGCATTACTACAGAGATGATTGAAACCCTGAAGGAATTTGGTATTGAAAAAATAACAGTCCTCCTAAATGAAATTTATGACACTGGAAAAATCCCCAAAGATGTCAAAGTCAATTTTCATTGCACTTCCAAAGAAGACAGGGGCTATAGAATGCGAACTCCATCGCACAATCAGCTTGATGAGTCATGTAACAAAAATCCTATTAAGAATAATCATGATGAGGACAAGGAATAGAATCAAAAGAGAAATAGCAGAAGAACAGTGTGGATTTGTGGAAGTTAAAGGAACTATTAATGGCATATACATCCTAAGAACTATCTTAGAGAGGTCAATCGAGATGAATAAGGATTTGTATTTATGGTTTGTTGACTATACCAAGGCTTTCGATCAGGTCAGACATGAAGAACTGATCAACCAGCTAGAAAGACTAAATCTTGATGGAAAAGATCTACGGATAATCAGAAATATGTATTGGGAACAAACAGCTGCAATGAGAATAGAAAACGATATAAGCCCTTTCCAAAATATCAAAACAGGAGTCAGACAAGGTTGAGTTTTGTCATTAGATCTGTTTTCATTTTACAGCGAAAACATCATGAGAAACCTAGAAGAAGACTCTGGATTAAAGGTTGGAGGAAAAATGATAAACAACATTCGATACGCAGAGACACTGTGCAAATTGCAGAAAATGAAAGGGACCTACAAAACCTTGTGAATATACTAGAAATAGAAAGCAAAGGTAAGGGGTTGGAACTAAACAGCAAGAAGACTGCAGTCACGGTGATCAGAAAAAAACATGAAATCCCCTCATGCAAAATAACAGCAAACGGCACAACCTTGAGACAGGTTGATAGGTTTAAATATCCGGGAACGATCATTTCACTAAACGGCAGATGCACATCAGAAATTGCCAGCAAAATCGGCCAATCCAAAACAGCATTCAAGAAGATGAAAAGCATTCTTACCAACAAATGCCTATCAATTAGCATCAGGAAGAGAGTTCTTGAATGTTATATAGAACCGATAATGTTATACGGTTGTGAGGCGTGGACAATCAACAAGCAAAGCCAGAACAAGATTGAGGCAGTGGAGATGTGGTTTCCAAGAAGAATGTTGAGATTTCCATGGACAGCAAAGAAAACAAACGAGACAATCCTGATGGAGGAAGACGCAAGAAGATCATTGATAAAGAAGATTAGGAAAAGACAGGCAACATTTATAGGCTATTTTCTGAGGAAAGGGGGAATTGGAGCACCTGGTCACAACAGGAAAGATGGAGGGAAATAGTGCACCAGGTAGACCCAGGGAGAAGATATTAGACGGACTTGCAGAGTGGCTGAAGACAGAGAGGGTGGAAGAGTGCTTGAGGCAACAAGGAACAGAAACAGTTGGAAGTCCATGATCGCCAACGCCATGTGGCAAGGCACTTGATGATGATAATGAATTATGTGCATTGTAAAATATTCGTGAATTATGGAAAACCCGCTTCCCTTCGCACTGTAACACCTATTGTATTGTGGCGTAGAGGCTATGTACATTAAACGCTCTTAGTTCTGATTTTTTATTTCTTATTTTTTATTTCTGAGTTCTCTCTCTCTCTCTCTCTCTCTCTCTCTCTCTCTCTCTCTCTCTCTCTCTCTTTCTCTCTCTCTCTCTCTTTCTCTCTCTTTCTCTCTCACTCTCATTCTCTTTCTCTCTCTCTCTTTCTCTCTCTCATTCTCTCTCTCTCATTCTCTCTCTCACACATTCTCTCTCTCTCTCTCTCTCTCTCTCTCTCTCTCTCTCTCTCTCATTCTCCCTCTCTGGTTTTTTTTGGCGGCTGGTTTTGTTTTTGGCGGGTGGCTGGGTGGTGGGACAAGGTGGCTGGTTGGTTTAGGGGACGGTTTTGGTTGTAGGTGTGTCTGCTGGGGTGCCGGTTTTGTTTACAGGAAACGATACTTTGCTTCCCAACCTGCTCTTGACGCAGACATCACCGTTATCGGGGTTCATCACTCCAAAAGGAAATTACGGTACACAGTTCGAGCATCAGGCTTTTGTCATGACCGCATACATCTTTGTCCCAGAGGGACACGCTATCATGATCAGTCTGAGAAAAATGGTGAAGTACCATGAATATGTGTGTGTGGTATTGTATAAATACCACAGCAATGGATCTGAAACCGCAATGTGGACAGACTGGGAACACTGGCTGCATGACTCTGTGTTCCACACTCCAAGACTGCCTGTCCTTTACCACAACTCCGTCTGCCTGGACGTACCCTGTTTCAAACTGTTCTTTACCTTTCACCCTGAAAGTCGAACACCTCAAAAGTTACCCAGCGGTTTCTTCAACTGTTCTGTCGATCACTATTCCAGCTTTCAGAATCACCTGGACTGTAACATGAGGACAGAGTGTGAAGATGGACAAGACGAAACAGAGCACTGTCCCTTCAGCAGTCCTGATTGTCAGGGTTTGGTGGCTTTATGTAACCGTTGCTACAAATTTGTCCGTGTGGAAGTTGAAGATATCATTAACGATCGTTTTGATCAAGTATGGAACGAATACTGCAAATCTGTGGGAGGTACGTTAAATATGCCCAAATGTGAGGACGACTGGTCTGGAATGGTTGACAATTTAACCAGTCCATATTTGTACATCCCTTACAATCTCTGGGTCGGCTTGAGCACTGGCAGCATCTCCTTTCCCAACATGTACAGAAACAACATCATCAGTGAAGACAGGACTGTCCTTTACCATTCTGTATGGCTTCAGGATGGTGAAATCAATAATAACATAGGACACAAACTATGTATCTACAGTCATGGCCATCAGTTTGTGAGGGTACCCTGTTCTTGGACAGGTAATGATGAGTCTCTAATTTGTGAATTTAAGAAAAATCGGACGCATCATCATTCACAAGCAATAACGTTGACCAAATCCCCTCTTCCTTTGAACACACAATTTCTGATGACGTGTGCTGATGGTCACGTGACACACACATTTCTAATGTGTGGTTCACACCAGTATGACATGTGTGGTCAAGGTCACACACCTTCTTGTACTCTTTCTAATCATTTGTCACACACACATGGTGGATTTGATTCGACAGTTGATCACGTCATTTTTGTCCCTTTATTTACCTGTAATGATGGCATCACCACTTTATCGTATACCCTGGTATGTGACTTTCTACAAGATTGTCAGGATAGGAGTGATGAGTCTTTCTGTAAGTATCCGCCTTGTGTCTCCATGTTTACCTGTGCTAACGGTCAGTGTGTGTCCTACGATGTTGTCTGTGACCTTGTGTTCCATTGTCAAGACAAATCAGATGAGGTGAAATGTGAACATTACAGATGCAAGAACACTGACAGGACACCAGTTTTTCCATCTCCAGTTCTCATCGATTTCGATGGCATGAGTATTTTATTTCAACCCCAATGAAGTTCAATGATCTTGTCCTGGCAGCCACTATCGTTGTCCTGGTAAGTTCAATGACTGCCTGCCTGTCTACACACGATGTAATAGAATGTACGACTGTATAGATCATGAGGACGAGGAGGGATGTGATCATTTCACCTGTCCAGGGTTCTTTCGGTGCAGAACTTCCAAAATATGTTACATGGTGACCACCTGTGTGATGGCTGGCCTCACTGCCCACTGTATGATGATGAATTGTCGTGTAGTGTGACCTGTCCTGTGGGCTGTCTGTGTCAAGGTCACACATTTCTGTGCCATCAGCCTTTCTCTGCTAAATTCTTCCCACAGCTCCGTTACTTGGATGTCACAGGTACAGGAATGAGTCTATCTGATGTGAGTAATCATACCTATCTTATCCATCTAATTCTTGTCAAGTGTTCTTTGACTGTTCTGTTCAACATAAATTTGCCGAACTTACAGATTATTGATCTCACTGGCAACAAACTACAACATGTCAACATGACTTTTTTTGTTAGTTTAGAACACCTACAGACTCTGTCCCTGTCCAACAATCCTATCACCTCGCTCTACTCTGATCCCTCATGTGATATTCAGCAAAGTGCACTCACAGAGATAGATCTGTCATACACTACACTGACTGTGTTTGACACCAAAACTTGTCTAAGTTCTTGAAGTTGCAGAAACTCAATTTAACGTTTACTAATATCGATGCTGTCAGCACTGATGGTTTTCAGTTTACGCCAAAGTTAACGGCATTGTACATGGAAGGTAGTCCTGTGAAAACATTTCCTCCTGACGTATTCAAAGGTCTTTTCCATCTCCATGTCATATCGACACAGAATTCTAAATTGTGCTGAATGAAATACTACCGCATAACTTTGATTATGTGTCTTGTTATTCCCCCAAAGATGATATTTCGTCGTGTGAAGATTTACTTCAGTCAGAAATGTACCGAGGATTTCTGTGGCTGATCAGCTGTCTGTCAGTGACTGGTAACATCTTCTGTTTTGTTGTACGTTTGTTTGCACAGAAGACAACCTCAAGTGGCTTCAGTGTCTTTGTCTCCAACCTAACCTGGCTGACTTTCTGATGGGTGTCTACATTGCTATTATTGGTGTGGCTGATGAACTGTTCCGTGGTAAATATCTTCATTATGATGACATATGGACAAGTAGTGTGGCATGTAAGGTGGCTGGTTTTCTGTCTCTGCTGTCCAGTGAAACATCAGCTCTGACCATTTGGCTCATCACACTGGATCGTTTCATTGTCCTTCACTTTCCATTCAGCACCTTGCGATTTGAGAGAACATCAGCTGCAGTGGCTTGTCTGCTGACTTGGTTGATTGGTTGGCTTATTGCTTTCTTGCCTTTACTTCCGGTGACATCACACTGGGAGTTCTACAGTCAGACAGGTATTTGTATTCCACTCCCGGTCACTCGCAAATTATTTAAGGGACGATTTTATTCCTTTGGTGTTTTGATCGTCTTTAATTTCATCTTGTTTGTGCTGATCTCAACTGGCCAAGCTTTTATCTACTGGTCAATACAGAAGAATGCACTGAGAACTAACACGACCAAAGCAGCACGAGACATGACCATAGCACGGCGGTTGATCACTGTGGCTGTAACAGACTTCATGTGCTGGTTTCCCATTGGACTGTGTGGGTTTTTGGCATTGGCTGGTACTCCCATCCCTGCAGAGATAAATGTTTCCTTGGCTATCTTTGTATTGCCCTTAAACTCTGCTCTGAATCCCTTTGTATATACCTTTAACACATTAGCAGAAAAACGAAGAAAATCTCAAGAGACAAAACTGTTAAAGTGGTGGAATCTCATGCCCATTTGCTTGATTGTAAATGACTGCAGTATAAACAGGTTTCATGTTATACCTGGATGTATGAGACTCTTAGGCATCAAAGGTACGGTATGATTCTGTTTTTAAACAGCATGTTGTGGCATATTCTTCATCCTAATCTAGGTTGCATACAGAATGCACACTTTTGTAATAATGTTTTTTCGCTTTTTACGTCTTTTTTTTTTCCCCTTTTTTAATATCCTCTTTCTATGAAAAAGTAAGAATATTCATGTTACCTGGAGGGGTGTCTGTGTGTATGTGTGTGTATGTGTTTGCCTGCTGTGTGTTGTGTGTGTTGCGTGTGTGTGTGTGTGTGTGTGTTGCATGTGTTGTGCTTGTGGTGTGTGTGTGTGTGTGTGTGCGTGTGTGTGTGTGTGTGTGTGTGTGCGTGTGTGGTGTGTGTGTGTGTGTTGTGTGTGTGTTGGTGTGTGTGGTGTGTGTGTGTGTTGTGTGTGTCGTGGGGTGGTGTGTGTGTGTGTGTGGTGTGTTGTCTGTGTGTGTGTGTGTGTGTTGTGTGTGTGTGGGGGTGTGATGTCTGTGTGGTGTGGTGTGTTGTTGTGTGTGTGCTGTTGTGTGCGTGTGGTGTGTGTGTGTGTGGTGTGTTGTCGTGACTGATGTGTGTGTGTGTGTGGCTGTGTGTGCTTGTGTGTCGTGTGTTTGTGTGTTTGTGTGTCGTGTGTTTGTGTGTGCGTGTTGTCTTACGTCACTACAACTTATTTTAATCTAACAATAATGCTTATGTGACGTTGTCTCGTTTCTGTCTCTCTCTGTTGTCTTGTGTGTCTGATATCTCATCATCATCATCATCATATCATCATCATCATCATCATCATCATGTGCCCTGCCGCATGCGTTGGCGATCATGCCTTAATATTTTCTCCCTGGGTCTACCTGGTGCTCTCTTTCCCTCCAGCTTTCCGTTGTGACCAGGTGCTCTAATTTCCCTTTCCTCAGAAAATGGCCTAGTAAATGTTGCCTGTCTTTTCCTAATCTTTCTTATCATAATCTTCCTGTGTCTGCCTCCATCAAGACTGTCTCGTTTGTTTTCTTTGCTGTCCATGGAACTCTCAACATTCTTCTCAGAAACCACATCTCTGCTGCCTCAATCTTGTTCTGGCTTTGCGTGTTGACTGTCGACGTCTCACAACCGTATAACATTATCGGTTCTATATAACATTCAAGAACTCTCTTTCTAATGTTAACTGATAGGCATTTGTTGGTAAGAATGTTTTTCATCTTCTTGAATGCTGTTTTGGCTTGGCCGATTCTGCTGGCAATTTCTGATGTGCATCTGCCGTCTGGTGAGATGATCATTCCCAGATATTTAAACTCATCAACCTGTCTCAAAGTTGTGCAGTTTGCTATTATTTTGCATGAGGGGATCTTATGTCTTTTACTGATTACCATGACTTCCGTCTTCTTGCTATTTTGCTCCAACCCTTTATTTTTGCATTCTATTTCTAGTATATTCACTAGGTTTTGTAGGTTCCTTTTATTTTCCGCAATTAGCGCGGTGTCATCTGCGTAACGAAGGTTGTTTATCATTTTTCCTCCAACGTTTAATCCAGGGCATTCTTCTAGGTTTCTCATGATTATTTCCCTGTAAAGTGAAAACAGATATGGTGGCAGAACACAACCTTGCCCGACTCCTCTTTTGATATTTTGGAAAGAGCTTGTATCGTTTTCCATTCTCATTGCAGCTGTTTGTTCCCAATACATATTTCTGATTATTCGTGGATCTCTTCCATCAAGATTGAGTCTTTCTAATTGGTTGATCAATTTTTCATGCCTTATGTTTGGAAGCCCGATTTCTTCAAGTTACTGGCTAAACTTGCATACTTTTAAGTTTTTGTAGAAACGAGCTTCCTCCATTTTATTTTTATACGTATAGTAAGTTCAATCAAAATCATTTGTTTTCATGAATAGAGGTAGAATATTATATCTGATCTAATGCCACACTTGCTGATGATATCTGGCTTTTTTCACTCTGGAAGATCTGCTATGTTCTCCCAGTCATCCTACAGACCCCACTTCCATGTTTCGGATGTCACAGCCCTTTCGTGCCACAGTTGGCTGCCTCCTGCCGTATAGAAGGTTGCCGGAGTTCTGGTGGCATGATATTTATCCTGGCTGAACTGATTGTTTATGCGATATCTTCAAGCACTAGAAGAATGTGTCCCTATGTGTACCTTCCTTGAGTAAGCTCTGATATGTATGAGTGTAGGATATGTTCCACTGTTCGTTTGCCCTGGCAGAGTAGGCACCTACGGTCATCTGATTTTACCCATTTTACCAGATTGGCATTCGACGGCAGCAGGTCGTACACAGATCTGATGATGAAATTGATCCTGAGAGGGGTCACCTGCCACATATCATTCCTGCTGAGATTTCTTTGGAATGCACTTTTCCACATTGTCCTTTGCCCTGTTGGCGTTATTGGATTGCATTCTGGATTCTTTTGGCGTCCTTTTCTTTCTTCATCTCTTGTATAATTTTGTTCTCTCTGTGTTTTCCCAAGACTTTTTGCCACCATTCCAGTTTTGTTGATCGCAATGTCTACATATTGGTTTGTGTGTCATCTATACTTTATTGTTTGTTTGTTTGTTTTGTTGCCAGTTTTCAGCTTAGGCTGGACTGATCTCTCAAACATATCACCCGAGTCCTCAAGCATACTTAAGAGCCTAAACTTTCCCACTTGTACTCCTCGATGAGCGCAACGCCAGTGAGCCAGGTGGACATCAAGCATTGTTGGTGTATCTGTTGATTTTGGCCCCTATCAATTGCACTACAGATGCCTATCAATTAACATCAGAAAGAGAGTCCTTGAATGTTATATAGAACCAGTGCTGTTGTGCGGATGCGAGGCGTGGACAGTCAGCAGGCGAGGCCAGAACAGGTCGAGGCAGCCGAGATGTGGTTTCTCAGAGGAATGTTGAGAGTTCCATGGACGTCAAAGAGAACAAGCGAGACTGTCTTGATGGAGGCAGACTCAGATGGATCACTCGTAGGAAGATTAGGAAAAGACAAGCAACATTTATAGGCCATTTTATGATGAAGGGGGATTTGGAGCACCTGGTCACAACGGAAGGCTGGAGGGAGGGGGAGCACCGGGTGGAACCGGGGAGAGAATGCTGGACGAACTTGCAGAGTGGCTGGGGATGAAGAGGGTGGGGGAGATGCTGGGGGCAACGAGAGATAGAGATGGTTGGAAGTCCATGGTCGCCAACGCCATGCGGCAGGGCACCTGATGATGATGATGATCAATTGCACTGTGCTAAGACTGATATCACTTGGCCACTAGTAATGTCAGAGGTTTGATCTAAATACCTTCGAAAAGAGCATTCCTTCTACATTGCAGTGACATTATATCTTTGTACCTCCTCCCCACCCACCCCCCAAAATCGACTTTGGCCTCTTTTTGTGAGGGCGGGTGACAAATGGACTTTATTCTCAGTGTCATAGTTACACAGATTACATGTCATATTATTTTAAACAGTTGTTGTATGTCGCCTTGATTGCATAACAATTTCTCATATACTACACCTCTGTTTTGCCAGTGCTTGCTTAACAAGTCTATCTGTATACACTGAAACGAAAAGTTCAGCGTAGTTGAAGGTTTTAAACGTCCTGTATGAGGAACATCTGTCACTAGTTTGTATATGATCATTCCAGTCTTGCCACCTACAGTGTATAATTGCCTGCTTGAAACAACTCATGGAAATGTTTATGTTTCTATTCTTTGATTTTTCCCAAACAAAAGCAAAGCCATAATGACTTAAACATACGCCTACATTTGATGATCAGGATGACTGGGAAACCAAGCGCTTGTGTCTGCCTCCGCACAACCAATCTCTCAGCTTGTTGCCCAGCCCAAAAATATTACGGCCATATTACTGACTGGCCGATCATCCGCAACACCGGTGTCTCAGTCTTGGAACAACTCTCTTCAGACTATCATTCTGCCATGCTGTTCTCCCGTAATCTGCCTAAACCTGTACGCCAGAAGCAGACTGTGATCCGTCATCACCATCATATCCATCTCCACCGCCGTGGACCACAGTGGGAGCTCCCTCTTTGTCACGAAGGATTGCCAGGCGACACGGTCTCTGCTCCTGTGTATGATGTCATGGAACCCCAGTTTGCAGGCGTCAGCGATGTTGTCCATGAAGGATTTTAATGGCTTTCCTTGTTTTCTGTTTGCCTCGACTCTTCCCTGCAGACTGATGTCATCAAGTCGGTTCTTGTGTTTCTGTTCATGTGCCCAGTATACTTCAGTTTTGTTTGTTTGTTTGTTGTTGTTGTTGTTGTTGTTGTTTTTACATCTCCTGGAGCATTTTACGTTGGACAGCTAATTCCTTTAGCATGCTTTCACTGGTTCTTTTGTCGTCCATTTTACCCGAGAAGACGCCTGTGGAACCACATTTCTGCTGCGTTAATTTTATTTTCGTCAACTTTCTTCAAAGTCCAGGCTTTACATGCGTACACGACAACAGGCCAAATCAGGCAGCATAAAATTCTTATTTTCAGTTTCGTTGGTATGCCTCTGTCTTTCCATATGTTGTTCAACTGGACCACTGTTTGCTTGGCCATGCCTATTCTTGATCTGATGTCCTTGCTGCAAGATCCTGTGTTGGTTTTGACAGAGCCCAAGTTCTTGAAGTTGTCCACGTTTTCCAGCTCTGTTTTATTTGTGACCCGTAGCAACCTGAAATCTATCAACGTTAAATCCCTCTCGTCTGAAGTTGTAAATCGTGTCTCTTCTCTTTCAAACTCCACTGATCCTGCTAGTCACTACACGTTTTGCACCAGCTCCTAGACGAGCATGCACCCCTAACCATCCGTGCTCTGCTTGACCGCCCATCTGCACCTTGGTACCACATGAAATAGGAGTCATCATCATCATCAAGTGCCCTGCCACATGGCGTTGGCGATCATGGCCCTCCATATGTATCTATCCCTTGTTGCCACAAGCACATCGTCCACCCTCTCTGTCCTCAGCCACCCTGCAATCCGTCCAATAGTTTTTCTCTGTCTACCTGGTGACTCTCTTTCCCTCCAGCTTCCCTGTTGTGACCAGGTGCTCCAATTCCCCTTTCCTCTTTAAAATGGCCTATAAATGTTGCCTGTCTTTTCCTAATCTTCTTATCAATGATCTTCTTGTGTCTGCCTCCATCAAGATTGTCTCGTTTGTTTTCTTTGCTGTCCATGGAAATCTCAACATTCTTTTTAGAAACAATCTCCGCTGCCTCAATCTTGTTCTGGCTTTGCGTGTGCTGTCCACGCCTCACAACCATATAACCTATAGGTTCCATTTAACATTCAAGAACTCTCTTCCTGATGTTAATTGATAGTCATTTGTTGGTAAGAATGCTTTTCATCTTCTTGAATGCTGTTTTGGCTTGGCCGATTCTGCTGGCTATTTCTGATGTGCATCCGTCTGGTGAGATGATCGTTCCCAAATATTTAAACTTATCAACCTGTCTCAAGGTTGTGCAGTTTGCTGTTATTTCGCATGAGGGGATTTCATGTTATTACTGATTAACATGACCTCAGTCATGGAGTAACAGGAGTAGCCAAATAAATTCGTAGACGTGCCGAACACCGGTGGCGGTTCTCTAATCTTGTAGTTCTGTTACAGATTTTTCGAGAGCAAGTGAAAAGAGTTACGAAAATGATCTCGAAAACTGAATCTATTATTCGATCCAGATCCTTAAATATACAGCTGAAAAAACGATTGTTCTCTCTCGGTACTACTAAATCCATCTCCACTTCCCCTAACATCAGTATTCCAAATCTTCCAGATGCTTTTTCAACTTTTTTCTCTTCCAAAATTAACGATCTTCAAGCCAAGTTAGACAAAAATCTCTTTTCTTCCATGTCTTTCTGATCCTCTATTCACAGACCTCCCACAAACCCAATTTCAACCATTTTCTGAAAGTCTGATTGCCAATAACCTGGAAAAAAAATGCCATTTAGGTCCTGTGAACTCGATCGCATACCTGCCTTTCTCTTTTCACAAACACTTCCTGAATTTCTTCCAATCATAACGCATATCATCAACACATCTCTTCTCACCGGATCTGTCCCATCTTCTCTCGACCTTTTGACTCCCGCACCCTGTCCACCAGCATCCTGCATTGTCAACCATACTAGCAAAGCGAAAACTCAACCCTTTGACTCAGGAAGCCGGTGGAAAGGGTGAGGTAGTCAAAGGGTTACGTTTTTGCAGTTTGTAGACAGGGTGTGGGACTTAAACGGTTAAATCAGCCATAGTTTAACCTTTGCTGAAAAAGAATAATTTCGAACCTAACACTCTCAAAAACTATCGTCCTGTCTCCAACTTGCCTTTTCTATTGGCATTTCTTTTTCAAGTCACCATTTGCCAGCCCCATATTGTACAATTAGTTGTGATTATGGGTCAAATATTGTGGAGATTTCTACAGAATTGTAATCACATTTTTTATTCAAAACTCTTAAGATACCCAAAACAGCATTCTTTGCTCTTGCTAGTAGACCATAACATGCAAAGCTAAAAGTCAGTTTTTTACTTAAAGATATTTGTATACATTTATTTCAGAAGTTCTTATATTTCTATCGTGCCATCTTTTGCGACCTGTTAAGAATCGCCCTTTACGAAAAAAAAAACCCAGTATTACACTAGTTTTCTGTGCATTTGCCACAGTTCTAGTTTGTTAGCTGCTCTACGGAGGTTGTTCGACTGAATCTGTAGTCGTCTTGTGGCTGTCTCAAAGAGCAAAACAGTATCATCCACAAAAAGCTTAATGAATGTTGGCCAAATTTGCTGTCATAGCCCGCCCTTGCCCCCCCCTCCATGTCTATAATTACCGAACATACGAGTATTAACGCTAGATCAGTGACAAAATGAGGACAACGCAGGGTGAATACGCCACCTTGCTTCAAGCGTATCTACCGTAGCTTAAATTCTTCATACATACGCTTAACACAGCAAAAATAACGAATCCTTGATCCCGTTTTCTGAGTACTGGCCATGATAAATTCTTAGTGACAAAATCAAATACCTTTTCAAAGTCAACGAACGCCCATTTAGAGATTGCCGTTGAGAGACAACAGACAGACAGACAGACAGACAGAGAGCAGGAGAGAGAGAGAGCCGGAGAGAGAAAGAGAGCGGGAGGGAGAGAGGGGCGGAGGGGGAGAGAGAGAGAACGGCAGAGAGGGAGAGACAGACAGACAGGCAGAGAGAGAGACAGACAGACAGACACAGACAGACAGACACACAGAGAGAATGCCTCTTTCGAAAGCTAAACAATTCAAGGGCAGCAATCCCTAAACATATTAACTGCTTGCAGACAACCAAGTTTACTTCCCCTCTGGTTGAAAACGTGTATTATTAATAACGAAACTGGTATCTTCCTGAAGACAAATTCACTGCACCCTATGTTTGTTAATCATTCTTTATTCCGTGAGTGTCCCTTCCCTCAAAACCGTTCCCGGCTCGCATGTAAACACTATCTTTTCTTTCATCATGTTTCAAAAATTAACGAGAAGGAAAATTACGTCACTGTTGCTGTCATGCACAATAAGGTGTGCGTGGGGTGGGGTGGGGGATGAATGTATGTTTGCTTTTTTCCACTCTTACATTGAAGGAGTTATTTAATCCAAGAATTCCTCATATCATGTGCTACAAAAGCCTCAATAACGCAGCCCCCGATTACCTGTCAAGCCTACTTGAGATCTATCTTCCCTCACGTACCCTCCGCTCTGCCTCCGATCCTCTGACTTTTCGCTTTCCACGCACTAAGCTCAATACCTATGGTCCACGAGCCTTCTCTGTTTCTGGTCCACTCTCCTGGAACAAACTTCCTCTCTCAGTCCGTCAGCAACCTACTTTTGTCTCCTTCAAATCCGCTCTCAAAACTCACCTTTTCTCCTCTGCATAAAATCCTGACCTCACTCAATCCCCTCTGCAGCCAGTCTCCACTCGGAAGGGAATCACATTGCAATATATAATTGTATATAATATGCTCTCTATAATTTTCCATTGTTTTTATTCTTTCTCCCCATTTATAGCCATGTGTGTGTGTGTGTGTGTGTGTGTGTGTGGTGGGTGGTGTGTTGTGCTGTGCGTGCGTGCGTGTGTGTGCGTGCGTGCGTGCGGGGTGTGCGTGTGTGTGTGTTTCAGCGCTTAGATTTGATTTTATCAAGATTTTGCGCTATATAA
>JAPXFY010000019.1:53449972-53457472 GCA_030674185.1 Monoplex corrugatus
TTGATCTCCCAGGTCACAACCCTTCAAGACCAATTAGCCTTCTTACCTTTCTGAAGTCTTGGTAAAAAATGTGAATATGAACATTAATTTGACGCGAGGGAGAGGGGATGGGTGCTGCCCTCGTAAAACTAGCCCAGGGTAAAGTTGAGGTCTCTGTCGCCTCGCTCCTCTACGACCCAAGCGTTATTGAACTATCTAGGTAGGACCTCAAGTCCTGGCCAGCTCATGGGTTTATATGCAAGCTTAAGGCTTGTGTCGTGATCATTCTGGATCTTCTCCATCACCTGTGACGTTAGTGCATATGGAATTTATTCCGAGCGCGAATACATCATCTTGAGAAATTGAAATTGAAATTAAAATTGAAATTTCACAGCATGACAGTTGTCGACGGGTATAGACAGACTGGCTAGCTGTCAGCGGACAAGGATACATATCAACGCAGACGAATTGCGCAAAATAATGATAGTACAGCAGCTTAAAATTGACCATAAACACATGGAGCACAAACACCTGTATTGCGTTGTATGGTATGGTATGGTATGGTATGGTATGGTATGGTATGGTATGGTATGGTATGGTATGGTATGGTATGGTATGGTATGGTATGGTATGGTATGGAACGGTATGGTACGGTATGGTATGGTATGGTATGGTATGGTATGGTATGGTATGGTATGGTATGGTATGGTATGGTATGGTATGGTATGGTATGGTACAGTACGGTTCGGTCTGCTATTGTTCACCCTCTCCTCAAGAAACACAATTTAGATCCAAATGAACTGAAAAATTACAGGCCTATCTCTAATCTCTCTTTCTTGTCAAAACTGCTTGAAAAAGTCGTCCTCAACCAGCTGAACTCTCACCTGTCTGCCAACAATCTCCTCAATCCTTTCCAGTCAGCCTACCGCCAGTGCCATAGCACTGAAACTGCCCTACTACACATTCTCAACAATCTCCTCCTTGCAACTGATACTGGCAAAGTCTCTCTCCTCACACTCCTTGATCTGTCTGCAGCCTTTGATACCATTGATCATGGTATTCTCCTTTCTAGACTTCATCATACTTTTGGCATCTCTGACATTGCTCTGTCTTGGTTCACTTCATACCTATCAAACAGAAAACAAACCGTTCTCATCAATGGCACTTACTCTCAACCTGCATACCTGACCTGTGGTGTTCCACAAGGATCTGTCCTTGGCCCTGTTCTTTTCACTCTTTACACCTCCCCCCTGTCCACCATCATCAACTCCCACTCTATAAAACACCACTTCTATGCTGATGACACCCAACTTCAAGACAGTGACTCACCTGATAATATACAGCGCCTGTTGACTCGCACCACTGAGTGTTACTCGGACATTAAGAACTGGATGACACACAATAGACTTCAGCTTAATGACGACAAAACAGAAGCTATCCTCATTGGCACCCGTCAGAAACTTTCCCAGCTGCCTCCTCTTTCTCTCCCATTATGTAACACATCAGTCCCAATTTCTGATTCAGCTAAAAACCTTGGTGTCTGCATTGACTCTACCCTCTCCATGAACAACTTTGTTTCTCAAACTGCCAGATCCTGCTACTATCATCTCCATCGTATAAGGCTGATCAGGAAGTATCTCTCTGTGGAAACAACTGCAAAACTCGTTCTCTCCTTCATAATGTCTCGCATTGACTATTGCAATTCACTCCTGTCTGGTCTTCCTGCCTCCACCATTCACATCCTACAGCGCATTCAAAACAATGCTGCACGCCTTGTACTCAAAAAGAAAAAAGCTGACCACATATCTCCTCTCCTGGCACAACTTCACTGGCTCCCTGTATCAAAGCGCATACAGTACAAACTAGACACCATGTGCTACAAAAGCCTCAATAACGCAGCCCCCGATTACCTGTCAAGCCTACTTGAGATCTATGTTCCCTCACGTACCCTCCGCTCTGCCTCTGATCCTCTGACTTTTCGCTTTCCACGCACTAAGCTCAATACCTATGGTCCACGAGCCTTCTCTGTTTCTGGTCCACTCTCCTGGAACAAACTTCCTCTCTCAGTCCGTCAGCAACCTACTTTTGTCTCCTTCAAGTCCGCTCTCAAAACTCACCTTTTCTCCTCCGCATAAAATCCTAACCTCACTCAACCCCCCCCCCCCCCCCCTCTGCAGCCTGTCTCCGCTCGGAGGGAATCACATGGTTATAATATATAATTGTATGCTATGCTCTCTATAATTTTCCATTGCTTTTATTCTTGCTTTTATTGCTTTTATTCTTTCTCCCCATTTATAGCCATGCGTGTGTGTGTGTGTGTGTGTGTGTGTGTGTGTGTGTGTGTGTGTGTGTGTCTGTGTGTGTGCGTGCGTGTGTGTGCGTGCGTGCGTGCGTGCGTGCTTGCGTGTGTGTCTGCTTCAGCGCTTAGATTTGATTTTATCAAGATTTTGCGCTATATAAATATTGTAATTATTATTATTATTAGTATGGTAGGGTAGGGTATGGTATGGTATGGTACGGTATGGTATGGTATGGCATGGTACGGTACGGTACAGTACGGAACGGTACGGTACGATATGGTATGGTATGGTATGGTATGGTATGGTATGGTATGGTATGGTATGGTATGGTATGGTATGGTATGGTATGGTATGGTATGGTATGGTATGGTATGGTAAGGTATGGTACGGTACGGTACGATATGGTATGGTACGGTACGGTACGGCACGGTACGGTACGGTACAGTACAGTACGGTACGGTATGGTCCGGTATGCTATGCTATGCCGTGCTATGCTATTGTGTTGTATTGTGTTGTGCTTTGACACTGAGTTTTTGCGCTATTATTATTATTGTTATTGTTACTATAAAAACACATGTGTTGATACTGGATCATGTTTAGTATTGTAGGTTACATCTCTTACCAGAAAAGGAAGAGTGTACTGGATAATTGGGGTGATTTCATGTTGTTCCCTGCGGGTGAAAAAGTGCGCTGACCTCATGCCCACAGTTCACAGGCAAGGGAAGTCAGTGATATATGTTGTCCTCACGAGTAGTCGTCCTGTTTTTTATTTTGTTTGTTTTTTTCTTGTGTGTGAGAAAGAACACAAGGAGAGGGAGACGAAGGTGGGCGGTGGTAGGTCTATACCATGTAATTAAGAAAGAGAGCTCAAGAACTTGCAACCGTACATGTACATTGGCTGATATACAGTAGTACGTACATGGGCAGATATACAGTAGTACGTACATGGGCATATATACAGTAGTATGTACATGGGCATATATACAGTGGTATGTACATGGGCAGATATACAGTAGTATGTGCATGGGCAGATATACAGTAGTATGTACATGGGCAGATATACAGTAGTATGTACATGGGCAGATATACAGTAGTATGTACATGGGCAGATATACAGTAGTATGTACATGGGCAGATATACAGTAGTATGTACATGGGCAGATATACAGTAGTATGTACATGGGCAGATATACAGTAGTATGTACATGGGCAGGTATACAGTAGTATGTACATGGGCAGATATACAGTAGTATGTACATGGGCAGATATACAGTAGTATGTACATGGGCAGATATACAGTAGTATGTACATGGGCAGATATACAGTAGTATGTACATGGGCAGATATACAGTAGTATGTACATGGGCAGATATACAGTAGTATGTACATGGGCAGATATACAGTAGTATGTACATGGGCAGATATACAGTAGCATGTACATGGACAGATATACAGTAGTATGTGCATGGGCAGATATACAGTAGTATGTACATGGGCAGATATACAGTAGCATGTACATGGACAGATATACAGTAGTATGTGCATGGGCAGATATACAGTAGTATGTACATGGACAGATATACAGTAGTATGTACATGGACAGATATACAGTAGTATGTACATGGACAGATATACAGTAGTATGTACATGGGCAGATATACAGTAGTATGTACATGGGCAGATATACAGTAGTATGTGCATGGGCAGATATACAGTAGTATGTACATGGGCAGATATACAGTAGTATGTACATGGGCAGATATACAGTAGTATGTACATGGGCAGATATACAGTAGTATGTACATGGGCAGATATACAGTAGTATGTACATGGGCAGATATACAGTAGTATGTACATGGGCAGATATACAGTAGCATGTACATGGACAGATATACAGTAGCATGTTCATGGGCAGATATACAGTAGTATGTACATGGACAGATATACAGTAGTATGTACATGGACAGATATACAGTAGTATGTACATGGGCAGATATACAGTAGCATGTACATGGGCAGATATACAGTAGCATGTTCATGGGCAGATATACAGTAGCATGTACATGTAATTTCAGTGCTGTGTGTCATGTTGGTCGTAGTACTAGTCGTAAATTTAATGAATAGAGAGACAGACAAACAGATAGACAGACAGACAGACAGAGACAGAGAGACAGACAGAAAAAGAGAAATATAGAGAAGAAGAAGAAGAAGAAGAAAAAGAAGAAGAAGAAGAAAAGAGAGAGAGACAGACAAAGACGGAGAGAGACAGAGAGAAACAAAGAGAAGAAGAAGAAAAAGTTCAAACTTCAAAACATTATACTCAAGGAAGTAGTAGTAGGTCCAAATGAACTTGTCTTTCCCAAACCTTCGTTGTTCTCTGATTCAATTGTTGTGAACTGACCAACCCACACACCCACCTGCAAACATCATCCTCTCCTGACTGGCTCTCAATTATGGATCCGTCCTTTCTTAAACAAATTGGATTGACACTTTTTAAACACAGCAAATGCTACCGCGGTGGAGGCGTCTACCAGCGCATACGTACATTGGGGCTGTGTAGCAAGCCCCGCACTGCGCGATCCTGTCGTGGTGGACGTCTCCACCGACTTTGGCACAACCTGCCTCCTGCTGTGCCAGCCCGACGCCACTTTTCTTCTTCTGCTTCTTCGTCTCCTCCACTGCCCCTGCCTTCGACCTCGCTGCTGCGGGCTTCGTCTCCTCCTCTGCCATCTTCGCCTTCGCCTTCTGTCCTGGTGGTGCCGCCTTCGCCTTCTGTCCCGCCGGTGCTGCCTTCGTCTTCTGTCCCGCCGGCGCTGCCCTCGTCTTCTGTCCCGCCGGTGCTACCTTTGTCTTCTTCTTCTGTTCCATCGTTGCTGCCTTCGTCTTCTGCCCCGCTGGTGTCGCTTTCGTCTTTTGTCCCGTCGGTCCCTGCCTTCGTCGCCACCTCGGCCGCCGCCATATGACTGTGATAAACTTAAACTATGCCTTTTTAACGCTCAGTCAACATGCAAGGATGGCAAAGCCGAAATCATTGCCGATTTTATCGCTGATGAGCACGTTGACATTGCTTTTATCACAGAGACATGGCTTAACCCCCTTGGTCATGAACCTATACATGCTAGTCTCACTCCGAGTGGTTACAGGCTTGCTTCTTTCCTTCGCTCATCTCGAGGTGGCGGTATCGCCATCCTCTACAACGACTCACTCCATTCCCGCCTATCTTTCTCGCAGTCTCTGCCTTTCTCCCATCCTTCTTTCGAGCATGTTGAAGTATCCTTCCAATCCACCCCTCACCCCATCACCTTCTCCTGTGTCTATCGACCTCCACCTAGCTCTGCCAACAAACTCACCACATCCACGTTTCTCTCTGACTTTGACCAACTGCTTGACCACTACTGCCTCTTTTCTGGAAATCTCATCATTCTAGGTGACATCAATGTCCACTATGACAACACTCACCGTTATGACACAAGACATATCATCAACTCTCTGTCCAATCACAATATGACTCAACACATTTCTGAACCAACCCATCAAAAAGGTCACATTCTTGACTGGATCATTTCTCGTGATCACCACAATTCAGCTACTGACAACTGCTTAGTTCTTTCTACCCGTCTAACTTCAGCCCTTCCATCTGACCATTCTGCAATTCTCTGTTCTCTTGACATTTCTCCTCCTTCCCGTACCACGCGCACAGTGACTCGACGCAATCTCAAATCTAACGACCTCTCCACATTTTCATCTGATGCCTCCCGTCTCCTTTCTGAAAAGTCACATAACCTTGCCGATGAATTCTATACTACTCTCCACCATCTTCTGGACACTCATGCTCCAGCCACAACCCGTCTTTTACCTGACCGCCCCCCTACCCCCTGGCTCACTCATGAGATTGCCTGTGCAAAACGTGCCCGCCGCAGAGCAGAGCGCCGCTGGCGCAAATACAAACTCACTGTACACAGCAACTTTTCCAAGCCTCTAAAACAAAAGTATCCACCCTCATTGCATCTGCAAAAACAAGCTATTTCCAAACCAAAATCCCTGAATGCCTCTTCTTCAAAAGAACTCTTTACAACCATGAATCATCTTCTTGGCACACGAAAAGACTTACCTCTCCCAACAAAACATACAAATGAAGAACTCCCATCTGTATTCTCCAAGTATTTCACCACCAAAATACAAACTCTTCGTGACAGGCTTGACAGGACACCCTGCCCACCACCTGACCCTTCCTTCTCTGGCACACCTCTACTACTTTTACCCCAGTCTCACAAGAAGAAATTTAAACACAATCAGATCCATGTCGTTCAAAACCTGCGAACTGGATCCTCTTCCAGGTTCTCTCTACTCCGACTGTCTCCCTACTCTCCTCCCATTCATCACTGACATCATCAACACTTCTTTTCAAACTGGAACTGTCCCAGATTCTTTCAAGTCTGCTATTGTTCACCCTCTCCTCAAGAAACACAATTTAGACCCAAATGAACTGAAAAATTAAGGCCTATCTCTAATCTCTCTTTCTTGTCAAAACTGCTTGAAAAGGTCGTCCTCAACCAGCTGAACTCTCACCTGTCTGCCAACAATCTCCTCAATCCTTTCCAGTCAGCCTACCGCCAGTGCCATAGCACTGAAACTGCCCTACTACACATTCTCAACAATCTCCTCCTTGCAACTGATACTGGCAAAGTCTCTCTCCTCACATCCTTGATCTGTCTGCAGCCTTCGATACCATTGACCATGGTATTCTCCTTTCTAGACTTCATCATACTTTTGGCATCTCTGACATTGCTCTCTCCTTTTTCACTTCGTATTTATCAAACAGAAAACAAACTGTTCTCATCAATGGCACTTACTCTCAACCTGCATACCTGACCTGTGGTGTTCCACAAGGATCTGTCCTTGGCCCTGTTCTTTTCACTCTTTATACCTCCCCCCTGTCCACCATCATCAACTCCCACTCTATAAAACACCACTTCTATGCTGATGACACCCAACTTCAAGACAGTGACTCACCTGATAATATACAGCGCCTGTTGACTCGCACCACTGAGTGTTACTCGGACATTAAGAACTGGATGACACACAATAGACTTCAGCTTAATGACGACAAGACAGAAGCTATCCTCATTGGCACCCGTCAGAAACTTTCCCAGCTGCCTCCTCTTTCTCTCCCATTATGTAACACATCAGTCCCAATTTCTGATTCAGCTAAAAACCTTGG
>JAPXFY010000019.1:53462472-53474972 GCA_030674185.1 Monoplex corrugatus
CCCACCAGCATCCGGCATCGTCATCGAAGATAGCCAAGCAAAAACTTAACCCTTTGACTCCCTCACCCTATCCCAGCATCCGGCATCGCCATCGAGATAGCCAAGCAAAAACTTAACCCTTTGACTCCCTCATCCCAACCCACCTGCATCCGATAAGAGGAGTGAAGAGAATATTTGAAATTGTCAATTTGAACTTGAGAAAAGATGATCCAGAAAACAACTGTTTTGAAGAGGGAAGTGTGTGTGTGGTGTGTGTGTGTGTGTGTGTAGATAGATAGATAGATACATAGATACATAGATGGATAGATGGATAGATGGATGGATAGATAGATGGATAGATGGATAGATGGATGGATAGATGGATGGATAGATAGATGGATAGATAGATAGATAGATAGATAGATACATACATAGATAGATACATAGATAGATAGATAGATATGTTTTATTTGTTTACTTTTGTAATTAATCAAACTTCTTTCAAACCATGTTTAAAATGTTTGAACAGAGAAATGCAAACAAAGACGCACACACCCACACATATGTACATGCATCTGTAGACATCAGTATGACAAATGAGAGTACATACTTACACGGCATACATGAAACCATTACCCGGTAAATGTATGAGTTTGTGTTCGTGTGCGTGTGTGTTGTGAGAGAGAGAGAGAGAGAGAGAGAAGAGAGTAGAGAGAGAGAGAGAGAGAGAGAGAAAAGAAAGAGAAAGGGGAGGGGAGAGAGAGAAAACGGGGCGAGGGGATAGAAAGAAAGGAATGTAGTTTAGTTGGGGAGTGGAGACAGAGACACAGAAACGGGACAATGTTATGTCTGTGTTGCGTGTATGTACGTGTGTGTGTGTGTATGTACGTGTGTGTGTGTGTGTGTGTGTGTGTGTGTGTGTGTGTGTGTGTGTGTGTGTGTGTGTGTGTGTGTGTGTGTGTGTGTGTGTGTGTGTGTTGTGTACGAGCCCTGTGCGCGAGTGTTTTTGTAAATCCTTGATTCCGGAACGTGCTTGCGTGGGTCTTTTGTTTTAAGTGTGTTTGTGTGAGCGAGCGTGTGTGTGTGTGTGTGTTGCATTGTGTGCATGTGTGTGTGTGTGTATGTTGTATCGTGTGCATGTATGTGTGTGTGCGTGTGCGTGTGCGTGTGTGTGTGTGTTGTGTGTGTGTGTGTGTGTGTGTGTGTGTGTGTGTGTTTGCATTGTGTGCATGTGTGTGTGTGTGTGTGTGTGTGTGTGTGTGTGTGTGTGTGTTGTATCGTGTGCATGTATGTGTGTGCGTGTGTGTGTGTGTGTGTGTGTGTGTGTGTGTGTGTGTGTGTGTGTTGTATTGTGTGTGTGTCTGAGTATGTGTGTGTGTGTGTGTGTGTATGTGCGTGTGTGTGTGTGTCCACGCATGCATGCATGCGTACGTGTGAGTGTGTGCATTGTGTGTGTATATGTATGTACTTATGTATGTCTATTTGTCTATCTGTATGTATGTATGTATGTATGTGTGTGTGTATGTATTATGTATGTATGTATGTGTATATACGTATGTATGATATTATGTATGGATGCATGAATGTATGTATGTATATATGAATGTTGTGTATGTATGTATGTATGTATGTATGTATGTATGTATGTACGTACGTACGTATGTATGTACGTACGTACGTATGAATGAATGTATGTATGTATGTGTCACGTGTGTGTGTCTGTGTGTGTGCGTGTGTGTCTGTGTGTGTGTGTGAGTGTGTGTTTGCGTTTATGTCAGTGTGTGTTTGTGTGCGTGCGTGCGTGCGTGCGTGCGTGCGTCTCTCTCTCTCTTTCTGTCTCTCTGTCTCTGTCTCTCTCTCTCTTTCTGTCTCTCTCTCTCTCTTTCTCTCTCTGTCTCTCTGTCTGTCTGTCTGTCTGTATCTCTCTCTCTCTCTGTGCGCGCGTGTGTGTGTGTGGCATGTGCGTGCGTGCGTGCGCACACGCGTGCGTGTGTGTGTGTGTGTATGTCTGTGTGTGTTGTGTGTGAATATTTTATAAGGCAGAAGCGGCGTGCAGAATGCAGCGAGCCATTCATACATGCACAGGTTTCGTGATAAATGGCCAGGCCTGTGATAGCAGACAATGACAACCTGCAGTGTCAGGACATGTCATCATGCCAAGCCAGCCTGGGTCACGAAAAACCTGTTCTTTGTTTTTTTTTTAAGAATCTTAATTTTCTTTCTGATAGACGTATATATGTTGCTGTGCAGGCAACACCAAAGTCGGAACAAAATTGAGGCAGCTGAAACGTGGTTTCTAAGAAGAATGTTAAAGAGTTTTCGTGGACAGCTAAGAAAACAAACGAGACAGTCTTGATGGAGGCAGACACAAGTAAATCACTCATAAGGAAGTTTAGGAAAAGACAGGCAACATTTATAGGCCATTTTATGAGGAAGGGGGATTTGGAGCACCAGGTCACAACGGGAAAGCTGGAGGGAAAGAGAGCACCAGGTAGACCCAGGGAGAAATGCTGGGCGGACTTGCAGAGTGGCTGGGGATGAGGAACAAGGCGGACGCAAAAAGAACTTTAGTGAAGGAGACTACGAGATAGTCTTTTGAAAGAGGCAAACACATACACACACACAAAAAAAGAACTTTAACGAAAAAGATTAGGAAAAAAACGAGCAACATTTTATAGGACATTTTATGAGGTAAGAGAAATTTGAGCTCCTAGTCACAACAGGAAAACTGGAGGGTAAAAAAAAAAACCACACCAGGTAGACCCGGGGAGAAAATATTATTCAACTGTCGGTATGTGCTAATTTTGTGTGTCTTACCCTTTCAACTGGAACGAGCTTCTTTTGTCTCATCGGCAGTCACGTATTCTGCCTGCCTTCACGTCTAACTTGAAGACATAACCTTTTTGCCCAGCAGTTATTTCCCTTTTTTTCCGCACCCACCTCTTCATTCCAATTCTCTCCTGTCCCCCTCCCTGAATGCATGTGTTTTGTACACTCATGTTTCCGTGTCCTTGTGAATGAATATTTTAGTGAGTGATGAGGGTGTCCGCTTTGATTTGGTATGTATATCACGATTTAGCGCCTTGTTATTATCATCATCATCATCATCGTCGTCGTCATCGTCGTCGTCGTTTATCATCATTATCATTATTATTATTGTGATATTATTATTATTATTGTTGTTGTTGTTATTATTATTATTATCATTATATTGTTATTGTTGTCATTATTATTACTATTGGTACTATCATCATTATTATTATGATCGTCAATATTATTATTATTATTATCATCATCATCGTCACCATCAACGTCATCATCATCATTTTTATATTATTTGTTATTTCTCCCCTCCCCCCTACACCCCTGTGGGGATGCCGGGGCCTCTTTCAGTATAAACAGTATCCCCACCTCTGGAAATTCTGTGCTTGACATTTCCTCTTTTCCGTCACTCTCTTTGTTTCTGTCTTGTTTCTTTTGCTCTCTGTCGTTTCTTCCTATTGTTTTCTGCCTTGCTGGTCCATTCACCTGTATGTGTTCGATCAAGTCTTACATACTTTCTCTTAGGATCGATAATTGGATATAATGTATTAAGTGCATTTTTGGCTCTAGGGAAAGGAGATATGCGGAAGCAATTTCAGGTAATTTAGGCCTGTTTTTATACATTTTAGTGTCCTTAGTTATCTTTAAATTTGTATTCAAGTATGTTTTATAAATCTCCTGTGTGATAGATTAGACGGAGTGGTCAACGCCGGAGTTATCTCCTTAGATTATATCCGCGAATGCATTGATATCTGTGCTTAATTTTCTTCCCCTCCCCACCCATCCTTTGTTTTTCCTGTTGAAGTATTGTATATGTTTTGAAACGTCACAGCCCTGATATGGCTCTACGCAGTGGGCTGGGTTTTTTACCCTTCGTCTCCTGCACGCTATCTAACAAACGCAAAAACTGAACTCATTGACTTCCTTACCCTATCCACCAGCTTCCTGCAGGAGTAGGGTGAGGAGTCAAAGGGTTTAAGTTTTTGCTTTACTAGCATGGTTGACAATGCAGTATGATGGTGGACAAAGTGCGGGAGTCAAAGGGTTAAACAATATAACAATAACAATTTCTTCCGTCCATCCAACCGGAAGTTAATGTCGTTTATCAGTGAGCTGGTCTAAACAGACCCAATGAGCTACAGGGGACCCATTCCCTGTTTGAGGCGCTGCTCGTTTAGGTCCATTGTAGCCGGAAATTAGAGGACATGAAGCACTTTTAGCAACAAGCAGTCATTGAACAAACGCAAACAGAAACGCTGTAAAAGACTAATGAAAACAGCAAACTGTGGATGACAGTTAACCCTTTGACTCCCCCAGCCTACCCACTAGCATTCTGCTTTGTCAATGCAACGATGACAGCAAAGCAAAAAAAAATTTGAGTTAACCCTTTGGACTCCCCCAGCCTACCCACTAGCATTCTGCTTTGTCAATGATGACAGCAAAACAAAAAATTAACTTAACCCTTTGACTCCCTCAGCCTACCCACTAGCATTCTGCTTTGTCAACGATGACAGCAAAGCAAAAAATTAACTTAACCCTTTAACTCCCTCAGCCTACCCACTAGCATTCTGCTTTGTGAGCGATGACAGCAAACAAAAATTTAACTTAACCCTTTGATTCCCTCAACCTATCCCTCAGCTTCCTACTGGAAGCTGGTGGATAAGGTGAGGAAATGAAAGGGTTAATTTTTGCTGATGGTGGATAGGGTGCGGTGGTCAAAGGGTTGAAAAAACATGCTGACATCAAACTATGAATGTTGCAAAAGACTTACGAAAATGTCATAAACATGCAGAAATTACGCTATGAATGTTTCAAAAAGACTTAAACTTGTCTTCTAATAGATAAAACATACAGAGATTCTGACTAGTATACACCAACTATTATCAAAGTGAGAAATTCGATAAATGAAACTGTGAAGAAATCCCTGTAGTAGATAGAAAAGCAAAAAAGAAGTGGATGACAAAAGAAATTTTAGGTTGATGGAGGAACGGAGGAAGGCAAAGAGAAACGAGGATATATTCAGGAAGATGATGATGATTCTCAAAACAAAAACCCAAGATAAAAATGAAAAATGAAAAGAGAACAATGAAGAATGTCACATGAAACGCTTAAAAAAGAAACCAAAAATATACAAATTAAAATGGTGCTTCGTGTACCTGCATGCTGCTGAGGTATAAAAAAAATGGGGGGGGGGGATGGATGAGAAGGGAAACGTAAATGGAGCGAAAGATATGAATGAATATAAACACCCTGAATATGGGAAAGTACAAGTTTCCATAAGGTATAATTTCGTGGAATTTTCGCATGATATTTTGATAAATTCTGCGTACCGCTGCCAAGACACGTACCGTCCTAAGCATTCAAGAACAGATACTCATCGCTGTAGAACTGGGGTTATCATAGGGAAATGGGAATTTGCTTGTGAAGTGTATAATCATTCCACTTTGAAGTTCGACGTATATGGGTATGGCAGATATGGGTTGTTGTGGGGTGCGTGTGTGTGTGTGTGTTGTGTGTGTGTGTCGTGTGTGGTGGGGGTGGGTGTGTGTTGTGTGTGGTGGTGGTGTGTGTGTGTGTGTGTGTGTGTGTGTGTGGCGGTGTGTGTGTGTGTGTGTGTGTGTGTGTGTGTGTGTGTGTGTGTTGTGTGTGTGTGTGTGTGTGTGTGTGTGTGTGCGTGTGTGTTCGTTCGTTCGTTCGTTCGTTTCTTTGATTTAACGTATTTTCACTGTAAGTGATATGTTAGACGTTATGTTTTATGTGTGTGTGTTTTGTGTGTTGTGTGTATGTGTGTGTGTTTGTGTTTGTGTGTGGTGTTGTGTGTGTGTGTGTGTTGTGTGTGTGTGTGTGTGTGTGTGTGTGTGATGTGTTGGTGTGTGTGTGTGTATGTTTTGTAGTGATTGTGTGTGTGTGTGTGTTGTGTTGTGTGTAGTGTGTGTTGTGTTGTGTGGTGTGTGTGTGTGTGTGTGTGTGTGTAGTGAGTGTGTGGTGTGTGTGTGTGTGTGGTTGTTTATGTTGTTTCTTGTTTTTATATTCATATTTTTCCAACCCACTACGTCTATAGTCCTATTTCGTCTTCAAGGGTGTGCATGGCGGGCACTTTCGTGTTTCTATAGCAACCGACCAATGAAAGGATCTTTAAGTATGCTTTTAACCTTTCGACTCCCGCACCCTGTCCACCAGCAATCTGCATTCCAACCATGCTAACAAAGCAAAGACTTAACCCTTTTTCTCTCACCCTACCCATCACCTTCCAACAGGAATCTGGTGGATAGGTGAGGGAGTCAAAGGGTATATTTTTGCTGTTGTTGTACTGGCAGTTAAAGGGTTAATATTCTGTGTACGTATACACACTGATGACTGTCAGGAACCAGCAGCCAGGTCAGTGCATATATGTTGACCTGTTCATTGGGGGGGGGGAGAAATGTCCACGTTTTACCCACCAGACTCGACCAAGCAGGATCCAACTGAGGCCTTTTGCTTAAGGGTCCACGACCTAACCACTATGCTGCGTGTCATTTAGTTTGATTAGATCCCCTTCATCCCTTCGTAGAGATGCTGGAGGCTCTTTCAATATATAAAATGTCTCCACCTTAAGGAAAATTCTGAGCTAGAATTTTCCTCTTTTTTTGTCACTCTCTTTGCCTCGTGCTAGAAATTTCCTCTTTTTTGTCCCTCTCTTTGCCTCGTGCTAGAAATTTTCTCTTTTTTTTTTTTGTCCCTCTCTTTGCCTCGTGCTAGAAATTTTCTCTCTTTTTTTTTTTTGTCCCTCTCTTTGCCTCGTGCTAGAAATTTTCTCTCTTTTTTTTTTTTGTCCCTCTCTTTGCCTCGTGCTAGAAATTTTCTCTTTTTTTTTTTTGTCCCTCTCTTTGCCTCGTGCTAGAAATTTTCTCTTTTTTTTTTTTGTCCCTCTCTTTGCCTCGTGCTAGAAATTTTCTCTCTTTTTTTTTTGTCCCTCTCTTTGCCTCGTGCTAGAAATTTTCTCTTTTTTTTTTTTGTCCCTCTCTTTGCCTCGTGCTAGAAATTTTTTCCTTTTTTTTGTCCCTCTCTTTGCCTCGTGCTAGAAATTTCCTCTTTTTTTTTTTTGTCCCTCTGTTTGCCTCGTGCTAGAAATTTCCTCTCTTTTTTTTTTGTCCCTCTGTTTGCCTCGTGCTAGAAATTTCCTCTTTTTTTTTTTGTCCCTCTGTTTGCCTCGTGCTAGAAATTTCCTCTTTTTTTGTCCCTCTGTTTGCCTCGTGCTAGAAATTTCCTCTCTTTTTTTTTTGTCCCTCTCTTTGCCTCGTGCTAGAAATTTTCTCTTTTTTTGTCCCTCTCTTTGCCTCGTGCTAGAAATTTCCTCTTCTTTTTTTGTCCCTCTCTTTGCCTCGTGCTAGAAATTTCCTCTTTTCTGTCACTCTCTTTACCTCGTGCTAGAAATTTTCTCCTTTTTTTTGTCCCTCTCTTTGCCTCGTACTAGAAATTTTCTCCTTTTTTTTGTCCCTCTCTTTGCCTCGTGCTAGAAATTTCCTCTTTTTTTTTTTGTCCCTCTCTTTGCCTCGTACTAGAAATTTTCTCCTTTTTTTTGTCCCTCTCTTTGCCTCGTACTAGAAATTTTCTCCTTTTTTTGGTCCCTCTCTTTGCCTCGTACTAGAAATTTTCTCCTTTTTTTTGTCCCTCTCTTTGCCTCGTGCTAGAAATTTCCTCTTTTTTTTTGTCACTCTCTTTACCTCGTGCTGGAAATTTCCTCTTTTTTTTGTCCCTCTCTTTGCCTCGTGCTAGAAATTTCCTTTTTTTTGTCCCTCTCTTTACCTCGTGCTAGAAATTTCCTTTTTTTTGTCCTCTCTTTACCTCGTGCTAGAAATTTCCTCTTTTTTTTGTCCCTCTCTTTACCTCGTGCTAGAAATTTCCTTTTTTTTTGTCACTCTCTTTACCTCGTGCTAGAAATTTCCTTTTTTTTTTTGTCCCTCTCTTTACCTCGTGCTAGAAATTTCCTCTTTTTTTTTGTCCCTCTCTTTACCTCGTGCTAGAAATTTCCTTTTTTTTGTCACTCTCTTTACCTCGTGCTAGAAATTTCCTCTTTTTTTGTCACTCTCTTTGCCTCGTGCTAGAAATTTTCTCTCTTTTTTTGTCACTCTCTTTGCCTCGTGCTAGAAATTTTCTCTCTTTTTTTTGTCACTCTCTTTGCCTCGTGCTAGAAATTTCCTCTTTTTTTGTCCCTCTCTTTGCCTCGTGCTAGAAATTTCCTCTTTTTTTGTCCCTCTCTTTGCCTCGTGCTAGAAATTTCCTCTTTTTTTGTCACTCTCTTTGTCTCGTGCTAGAAATTTCCTCTTTTTTTGTCACTCTCTTTGCCTCGTGCTAGAAATTTTCTCTTTTCTGTCACTCTCTTTGCCTCGTGCTAGAAATTTCCTCTTTTTTTGTCCCTCTCTTTGCCTCGTGCTAGAAATTTCCTCTTTTTTGTCACTCTCTTTGTCTCGTGGTAGAAATTTCCTCTTTTTTTTGTCACTCTCTTTGCCTCGTGCTAGAAAATTTCCTCTTTTCTGTCACTCTCTTTGCCTCGTGCTAGAAATTTCCTCTTTTCTGTCACTCTCTATACCTCGTGCTAGAAATTTCCTCTTGTTTGTCACTCTCTATACCTAGTACTAGAAATTTCCTCTTTTCTGTCGTTCTCTTTGCCTCATGCTAGAAATTTCCCTTTTTTTTTTTTCTTTTTTTTTTTTTTGGTCACTCTCTATGCCTATTACTAGAAATTTCCTCTTTTCTGTCATTCTCCTCGCCTCTTTCTTGGGCCTTTGCTTTCCGTCATCTCTTTCTATTATGTGCTGCCCTACTGGTACATTCACCTGTATGTGTTCTGTAAAGCCTTACGTACTTTCTATTGGGATTGATGATTGGGTATACTGTATGTATTGACTGTATTTTAAGCTCAAGGAAATGTGTTGTGCAGAAACAATTCTAGGTAATCCACTTCGGTTTTTTATGCGATTGTATGTTTTGGTGTACTTAATTATGTTCATAGAACCAATACTGTTGTACGGATGCGAGGCGTGGATAGTCAACAAGCAAAGCCAGAACAAGATTGAGGCAGCCGAGATGTGGTTTCTAAGAAGAATGTTGAGAGTTCCACGGACAGCAAAGAAAACAAACGAGACAGTCTTGATGGAAGCAGACACAAGTAGATCATTCATAAGGAAGATTAGGAAAAGGCAGGCAACATTCATAGGCCATTTTATGAGGAAAGGGGAATTGGAACCCTGGTCACAACGGGAAAGCTGGAGGGAAAGAGAACACCGGGTAGACCCAGGGAGAAGATGCTAGACGGACTAGCAGAGTGGCTGAAGACAGGGAAGGTGGAAGAGATGCTTGAGGCAACAAGAGATAGAGACAACTGGAAGTCCATAATCGCCAACGCCATGCGGCAAGGCACCTGATGTTGATGAGTTATGTTCATACAATTGCATACATACTTTTTTTTTAAGCCCCTGTGATATAAAACTGGGTGGAATGGTTCAACGCCATAGATCTGTAGGTTGTGTGCACGAATACATCGATGTGTGTACTTAAGTTTCTTTTCCAGTTTTTTTTTCTTCTCAGAGCCAACAAGGTCTTGTTTATGTTTTAAGATGTTTATAACCCTGATGTGGCTTTACTCAATCGGCTGGGCTTTGAATAGTAGCAATAATAATAATAATAATAACACTAAAGATAACAATAATAATGATGATGATGATGATGGTGATGATGATGATGATGATGATGATGATGATGATGATGATGATAATAATAATAATAATAATATAATGATAATAATAACAACAACAACAATAATGATAATAACAATAATGATAATAACAACAACAACAACAATAATAATAATGATAATGATAATGAGGAGGAGGACGACGACGACGACGACGACGACAACGACGACGACGACGACGACGACGACGACGACAACGATGACGACGACGATAACGACGACGATGATGATGATAGCAACAACAACAACAACGATGATGATGTTGATGATGATAGATTAGATGACCAGTTAATCCTGCCAAAAAACCCTCTAAGTGAGTGAATTCCTTTGGCTTCGTTGTTAGACTGCAAGAGCAAAAAGCAAGGGCGGGCGTGTCGCAGCATCAACACTTGACACAAGAGAGAAGACAGATAGTTGGAAGTGAGAGTCGAGAGCAAGAGGGTTTGTGTTCACTGTGTGTCACTGGTGTCTTTTTACACGATTCTTGGCGTCTGTTTCATGCTAACGAGCAAGCAGACACAGGATCTGTCCGTGATGACATGTACGGATCTGCTTCCGAGTTGTGAGTATACATAAAACAGCATTTGGCTGCCACGTTTATGTAGGTGTATGTATTAGTTCAGAAGTTGGGCTAACGTAAATTTTACCACCCCATTTTCACGTCACGCATTTTCTGCATGATATGGCTCGTTCTAGCATAACTCCGTTGCAAAATTGTGTTGATAATTTTGATTGATTGAATGATTTAGTTCACTTTTTACGTCGACACCCACCTCAGTTGATATGGCCGATGGGGATAACCATCCCAGGGAAGTGGGGGAGAAGGGGGACTTATCTAATCTTATACTGACACTACCAGAACAACAATAATGTTAAAGATGGGACAGTAAGAAGGCCAGTTTTAAATGTAGCGCACCCTCGGGAATCGAACCCACAACCATTAGCATGTGAATCCGACGCTCAACCAACTGAGATACTGAGGCCCGCACGTTGATAATTCGTTTGTTTCAGAGTATTTGAGGACTAGTTATAAGAATATAATGGCTACCTGGCTGAACCTGTCTCTCAGTGACAAAAAAGCTACTTACTGCGTAGCTTTCATCGGCGATCCGGCCGACTTCTTCAGCGCAACTGCTGGGTTGAGTACTGGCTTCAGTGCGCTCAAAGAAACCTTAAATCATTTAGATTGCATTGTGAGATACCGACGCTGTTGTCGGATTGTCCTTGTCTGTGTTTATATAATAATACAGGATGGGTTGATAATGTGGTACACAAAGCCCTTAAAACCTTGTGGAGGTAGGAAGAACAGCCTGATTTCCCTCATGCTTACAACACAGGGGTTTCCCCGTGGGATGCCGGGGACTCTTTCAGTATGAATAGCTTCCCCACCTTCTGGAAATTCTGCGCCAGAAATGTCCTCTTTTCTGTCACTCTCTTTGTTTCTTTATTCCTCCTTTACTTTCTGCCATTTCTTCCTATCATTTTCTGCCTTGCTCGTCCATTCACCTGTGTGTGTTAAATAAAGTCTTACGTACTTTCTTTTAGGATTGATAATTGGGTACATGTACTACGTGCATTTTTGGCTCTAGGGAAATGAGATATGCGGGCGCAATTTTAGGTCGTTTAGGCCCCCTTTTTTATATATGTGTTAGTGTCCGTAGTTACGTTTAAATTTGTATTCAGGTATGTCTTTTAAATCCCTTGTGCGATAAATTGGACAGAGTGGTCAACGCCAGGGGCATCTTCCAATTCATCGCACAAGGAATTTGTGCGAATGCATTGACATGTGAATTTAATTTTCTTTTCTTTTTTTCTTCCTGTTGAAGTAATATGTATGTTTTGAAATGGTTATAACCCTGATATGGCTCTACACAGTCGGCCGGGCTTTAAACAAAAATAACTATAACAGTAACAGCACAAGGTTGGTAGACACACTTTTCCTCTTTTGAATGTTAATGCGGGCAGGTTGGTTATTTGGATAGAAAATCCAAAACAAGTGTGACTGCCCGCGTTCAAGCAAATAGGAACCAGAAGGAAAAAACATCTAAAAAAGAATAAGAACACGTATTTAATACAATCAGACAAGACAGGCACAAATTTTTGGCCAACTGGCCTTTGACAAGCGTAAGATCACAAACAAACAAACACCAAATACAAAAATTAGGAGAAAAAGACTGAGACTTCCCTGCTGCTCTGTCCAGTGTGAGAAAAGGAATAAAGCAGCAGGGAAGTTTCAGTCTTTTTCTCCTGTTGTTTGTATTTGGTGTTTGTTTGTTTGTTTGTGATCTTACGCTTGGCAAAGGCCAGTTGGCCAAAAATTTACGCCCGTCTTGTCTGGTTTTATCAAAATACACGTTCTGATAGTTTTTCATTGTTTTTTCTGGTTCCTTTTTTCTTTTGATAGAGTGATGGACTGAAAGTATGATGTCCTGAGTTCAAACTTCCAGCCAGCAACATATTACAAACTGTTCTGCTTGCTGCACAGTCTAATGTTTCTATCATTCTGGTGGACGGCACAGCATAGTGTTTCATAGGTCTGTCTGCCACCCCCTCCCCATGTCAAACCTTGCCAGTTCACCAGGTTTTGCGCCGGCTCGGGGAATCTGCAACATGAATTGCTGGCAGATTTCGGTGGTCATCATCATCATCATCAAGTGCCCTGCCACATGGCGTTGGCGATCATGGCCCTCCATATGTATATGTTCCTTGTTGCCGCTAGCACATCGTCCACCTTCTCTGTCCTCAG
>JAPXFY010000019.1:53482472-53484972 GCA_030674185.1 Monoplex corrugatus
AAGGACAGGGTGTTATCAAGAGTGACTCCAAGATTGCGGACAGTGGAAGACAGTGGAATGTCAGATCCAAGCAGAGAGACAGACAGAGGAAGGGAAGAACACTTAGCCAATGTGGTGGGAGAGATAAGGCTAAGTTCAGTTTTAATGGGGTTGAGTTGAAGTTTGTTTACAGTCATCCAGGAGTGAACATCAGAAATGCAGCCTTGGGTTTGTCTGATTATAGAGGGCAGTTGTGGGAGGGAACCAGAAGTATAGAGTTGGTTGTCATCAGAAAAGCTATGATGGGACATAGAGTGAAGTCGCATAATTTCAGAGAGGGGTTGTGTGTACAGCACAAATAGGATGGGACCTAAAACAGAGCCTTGGGGCACACCAAACTGGAGGGTAGCGGGTGCAGAGGATGAACAACAGACAGAGACTGTTTGAGTGCGATTGGAGAGGTAGGACTGGAACCAAGACAGAGCGATGTCAGAGATACCGAACACTTTATGGAGACGTGTGAGCATGATAGAATGGTCGATGGTGTCAAATGCAGCCCAGAAATCAAGGAGAGATAGAAGAGAGATTTGATTTTGATCAAGAGCAGTCAGAATATCATTTGCAATTTTTACAAGAGCAGTTTCAGGGCTGTGTCCAGTGCGATAAGCCGACTGATAAGGGTAAGAGAGGTTGTTGGCGGTGATATGATCAGAGATCTGTGCGAGAACAATTTTTTCAAGGACTTTGGATAAGAAAAGTAGGTTGGAAACAGGTCGATAGTTTTTGAGGTTATTGGGGTCAAGACTAGGTTTCTTTAAAAGAGGTCTGACCAGGGCAGATTTGAAGGAAGTGGGAAAGATACCAGATGACAGGGAATTGTTGATGACAGTTGTGAAGTGAGGGAGCAAAGTATCTAGGCAGTGTGTTAAGATAGATGCTGGAAGAGGATCAAGCTCACAGGTCTTGATGTCAGAATGGCGGATTACATTGCGGATAGTAGTTTCAGAAGCAGGCTGAAAAGAAATAAGTGGTGTGCCTTGAAACAGAGGGTCGGGAATAGGAGGTTGAGAGATGGGCTGGGAGTCAAGACTGGAACGGATGGACCTAATTTTATCAATGAAAAAATCTGAAAAATGTTGTGCTAGACGGGCAGGGGGAAAGCATGATGGGAGAGGAGATTTATCTGATTTGCCAAGGAGGGTATTAGTAACGGAATATAGCTGTTTTGATGTAGAACATGCAATAATTTTCGTATTGTAAAAGGCAGACTTAGCAGAGTCAACTATAGCATTGACAGTTTTGTTGGCAGCCTGAAAAATCTGTTTATTGATAGTAATGCTGTTCTTCAGCCACCGTCTTTCAGCACGACGGCGTTCACGCTTGGCCTTAAGAAGATCAGGGCCAACGGCAGAAAACCAGGGCGATGGTGGTCTCTGGGATACCCTACGTCTGGTGGCGGGGGCGTGCATGTCCAGCAGATCACTAATAGTCGATTGAGGTCGTCAGCAGAGGCTGGAGGACAGGACTGAAGAGCGGCCAGGAGATCTTCGTTGAAGACGACGGTGTTGATATCAACTAGTTTTCTGACCATGACATAGGTAGTTTGGGGTGGAGGCTTGGCCGAGGATACAGACATGATCCGAAGGAAGAGTATAATCAATTTCAATGGATTTGATGAAGGACTGGTCAGTTCTATGAACAACCCAATCGAGGATGTTGCCTTTTTCGTGGGTTGGAGTGTCGATAGATTGGGTCAAGCCAAAGGAGTTCAAAGAGCTTATCAGTTTAGCAGTGTGGGTCTGGTTAGGTTCATTATAATGAAAATTAAAGTCTCCTGCAATGATGAAACAGCCTTTCAAGGTGTTACAGTAGGCAAGGAGGTCTGGAAACTCTTCTACAAACACATGGTTTTTAAGACTTCGGCCCATTCACAGACTGTTACGGCCCTTTGACTATTGCCACCCTGTCCACCAGCATCCTTCATTGTCAACCATGTTAGCAAAGCAAAAACTTAACCCTTTTGATTCCCTCACCCTGTCCACCAGCATCCTGCATTATCAACCGTGCTAGCAAAGCAAAAACTTAACCCTTTTGATTCCCTCACCCTGTCCACCAGCATCCTGCATTGTCAACCGTGCTAGCAAAGCAAAAACTTAACCCTTTTGATTTCCTCATCCTGTCCACCAGCATCCTGCATTGTCAACCATGCTAGCAAAGCATAAACTTAATCCTTTTGATTCCCTCACCCTATCCACCAGCTTCCTGCAGGAAGCTGGTGGATAGGGTGAGGGAGTCAAAAGGGTTAAGTTTTTGCCGTAGGTGGACAGGGTGAGGGAGTCAAAGAGTAAAGTTTTTGCCGTTGGTGGATAGGTTGCGGGAATCAAAGGGTTAAGTTTTCGCTGTTGGTGGATAGGGTGAGGGAGTCAAAGGGTTAAGTTTTTGCCGTTGGTGGATAGGGTGCGGGAGTCAAAGGGTTAAGTTTTCGCTGTTGGTGGATAGGGTGAGGGAGTCAAAGGGTTAC
>JAPXFY010000019.1:53489972-53504972 GCA_030674185.1 Monoplex corrugatus
TTGGCAATGTATATGAAAAGAAACCACAACTACAATATAACGGAAGTTTTCTGTCGTAGCATACAAGGTCATACTATGTCGTACTATAGAATAAGGATATGTAACGCATAAAAGAAGGCATAAAAGAAGGCATGGCATGAAAAATGCAAAATAAGAATACAAGGAAAATGCTATTCCAGAAAAAAAACATTGTAGCTTGAAAACACAATGCATGTATGGAGAAATATGTCCTGGAAACACGAGATACACACAGAAATGTAGGTTGAAAAAGAAACGTAATCATGTAAATGACCAATACCTGAAAACCACATCATACATGTAAGCAACCATAATAATCATTTCAGAAGAATGAATGACATGCAGCAGTAAATCATTGACAGGCTGATACTTGATATCCTTACAAGATTGCAAGACAAGCAGTGGTAAGCTGCACTGCACTATGAAGTAATTATGACAATTTAAAGTCATTGCAAGGAAGTGAAAAGCTTTCATCAAAGAGAAGTGCCACATTAACTATCAACAGAAGCACGAATACACATTGTTGAGTCTCATGAATAAACAAGGGCGAAGAAGTGAGTGCACCTGTAGCACGTATAATGTTCATCACATAGGAAGAAGCAGCGACTCAAGGTTTCATGTTGCCAATGTTCATTTTGCAAATTGTGAAGATCATCAGAAATGGTGTACACACAATAATTAGCTTATAGCACTTGAATACATATGTTCGAAGCACCTTGAGAAAAAAATGAAGTAACCTAAAGTGGCATGTCTCCTTGGTACGGGATAGGGTATAAGAAGTCTTGCAAACTTGTAACAGAGCTCAAATGAGGTTCATCATACCAATTGTTTTTAATCGCATATAATTACATGATCAGCAAATGAATGATAATGAAATAGAACATGTTGGTCTCATGAAGCTAAAACTCAAAATCTACTGAACAACAATCGTTAGTAGGATTAGTAGGGTTAGGAAAAAAAATCAACACATGTGTGGTGTATGCAGTAGACACCAGTGTAGTTCTCAGCAGCATAAGAAAAAACACATGGAGACAACAATGATATGGTGCCGTATGACGTGAAATAACATGAACTGATACCTTGGATAAGAGATAATACGATGCGATACGAAATGATACAAGATGATGCTGTATGATTAGATTATAACATATGACACGTACTGATACCAGAGGATGAGAGGACAACATATGATACGCAATGATAAAAATGATACCCAGTGATACGCACTGATGTGCAATGATACACAATGATACACGATGATAACGTATGACGTATGAGATGACGACATACGGTATACAATGATATACCCCGGGGTTGCATGAACATAAATGAGTAAAAGAGTAACGTGGTGAACATCTACTGAACACAGGTATAATTGATGCTGACGAACGTGTAATGAACGCAGGATTGGAGAGCGTGGATGAACGCAGGGTACGCAGTCTGCAGATGAACGCATGTGAGCATGATAATGAAATTATGCAAAGGTATGGGAAAGTGTGCACACAAAATAAATGGGCTGTAGCATGCGAGCAATCATTCTGAGGACGGTGTGGCCATACATGTAGTAACGACTGTGTAACGTAACGAATAAGAATAACGCAAGGGGGGACGATACGGGCAGTAGGGCACTGGCCCTAGCAATCAGTAATGGGTTTCCATCGCGATATTGCTCAGAACGGTAGGGAAACGTTGAAAACACCGTGTAACGGTTGATTAAATATCTCGGAATATTTAATCATGAACAATCGACGGTCCTGGATTTAAGGCGGTAAGAACGACAGGATCGATAGCCGTCATACAACCGAATGCAACAACGTGATGGTTCCTGTATTGTGAAGAATACTTGCCTGCAACAAAACAAACACGTTAGTACCAAAACATACACAACACATAAGAAAGTAGGTCCTAAAATGTAATGTTCATTAATAACTTTAATACATAGGAATCATAGCCATGTTGAGAACTTTTCCTTTGAGCTGTAAACAGTAGTGTTGCTAATACCATATATCCTACTCGATAAATTGAATCACTGTTAAGGAGCACAAGAAAAAAAACGGCTTTGTGTATAATCATAGTGTCGTTTTCTCAGTGGTAATCATTCACGTCACTGTACATACTTTTATCAGTTTTTGATTATGTGTGCCATATCATGTGAATTGAAAAAATCCTCTGAACGAAGGATCGACACATATGCACTGTAAGGTCCTTAAGTACGGCACCTTGTGACGAGTGTCACTCAATACACACATCAAAATGGAAAAAAAAAGGTTGGGCAATACCGAGGGCGGCACCAACGTGCGTTTAAGTCCCTATGGTGGTATGAAAAAAAAATTGGGCAATACCGAGGGCGGCACCAACGTGCGTTTTAAGTCCCTATGGTGGTATGAAAAAAAAATTGGGCAATACCGAGGGCGGCACCAACGTGCGTTTAAGTCCCTATGGTGGTATGCCATGTAGCATGAAACACAAGGTAGTATGAACAGTAGTAACTGGCACCGGACATAATAAGTAACTGGTAAAAGCAGTAGAAGTAAGAAGTAATGCATCAGTTGATCAAGTATTCTTCATCATCCACTGAAAGAAGGAGACTACATAAGCCATCGTAACGTTTATCAAAACAAGGCATAAATGGATGATATGATCCATGTAATGTGCTAACTATGAGTCACTACTTCACCTTGAAAATCGAGAGACTGTCACTGGAAACTAAGGGAACACAATAGGACGGAAACGTACACGACAAAACGAAGACACAGAATCATAAGTGATACGCAATACTTATTATCAAGACAAGTATCTAAGGTACTGTGACAATCCCAAGAAGACTGTTGGTCATTATGGGAAGATACAGTAGACACAATGAACTGGTTCTTTTTGGACACAAGGAAATCATGGTTTTGCATCAATGACATTGTAACTCGAAAGTCAAAAAGAACCACAATGGATCAATTGCATAGCAATCACAATGTATAAACTGTTCCTAGTAATCAGATGACATGTACACAAGACAAACTAGGCAGGCAAATGGTTGAACAAACACATTATCAGAAGTATCAAGACCACTGCGCGTTCAGTTAGAGTACAAATCTGTAAGACAAAACATGGACAATAAACAGGAATACAATCTCGTTGTACACGGAGGGAAGTAACGATTGTTTAAAATACTGGACATTTGAGGAATGGCCGCGAATTCTCTGTTACACTGACTTGAAGAGACGGGAGAGCGATAACGATGAATAAGGTAGAAAGAAACTCTAGGGAGAGCTAGACAACAGAAGGTCTTCAGAGAAGTAACCCCCTTTAGAGAAGTGTTTCCTTACACTCTCCGGGCCACATCCAGGTCATGACTCCTGGATGCCCTTCTGCTGTTGTCTATTTTTTTTTTCCCCACGCCGGGCGATTCTGCGCTTCAGAACTGCGGTACGCGGTTTTACCAATGTGCTAACGGGGCACACATCATCTGTAGGGAATTTAATCCTTATAAAGTTCACTTTTGGTTCCTCCTTGCCCAGATCCAGCTTGAGCTCCTTTCTGCTGCCTCTGCCATGGCTTTAAGGGCTCTAGTCGTCTTCTTCCCAGAAATGGCGAGTTGTTTCATGAGATCATAAGCGGAGGTGCCCACAAACCCTCTTGCCCCGACCTCTATGGCGAAGATTTTGACCCGCAGACCTGCTTTCTTCAGGGTGCTGGCAAGACCTGCGTATTTTTCGGTCTTGTAGATATGTGCTTCTTCCATTCTGCTTTCGTATGGCACAGTGAGTTCTATCAGAATCACTTGTTTCGAGGAGTCAGAGTGGAGAGCGATGTCTGGTCTCATGCCTGTCTTGCTGATGACATCTGGGTAATTTCTCCACTCTGGGAGGTCTGCTGTACACTCCCAGTCGACTGCTCCATCCAGAAGACTCTTTGGCAATGTGCTGGTTGTCATAGCAATTTCGGGCCAGACCTGTTTCCCTCCTGCTTTGTAGAACGTTGTCATAGCAATTGGTGCGTTTGGGGTCATGGTTTTTTCGCTAACCACGTCTGTGATCACTTTCAGAAGTTGGTTGTGCCTCCATGTATACCTTCCTTGGGCTAGCGCTACTTTGCAAGAGCTTAGGACATGTTCCACTGTTTGTTTCTTCTGACAGAGCGGACATGCTGGGTCATCTGATTTCCCCCATTTCACTAAGTTTGCATTCGAGGGGAGCAGGTCATATACAGATCTGAGGAAGCTTATCCTTAGAGGAGCCATGTGCCGCATATCGTTCCAGCTGAAACTTCTTTGGAGTGCACTGTCCCATGTTGTCCATTGTCCCTGTTGACCTTGCTGGACTGCCTTCTGCACTCTTTTGACATCTTCTTCTTTCTTCAACTCCTGTATGATCATGTCTCTTTTTTCCTTCCCTTTGGCTTTGGACCACCACTGCATTTTTGTTGCTCCCAGTCCCTGTCTGTTGGTTTGCGTGTGTCCAATTATTTCTTTGATGCTGAGGTTTCTCTTGGCATTGTTTACAGCCTCTTGGACTTTCCATTTTTTGCCAGTTCTCAGCTTTGGCTGAACTGATCTCACGATATTGTCTTTCGATTCCTCCAGCATGCTCAACAGTCTTGCTTTTCCAACTTTGTATTCCTCCACTATGGATTTGAGAGGTAGCTTCAGCATTGCTTGACGACAGTAGAATGCAACATCAGTGAGACCAGGTGGGACACCGAGCCATTTTCTTGTGTATTTGTTGATTTTGGCTTCCATTGCTTCCACTGTGCTGGTGCAAATGTCATAGATTAGCAGTGGCCACAGCAGCTTTGGTATCAGCATGAACTGTAGACACCAGACTTTGTATTTGCCTGGCAGTCCGCAGTTATCTATTTTCTTCAGGCCTTCTTCTGCTATTTGCTTGGTTTCACATCCCCTTTGTGTGTCTTTCAGGGAGTCATCATACCATCTTCCGAGACTTTTTACTGGCTCTTCTGTGACAGTGGGGATGGCTTGGTTGGCTACCATGAATTTGACTGAATCTGCCACTTTTCCTTTTCGCAGTGAGAGACTTCGGGATTTCTTTGGTTTGAACCTCATTTTTGAAGAGGCCACCAGCTCATCCAGCTGCTTTAAGATTTGATGTGTCTCTTCCTCATCCGTGGACAAGACTGTTGTGTCATCCATGAAAGCTTTCAGAGGAGGCATCTGGTATCCATCTCCCAGATTCACTGGATCTGAACTCTTCATTGCAGCTTTCAAGATGACTTCCATTGCCAACACGAACAGTATGGGAGAGATTGCACAGCCCATTGCAATGCCCACCTCTAGGTCTATCCAGTCCGTGGTGCATTCTTTGGTAGAGAACCGCATTGAGAACCCTTGGAAATACTTCCTCAGCATTGTTCGGATGTTTTCTGGGATGTGATACATTTCAAGAGCCAGCTGGATCATATCGTGTGGAACTGATCCATATGCATTCGCCAGATCAAGCCAAACTACGTCAATGTCTCTCTTGTCTGTTCTTGCTTTTTGGATGGCATCCAAATCAACGTGGCATGTTCCAAGCATCCAGGCATTCCTGGTATGCCTCCCTTTTGGACTGACATATCCAGATACTTGTTTTCAGTCAGGTATTTTGTCAATCTTGCTGCCATAACAGAGAAGAAGATTTTCCCCTCGACGTTCAAAGTGATATTGGCCTGAACTGGTTGATGCTGCTGGAGTTCTGCTCCTTCGGAATGTACACTCCCTCAGCTCTCATCCATTGGTCGCTGATCTTCTGGTTCCTCCATGCTGATCGAATCATCTTGTGGAGCCACTCGAGCACTTTTGGGCATTTCTTGTAGAGCAGGTATGGTATTCCGTTTGGTCCAGGTGCTGACTTGGCTCTGGCTTTCTTTACTACGTTCTTCACTTCATCCAGTGTTGGTGGTTTGTTACTGAATTTTCCTTCTGGCGCTGCAGGCCAGACCAGATTCTGGATTTCAAGTGGTGCCTCGCGCTGAGAATCGGAATATGTTTCCCGCACCAGAACCATCAGCTTCAACATTATATGGATGTATAAAGGCGTCAACCAACCTACGAGAAATGACTCAGTACAGTAGTGAACATAGAAGATGAACTCACTATGCAGCTAATCTATGTGCTGCTTCACTATTTATATCTATGTTAACTCTGATCAGGCAGTAGGCTTACGCTTGGCTATCAAAATGTGCTGCGTGGCAGTGCCGAAAGCTGAATGGGGAACACTAACACATCTAGGTGCCCGGCTATCTTTGACTTAAACTCCAACTTTCACTAAGATTCTATCTAGAATTTTTTTTTTTTTTTTTTTTTTGGAATGGGGAATACTCGAAGGCTGCGATTTTGAGGTAAAGAGGAAGGGCTGCATCTGCACCATGTATAACAGGAAGGTTGTGTATCTCCACCATGTATCGCGGGAAGGTTATTTGTGAGTGGAGTCATCTATAACAGGTAGATGAATTGGGGGTGTATATGAAGAATTGTTTCTCTACTTAGAAGCCACACACACAACAAGGAAGGAGAGTGACGAGAAGAAATGCACTAACCACACTAGACATGATTCTCATGAGCAGTCCACACATAGATTAATAACTACAACGTATTTATTTAAGCAGTCAACTTCAGCATAAACGTGATTCACCATTCCTACTGTCCTGGGTCCTAATATTCCTAAAATCCTAAGATGCACTACGAATCATCAGAACTTGCATATCACTAGAATGCTGAACACTTTCTTATGTCCTACTCTGTTCTTTGCTTTGTGGAAAATCAAACATACTACCTACTTCTATCCCTACCCTAACTACAGTATAAAATGAGACGTGGGATTACATACCTCTGAGATAGGTTGGAAGGTCTCTGGCTGTGTGGCAATCGAATGGGTGAATTCCTCTAGTGATTGACTTTCTGGCCTTTATACAGTGCGTTTCTGTTGTTTCTATTACAATTGATTGATTGATTTGATTCAGTTTTACGTCAGCACCCACCTCAGGTGATATGGCCGACGGGGATAACCATCCCAGGAAAATGGGGGCAATGAGGGACTTATCTAATCCTATACTGACACCACCAGAACAACAATGATGCTAAGATGGGACAGTGAGAAGGCCAGATTTAATGTAGCGCACCCCAGGATTCGAACCCACAACCATTAGCATGTGAATCCGACGCTCAAACCAACTGAGCTACAGAGGCCCGCGGTTTCTATCACAAAACCTTCCCATCTGTCTTTCATTGAACATCGAAATTTGAATAACTAACCTGTCTTTCATTGGACATCGAAATTTGAATAACCAAGCAATCTTTGGCACCTAGCGGCCCTGGACTTTTCGCTTGGACGTTGGTATTTGCTGAAACATTTTGTGTACTAGATAACCTACCCTCTATAGTTGGATAAGACCAATGTGAGCGTTAGATCCTGCCACAGAACACTAAAACAACAGAAGGGACAAGCCCTCTTAGCGCGATCGAAAAACGCGTGCTGGTTGGCTCGGCTGGCCGCCATCTTGTTAATGCTGAGATTCGCTGTCGCGGCGAGCGATACACACACGCAGTGCGCTGCTCTCACATGGCTTGCCTCTGTTTACGTTTGTAACCTGACAGACTGTTTACGTATGTGTGTGTAAAAGGAGAGAGAGAGAGAAGAGAGGGGGGAGGGGACAGGGGTGGGGGGGGGGGAATTGCCGATGCATGGGTAGAAAACTATTGCATGATACTCATAGTCATACCCAAAAAAAAAAATTCTTACTTCTTTGAAAAGTGAAACTCTTCATTAGCCGTCGCACTATTATTTTCACCCAGTCACTGCTTCAGAAACATTGACCTGTCACTTAGTCAGTTAGTGTGTGTACTGGGACTGAGGGGGAGGATGTGTGTGTGTCTTACACTTCATACCATTAGTTTTTCTCTTTGTTATGTGTTGAGTCATCATTTTGTGTGTGCTTACTTCTGAATTTATGTTAGTATTGTTACACAAGCAATCAGTCGATCTTTTCAGGTTTAATGTCATTGTCAACAGCGAGGATTATTTAAAAGATGGTACCTTTAGACATTTGATTATAACATGCGCCACACACATGAGACAGAAGTCGTACACGACAAGTAAGAATGATTGAGTTTCACAATTTTTTTCTGTGAAATTACAAGTGTTCATCACTTCAGAGTTTTTGCCTGTCGTATACAACAACATAAAAATGAAGAACTCAGAATAAAAAAAACAACAATAAAGTAATATAATACAGAATTCACACATGTAAAATTCATGATTTAAAATGTACTCACATGACTTGACAAAGACATGCCTGGACATCTTCCCAAAATGATCAGCCACAGCGGTGTATAATTCACAGTTAATCCAGCTCCAACAGCACTCATTCCAGGAATGTTCACATCTCAAGTGTCTTGTCAGCCACAGCGGTTTATAATACACAGTTAGTCTTCACACGTTAAGTTTCTCGTCATCCACAGAAATGTAGTAAAATATTCACTGTTGCATTAATGGCCCATGAGTGTTCACAGGTGTGTAATACACAATCAAATCTAAAATCCACAGATGAACTACATAATTGTTCACAAGTTCAGTTCCTTATCACAATATCAGCTACAGCAGTGTGTTATGTTCACAGTTAAATCCAGCTGAAATAGAGGTCTGTAAATGTTCACATGTTAAGTTTCTTGTCCTTGTTCAGTTCTGCACCTCTGACTTTTGACTTCAGTTGCTGATTGAACAGTTTCACTTCGTGGTAAATCCTGATGTTGCAATAAGCAGCAATAAGGCTTGCCAAACATTCACACTCACAATTCAGATCATCTGTTTGTGACTTGACAAAGCTGTTCAGAATAGTTTGCCTTGGGTTGGCTCTTGGCAATCCCTTTGATGTAGCTACTCTGAAGTGAAGTTCAAAGCATCTGAAAACCTGCAGCAGTGGCTCACTGACACGAACCAGGCATCCAAGTTTAAACTCTTTGAGTGACACAAGTGACACAAGTGAGGGAGTTTCTCCAGTTGCCTCATTTGCACTGATGGTGAACTTTTCCACACAGAGAGGACAGTCGTTTTTCTGCTTGAACTTCCTCACGACAGCACCAGCAATGTACTGAACAATGTCTGACTCGACGGGTGGCAGTTCCATCTCCAAGTCTGTGAAGGAAGAGGAAACCAAGTTGTTCTCACAACTGAAGGAGTTGGTTTCGATGGGGTCTGCATGATCAGCATTCTCTGCATCACATTCAACGTCTGCTGTGCATGGGTTGACAATGGGATGGTGTCCATGCTCACCATCAGGCTGGCAGTTGGCACCAGCACTGATTGTCTTGTCCAAGAGCTCTGATGTTGCAGAAGAACAAGACAGGCAACGGAGTGCATCGACATATGCTGGCAACGTCGGGTGGTCGTTGAAGCCATTGTAGCCACGTATTTGACTGTGAAGGTTCTCAACGTGATCCTGGTTACACTTTCTCAGGCACAAGTGTGTCAAGACCTCCTCCTCCATGATTAGCTTTTGGCTCAATCCCTTCATTGCCGAAAGCACTAGGAGCCACCCTTTGTGACTTGGAATGTTGCTGGCCAGTTTGTCATTCTTTGGGTTTGTGAAACACCAGCTTTCCACAAAGTTGGAAAAGGAAGCAAATCGAACCTGGTCACCCTCAAAATCACTCCTTGTGACCGGCTTCTTCCCGACTGGGGCGGAGAGGGAATGAGAGTCGACAAAATCCCACATGCTGTTCACCGTCTCCACAAAGCATGCTGTTTGAAGAGCAGCCTCGGACATCAACGACTTTGACATACAATTTCAAGGCAGCAGCGACTGAGTGGGAAAATATCTGGCATGCCAAGATGACTTTCATCTTTTTCCCTCTGGGCAGGGTGAAGTGACACTCCTTCAGCTTGGGAGCAGCGCGAATTGACCCGCCAGATGTTTCAAGGGAGAAGAGTTCTTGGAGGTGACACCACTTTGCAATCATTCTTTCTCCATCCCAGCTGAAGGAGATGTATTTCGTCATGAAATTGTTCCTCAAGTTTTTGATGAGGTGTGGCGGATCTGGCATGACAAAGGACTGTGTAGTGCCATGAAACACATACGGTCGTTCCACACACACACCCATGTCTTTCATCCATTTCCATTGGCAGGATTCTTGGTCCATCACAATGGCATCAACATACAAACCAATCCCTGTGACGGCTCTGACGATTTCGGAAATGATGGCTGTCAAAGTAGGTGTTGCCAGGTTGTGCTTGGCAACAAAATACCCCAACACCTGCTTCCACTTCAGGGTCAGTCCCCTGATCATGACCTAAATTGCTTGGTCAGCGATTTCGTCACTCTGGTGATGCTCGCCGCAGTTGACAAAGCCGACCAGCTCGTCACGATGATGACTGTAGGTCAGGGCTTTGGTCACAGTCATTCCATCCAAGGAGAGTGTCACTCTTTTCTCATGTTCTTCAAGTGCTAATGTTCTCAAGCGCATCATTTCCACCAGACTCTGACACAGACCGACCCCAGTCAACACAGTTGAAAAGCGCCTCCTGAGTGTTCTTGGATGTGGAAGCATAAACCCAACGGAGCGGAGAACGGCATAAGCAGAAGTGCTCCTAAAGTACACAGCGAGACACAACTCCATAGCCTCTTTCTCGGTGTCCCAGTTGATCCACTTTTTCTTCCGCATCATGATCTTGAATAAAGCTGCTGGAACAACTGGCAGGTCTTTGAGGAAATTCTCCAGGATTGCTTCTTTCTTTGCACGAAGAGACGCTACTTGTACAGCATGGCGCTTTATAAGTCTGACCTTGGCTGCTTGTGCTGTTTTGCATTTCCTTTCAAGTTGTTTGTTTTGTTTCTTGAGGTCTTCTAAAGCACGTTTGGCCTGCTTCAGCTCTCGGGCCAACTTCTCAGGATCTGGTTCGGACGCTTTCACCACGGGTCTAGTACTGTCTCTGTCACCATCACAATCATCACCATCACCTTCATGATATACAGAGCTGGAGGCAGTATCTTGTCGTCTCCTCTTTGGTACAGGCTCTCTGATCTTGGGCGGAGGTCGTCGACATTCCATGGATGGAGGAGGATTTGGGCAGCTGACAATGGTAGGCACGGCAGTCGGTAGCAGTCGAGAATGCTGAATGTCTGTAGGGCAGTTGAAAACTTTCTCATGAAAATGTACAGAGCACACCCTCTTCGACTTGATGTCAGCAATCTTGACGTCATCTCTCCTGATGTTGATGATCCACTTCTGGCACCTGAAACAAAATCAAAGTAAACATGAAATACATCCACAGTTGCCTCATAGCTCAGCTTGCCAACCACCACCAAGTATGTAGAATTTGTGATTAACCAAGCTCACCTAATCACAGTCAGTCTCAGTCTCAAAGTCACTCTTACCACACACAGACACACACACACACACGCACACACACACACACACACACACACACACACAAACACACACACGCACGCAGTGCCGGGGTTGTGCATGAAGGATGTTTCTGTGTTTCTATAAACCATTAAAACAACTGAAATAGCCGAAGGCTCTTTAACGTGTGTAATTGAGATTTTTTTGTGTCTGATACGTCCCACTACTATGGAATGATCACCCTGTCAGCCATATTCCTTCAGGTGGGCGTCGACCTCAAATCGCACCCAATCCAGCTTTGCTAGCGGCGCCTGTCTAAATCCTTGTTTGGACCACATTGTCTGGCTGTAAAATGCCATTCCCTTTCCGGCCGCGGCGCGTCAAAACCTGTCACTCATCATTATCAGCCTGGGAAAAAGCTGTGTCATGAGCAGTTACTACCGGTATCTGTTGTTTGCCCTCGTGCAGCAGCGGAAATGCGTAATCGTTGTGACACTGTTACTGAATCATACGATCAGGTGACTTTGTAATCGGATTGAAGCAGAACAGATGGTTACACCATAAGAAACTTCACTTCTTCCTACACGGTCAAAATTTTCTTTTATTTCTTTTTTTTTTCTGTCCTGTTGAGATTTTGTATGGTTTATGACGTATATAGCCCTGATATGGCTCTACGCAGTCGGCTGGGCTTTAAACAACAACAACAGTAACAATAACAATACGGTCAAATGAACCAGCCAGAACATTACTGTTTATATCGCAGCGATGCCACCTGTATCAAGTGAAGCAGCAGGAGGTGTCATCATCATCATCATGATCATCATCATGATCATCATCATCATCATGTGCCCTGCCGCATGGCGTTGTCGATCATGGCCCTCCGTACGAATCTGTCCCTTGTCGCTGCAAGTACATCTCCCACCCTCTCTGTCCTCAGCCACTCTGCAAGTCCGTCCAATATTTTCTCCCTGGGTCTACCTGGTGTTCTCTTTCCAAGTACAACTCCCACCCTCTCTGTCCTCAGCCACCCTGCAAGTCCGTCCAGTATTTTCTCCCTGGGTCTACCTGGTGTTCTCTTTCCAAGTACAACTCCCACCCTCTCTGTCCTCAGCCACCCTGCAAGTCCGTCCAGTATTTTCTCCCTGGGTCTACCTGGTGTTTCTCTTCCAAGTACAACTCCCACCCTCTCTGTCCTCAGCCACCCTGCAAGTCCGTCCAGTATTTTCTCCCTGGGTCTACCTGGTGTTCTCTTTCCAAGTACAACTCCCACCCTCTCTGTCCTCAGCCACCCTGCAAGTCCGTCCAGTATTTTCTCCCTGGGTCTACCTGGTGTTCTTTTTCCATCCAGCTTTCCTGTTGTGACTTAGGTATGGCCGACTACAACTCCGTTGAGCACCAAGGTTCCATAGCAACTGGCTGGAACTGGAAAACAAAACAAAACAAAACAAAACAAGACAAAACGAAACAAACAAACAAAGAACCGGCCACATTCGTCGCCAGATGTAGTTTGACTTTGTAGATGGTGAACGAAAAAAGGTTGTTGTTGTTTGTTGTTTTTTGTGTGTGTGTGTGTGTGTGTGTGTGTGTGTGGTTGTTTTTTGTTTGTTTGTTTGTTTTTTGTTTGTTTGTTTTTTACGTGAACAAGGGGCCGTAATCAAGAGACAGTTGCTAGAGGCATACATACTATTGTCCTTTTGAGTAGTACTCACAGTGACTTACTAAATGCCCAATCTCTTCGAAACTTGCACGGTTAAATGTCGTTTACAAGCTCAACGTGTCAACCAAATTTGATTGGATTCTTGACAAACAGTTGCGTATCTCCGCCTAAAGATTTCACATTGTTGGGGGTTACAGTGACCGAAAAAAACGTGATCATGGTTATGCAACTTTCGTCTCAACTTTTAGTTTGATCGTACATGTGAAACTAGAAATATACAAAAACAGAACCAGAATGCGTATTTCTTGTAACAAAATAAAACAGGCGCAAATCTTCGCCTAACTGGCCTTTGTCAAACATACGCAACACACGCGACGCTCCACGCCACACACACACACTACCACGCCACGCACACACACACACACACATACAACATACACATACACACACATACACCACACACACATACCAACACACAAAACACACACACACAACACACACACACACACACACACAACACACACACACACAACACACACACAAGACTAAATGCACAAAGCCTAGTGGCTTTGAGCTGCAGGAAATGGCAGATATGAATTCTGGGGTAATCCATTACAAATTTGGTACAGGTTCTTTTTCCAAATACTAAGCCGTCCTCCTTAAAACTGAATGGGACAAGCCCTTTTCTACAAGACTGAAAAAAAATATGTGAGGGAAATCCGGGTATTCATTTGTCCACCCCCGTTGGGTTGCCGGGGCTCTTTCAGTATAAATAGTATCCCCACCTTCTGGAAATTCTGTGTTAGAAATTTCCTCTTTTCTGTCACTCTCTTTGTTTCTGCCTTGTTGCCTTGCTTTTTGTCATTTCTATTTATTTTCTGCCTTAATGGTCCATTCACCTGTATTTTTTCGATAAAGTCTTACGTACTTTTTCTTCGGATTGATAATTGGGTACATGTATTAAGTGCATTTTTGGCTCTAAGGAGGTGAGATATGCGGAAGCAATTTTAGGTAATTTATGCCTGTTTTTATATATGTTTTGGTGTCTTTATGTATGCTTATATTTGTATTCAGGTGTTTTTTAAATCTCCCCTGTGCGATAAATCGGACGGAATGGTCCTACGCCGGGGGCATGTCCTTAGATTATGTGCGCGAATGCGTTGATATGTGTACTTAATTTTCTTTTCTTTTTTTTTTTTTTTTTCCTGTTGAAGTTTTGTGTGTTTTGAAGCGGTTATAGCCCTGATACGGCTCTGCGCAGTCGGCTGGGCTTTAAACAACAATAAAAGAAAGAAAGATTCATTTGTCCCTATCTTTATTGCCTCGACTTTTCTCCTCAGTTTGACCAGAAAATCGAACTGAACGTCTGGTCCTAGGAACAGATCAGTTTTAGGTTTTAGACAATGATAAGAATAGATTCAAAACAACAACCAGCATCAACAATAATAAAAAATAAATTCAAAACAACAACCAGCATCAACAATAATAACAACAACAAACTAGGTAGCAAGCATCACAAACACACTGACATTATCAACAAAAGTTCACCACCAACAACAACTGTTGGAATAGCAAACAACAGATAGATCTAATAGCAAAATAGAATCAAAGAACGAGAACCAACACCCTTTCCACCAACTGCAAAAACTTAACCCTTTGACTGCCACACCCTTTCCACCAGCTGCAAAATCTTAATCCTTTGACTGCCACACCCTTTCCACCAACTGCAAAAACTTAACCCTTTGACTGCCACACCCTTTCCACCAACTGCAAAAACTTAACCCTTTGACTCCCACACCCTTTCCACCAACTGCTAAAACTTAACCCTTTGACTGCCACACCCTTTCCACCAACTGCAAAATCTTAACCCTTTGACTGCCACACCCTTTCCACCAACTGCAAAAACTTAACCCTTTTGTTTCCCACACTCTTTCCACCAACTGCAAAAACTTATCCCTTTGACTCCCACACCCTTTCCACCAACTGCAAAAAC
>JAPXFY010000019.1:53509972-53512472 GCA_030674185.1 Monoplex corrugatus
TTACTGAGCCTAAGCAAAACCCTGAAAAGAAATTTAGAACGAAAAGAAAAAAAAAAGCGACAGACAAAGACAAAGAAAGGAAATAACCAGGAAAAAAAAAATTTAAGATGGAGTTGAAGAGAAGAAAAATTGAGAAAATAAAAAGATAACGACAGAGAAAAAAAAGGCTGGAAAGAAAGTAAAGCAAATGAAAAAAGCACAGAAAAGTAAGAAAGAAAGAAAAGCAAGTGACAGAACACTCACAAAAAAAAAAAAAAGAAAGAAAGAAATCAAGTGAGAGAACACTAAAAACGAAGAGAAAGAGAGAAGGTGAGAGAACACACATACACACACACACACACACACACACACACACACACACACACACACACACGCACGCACACACACACGCACGCACGCACCCACACACACAAATAAAAAGAAAAACAGGAAATAAAAGGCAATTGAGTGAACACAAATAGGGGAAGAAAAAAAAAGAAAAGCAATTGAGAGAATAACAAAAACAGGAAAATAGCAACAAAGAAAAGCAATTGAGACAATAACAAAAACAGGAAAATAACAACAAAGAAAAGCAATTGAGACAATAACAAAAAACAGGAAAATAACAACAAAGAAAAGCAATTGAGACAATAACAAAAAACAGGAAAATAATAACAAAGAAAAGCAATTGAGACAATAACAAAAACAGGAAAATAACAACAAAGAAAAGCAATTGAGACAATAACAAAAAACAGGAAAATAACAACAAAGAAAAGCAATTGAGACAATAACAAAAAACAGGAAAATAACAACAAAGAAAAGCAATTGAGAGAATAACAAAAACAGGAAAATAGCAACAAAGAAAAGCAATTGAGACAATAACAAAAACAGGAAAATAACAAAAAAGAAAAGCAATTGAGACAATAACAAAAAACAGGAAAATAACAACAAAGAAAAGCAATTGAGACAATAACAAAAAACAGGAAAATAACAACAAAGAAAAGCAATTGAGAGAATAACAAAAAACAGGAAAATAGCAACAAAGAAAAGCAATTGAGATAATAACAAAAAACAGGAAAATAACAACAAAGAAAAGCAATTGAGACAATAACAAAAAACAGGAAAATAACAACAAAGAAAAGCAATTGAGACAATAACAAAAAACAGGAAAATAACAACAAAGAAAAGCAATTGAGAGAATAACAAAAACAGGAAAATAACAACAAAGAAAAGCAATTGAGACAATAACAAAAACCAGGAAAATAGCAACAAAGAAAAGCAATTGAGACAATAACAAAAAACAGGAAAATAACAACAAAGAAAAGCAATTGAGATAATAACAAAAAACAGGAAAATAACAACAAAGAAAAGCAATTGAGACAATAACAAAAAACAGGAAAATAACAACAAAGAAAAGCAATTGAGACAATAACAAAAAACAGGAAAATAACAACAAAGAAAAGCAATTGAGAGAATAACAAAAACAGGAAAATAACAACAAAGAAAAGCAATTGAGACAATAACAAAAACCAGGAAAATAGCAACAAAGAAAAGCAATTGAGACAATAACAAAAAACAGGAAAATAACAACAAAGAAAAGCAATTAAGGCAATAACAAAAAACAGGAAAATAGCAACAAAGAAAAGCAATTGAGACAATAACAAAAAACAGGAAAATAACAACAAAGAAAAGCAATTGAGATAATAACAAAAAACAGGAAAATAACAACAAAGAAAAGCAATTGAGAGAATAACAAAAAACAGGAAGATAACAATAAAAAAAGCAATTAAGATAATAACAAAAAAAAACAGGAAAATAACAACAAAGAAAAGCAATTGAGACAATAACAAAAAACAGGAAAATAACAACAAAGAAAAGCAATTGAGATAATAACAAAAAACAGGAAAATAACAACAAAGAAAAGCAATTGAGATAATAACAAAAAACAGGAAAATAACAACAAAGAAAAGCAATTAAGACAATAACAAAAAACAGGAAAATAACAACAAAGAAAAGCAATTAAGACAATAACAAAAAACAGGAAAATAACAACAAAGAAAAGCAATTAAGACAATAACAAAAAACAGGAAAATAACAACAAAGAAAAGCAAATGAGACAATAACAAAAAACAGGAAAATAACAACAAAGAAAAGCAATTAAGAGAATAACAAAAAACAGGAAAATAACAACAAAGAAAAGCAATTAAGATAATAATAAAAAAACAGGAAACTAACAAAGAAAAGCAATTAAGAGAATAACAAAAAAACAGGAAAATAACAACAAAGAAAAGCAATTGAGAGAATAACAAAAAACAGGAAAATAACAACAAAGAAAAGCAATTAAGATAATAATAAAAAACAGGAAACTAACAAAGAAAAGCAATTAAGAGAATAACAAAAAAACAGGAAAATAACAACAAAGAAAAGCAATTGAGAGAATAACAAAAAACAGGAAAATAAAAACAAAGAAAAGCAATTGAGACAATAACAAAAACAGGAAAATAACAACAAAGAAAAGCAA
>JAPXFY010000019.1:53517472-53519972 GCA_030674185.1 Monoplex corrugatus
AGTTACTAAGAACGACTAAGTTCATCCAGCAAGTTTCTTACTTTAAGAACGACTAAGTTCATCCAGCAAGTTCTTACTTAAGACGATATATCGAGTTGACGAACCCACTCAGCCACTGATCCATTACCCGACCAAATGGCGTGCAACTCGGCCGAAAAACAAGGACTGCCAGCAGGCCCAACAGGCATACCGGTCCTAGGAGCGGCCTTGAAGTGGAAGGGGCCCCAGACCAACCTGGAGTGGACGAAGGAGTACGGACCCATATACAGAGTGCAGATTGGCCCCAACATGCTGGTCTACCTCAACAACATTCGCTTGGTGGAGGAGTACATGGAACAAAAAGGATCAGACTTGCTGGGCAGGCCGAAAGGCCCCGCTGCCATCGCTAATGGTGAGAGTTTGTTGTTTAGTTGGTTGGTTGGTTGGTTGGTTGGTTGGTTGGCTGGTTGGTGCTGTTGTTGGCTGGTTGGCTGGCTGTGTTGCTCATGGTGAGAGTTGTTGTTATGTTGGATGATTAGTTGGTTGGTTGGTTGGTTGATTGGCTGGCTGGCTGTGTTACCAATGTTGAGAGTTGTTAGTTAATTCAGCTGTCTGGCTGGTTGGTTGGATGGTTGGTTGGTGTTAGTTGGTTGGTTGGTTGGTAGGTTGGTTGGTTGGTTGGCTGGCTGGTTGACTGGCTGGCTGGCTGGCTGTGTTGCTAATGGTGAGAGGTTGTTAGTTTTGCTGGCTACTTGGTTGGTTGGTTGGTTGGTTATTACTTGACTGGCTGTCTGGCTGGTTGGCTGGCTGGTTGATCGGTTGTTTGTTTGATTGCTTGTTCGTTTCGATGTGTTGCTGAACAGAATTTGAAAATGCGGGGTTGGAATGGTTGGTTGTTTGGTTATTTTGATAAGTCTCGCCAACAGATTTTTCAGAACGTTGGGTTCGAGTGTGGTTAAAGAAAGCTTTGTGTGAGCAGCCTTCATTCCTTCGCTGTGAATGGTCCTGATCCTGTTTAGGGTTAACCCTTTGACGCCCACACCCTATTTACAACTGCGAAAACATAACCCTTTGACTCTCTCACCCGATCCATCAGCTTCCTGCAGGAAGCTGGTGGTAGGTGAGGGAGTCAAAGGGTTGAGTTTTCTGCTTTGCTAACATGGTTGACAGTGCAGGATGCTGGTGGACATGGTACGGGAGTCAAAGGGTTAAATTGAAGAAGGAAATGGGACGGAAAAGAGGAGTGAAACCAAACCTCAAAAACCCGTTCCCATTGTCACCGCATGACGTTCTACGTCATTTTAGGCTACCTCAAGTTCATGGTGACGCTTAGAAGTTCAGAACCTGGATTTTCTGTAATAAGTTTATATTTAAAGGGAAGCAATTAGAATGGCTGGACCATCCTGGGATTCTAGTTCATAATGTTGTTTTCCCACGCAGCAGCTTCACACACACACACACAGACACACACACACACACACACACACACACAAATGCATCACTCACACTTCAAGAATTAAAAGATGCTATTCAGTCCCTTCCAAGTAAAAAAACGTCAGTTGGACTAGATGCAATTTCCAATGAGATGCTGAAAAATTTACCAGACAATTTTATAATCTTGCTACATGACATATTTCAAAAATGCTGGAATAGTGGGAAAATGCCTAACAACTGGAAAGAAACAATAGTGGTTCCTGTATTAAAACCAGGTAAATGTAATACCGATTTGAAAAACTACAGGCCAATTGCATTAACATCACATGTATGTAAACTAATGGAGAAAATAATCTTAAAGAGACTGATGCACTATTGTGAAAAGAATAAAATAATACCAGTAAATCAGGCAGGATTTCGAAAAGGCAGGTCACCAGTGGAAATCCTAACAAAGCTAACTACTAATATAAAACAACAATTTGCAAGACGTCAATGTGTTTTAGCTACATTTTTGATATAACGAAAGCATACGATCAAGTGTGGCACTCCCGATTGTTATTCAAATTTAAAAGTATTGGGCTGACAGGTCACATTTTTGGCTATGTTAAGTGTTTTCTTAGAAAACAGAGTATTTCAAACGAGGATTGAAAATGTATATTCCACGAAACGAATTCTTCAAATGGGTATCCCTCAGGGATCCGTTATAGCTCCCCTTCTTTTCATGATATTAATGCATGACTTACCCAGTAAAGTATCTAAGCATGTAGTTTTAGCTCAATATGCTGACGATTTATGCATGTGGATGCAGGTAAATATGAAAAAGAAAACTCCTTTGCGCTGTATCAATTATACACGCAAATGCTACCAATTAGAACTTGATAAAAAAAGCGCGATACATGGTAGAAAATGGGTTACATCTATCCCTGGAAAAAACAAAAATAGTTTTATTTTAATAATGGAGCTAACCCAGTAAATATTCCCACTTTCAAACTGGGAGATACTCTTCTTCAGTTTAACGAGTCGATTAAATTCTTAGGAGTTTTCCTTACAGCAAAATTATCTTGGAATCAGCATATTGAATACTTAT
>JAPXFY010000019.1:53529972-53564972 GCA_030674185.1 Monoplex corrugatus
GTGTGTGTGTGTGTGTGTGTCTGTGTGTGTGCCTGTCTGTGCCGAGAGTATACAATAAAATGTCATTGTTACTCTTAGTCGCCACAGAGGACACTGTTATGAAATTTCATAGTGCGATGACTTCTCTGTGAATATTATGCAAAACCATTATGTCATCTTGATGGAGCAGCAGTTTAAATACCATTGTTAGAAGTAAGCTTTCAGAATATTAACAGTAACTCTAGCAATAAATGTAGAATGTGGTGATCGTATGATTTGCTAAGAACAATCTATCATCATCATCAGGTGCCTTGGCGATCATGGACTTCCATCTGTCTCTATCTCTTGTTACCTCAAGCATCTCTTCCACTTTCCTTGTCCCCAGCCACTCTACAAGTCCGTCTAGCATCTTCTCCCTGGGTCTACCCGGTGCTCTCTTTCCCTCCAGCTTTCCCGTTGTGAAACTGAAATATGCAGCAAAATATAAACGTTGTCAAGACACAACTACCACCATTAACCCCATAAAAGCTTTTATGTCATCTTCTTCTCTTTCTTCAAGGATTAGCTGTAAGACAGATCTAGATGTGTATCTAATGCTACAGATCTAGGTGTGTATCTAATGCTACCATTCTTGTGGTCAGGGGTCACACGCCCTACTCCCCTACTGTTTTCCCCCTCCCAGTTTGTGTGTGTGGTTTGTGCCCTGGAGATTGGGTCGTTGTTGGTGATTGCTTTGGGGGTGTGTGCGCCTGGGTTTGATTCTTGAATGAAGATGTGGTGCATTATTTTTCTTATTATCATTATCATTATTGTTGTTGTTATTGTTGTTGTTGACACTAAGATCTCTTTCTCTCTCCTCTCCTCTCTCTCTCTCTCTCTCTATATATATATATATATATATATATATATATATATATATATAGCCATATATATTACATATATGTTCATATATATATATATATATATATATATATATATATATATTTATACATATATATCTTAGTGTCCTCAGTTATGTTTAAATTTGTACTTGGTGTGTGTTTGTTTTTTAATCCCCTGTGTGATAAATTGGACGGAATGGTCACCGTTAGGGGCATGTCCTTAGATTATGTGCGCTAATGCACTGATGTGTGTACTTAATTTTCTTTTCCCTTTTTTCCCCCTGTTGAAGTAGTAGTGTGTATGTTTTGAAACGGTTATAGCCATGAAATGACTCTTCGCAGTCATCTGGGCTTTAAACAAACAAACAAACAAAAAAAGAAACAGTAAAAAACAAAAAGACTGGCACACCGAGAAAAAAAAATCTCAGTTCGATTCATATTTCGAACCCAGGTTTCTTAGATCATAGGAACATGCTTTATCCACTAAGCCACACGCTCATAGTTTAACAAGAAACATCACGAGGGTGCGGATGGGACCTGGAGCACCAATGCCCGGCCACTCTCGGGACACTCACCTCCCAAGCTCCCGACGCCAATCGATAGTCATTTCCTCAGACAAAGGGGGGCTGTCCATGCGTTGCATGAACCATTCGGACCCCGTCATCAGTTACCTTGTTTTCAAACCGAATGGCAAGGTGGGGAGATGACAAACCACGGGACATAGCCACACGACTCATATCAACCAGGTCCAGCCCAGCCTCCGGACCAAGAGAGAATGAAAGACCCCTCCTTCGCCCCACTCTGGTCTTCATCTCTCTTTCAGGCAGCCCGCCCCTGCCACCAGCTCGCATAGCTGTCAGCACCTTTCCCTTTAATATAGTCTCGACACTAGCACTCGGAAGCTCCCAACATTGTCTTACTTCAGCCATAGGAGTTGTTTGAACGGCCGCAAAAGCGGCCAAGCTTGATGCTCCAGATACAGCCCATTTTTTCTGTTCAGTAAGGTCTGACATGCCCTGAACGGGATTCCAAGTTTGCCGTCTTTCCGTCCGTTGAATAAAAAAAATATTGTATCCATCTAAACAGGCCTCCTCTTCGGCCAAGGACAGCCATGGCAGCAGAACCGGCAGGCCTTCAAATGCGCCATGTGGAAAGCTTCCATGAACGAGCTCTACGAGGCCATCATCGTCAAAGAGGCGGACATCGTCATCCAGCAGATTTCGCAAAGCCTGGGGACGCCCCTAGAGATCGACACCCTTCTGATGCCCGCACTTTCCAGTCGCCTGGTGACGTTCCTGACCGGGGAATCGCTGGACCGGGAGCACGAGGAGATGAAGGTGCTGATATCTCAGATGAGCGACCTGGAGGAGGTGGACCTCACGTCCAAGTCCACGCAGATGTTTCTGAAGTTGAGGCAGTTTCGGTGAGTATAGTAGGGGTTTTGGGTTTGGTGGTTGTTAGTTGGTTGGTTTCGTTGGTTGGTTGGTTGGTTGGTTGGTTGGTTGGTTGGTTGGTTTTCTTCTTTTTCGTTCGCTTGCTTGCTTGCTTGTTTGCTTTTCTTCTTGTTGGTTGGTTGGTTGGTTGGTTGGTTGGTTGGTTGGTTGGTTTCTTTGTTTGTTTGTGCTGCCTCATCGTTTGCACCATGTTTGTGTCATTGTCCCCCACGCCTTTCGATTCTCCAACACACCTCCAAACCCACCGAAACTGAGATCACCATGACAGCAAGGCACGAAGGGACACGGAAGCTGGGAAGAGTTTTTCACAATGCCAAGACGATAGATGGGAATGGAGACGATAATGACGATGCTTTAAGATTTCCAGTTAGAATCGGAACTGCGTGACAGTGTTTCTTTTCATAAAATGTTCTGGTGTCAACCAGGCCTGAGAGATACAGACAGACACCTGCAGTGTTGGTCAATCATTTCTTAGCGTCACCCTTAATGACGAATCCGTAAAATGGATGGAGACTCGAGTATGTGGTCGCAGTGTTCCAACTGACTCCTTGACATGCTGAAGTCAGGATGGGAACTGGTTTAGACTGAAAAATCCCACAGTGAATGCTAGGGCTGATGAGCACTCGAACACCAACCTCCCAGTTATAATTCATTCCAGTTTCTGAAGACCTTGTCCGGAAGACCATTCTTAAGACTCCCCCTAAATCATGTGAACTTGATCCCATTCCAACCAAACTTCTCTTTCAACATGTGGATCTTCTCTTGCCGATCATTACAAACATCATGAATCAGTCTATTACCACTGGAATTGTTCCCCGTGAATTTAAGACTGCCGTTGTTAAGCCCTTGCTGAAAAAATCTAACCTCAACAAAAATGACCTGAAAAATTACAGACCGATTTCCAATCTTCCATTTCTTTCTAAACTGCTTGAACGTCTGATTCTAGACCAGCTTTTCTCCCATCTCTCATCCCATAACCTCCTTAGTCCTCACCAATCCGCTTACAGGCCAGGGCACAGCACAGAAACTGTTCTGCTTCGTATTCTCAATGATCTTTTGACCTCCCTGGATCAAAACAAAATTTCTATTCTTCTCCTTTTGGATCTTTCAGCTGCTTTCGATACTATTGACCATGAAATTTTGCTTTCCCGTTTGGAAAACAACTTTGGAATTCAAAAATCTGCTTTACACTGGTTTCGATCTTATCTTTCAGAAAGAAAGCAAACCGTACTTGTTGACGGAAACAAATCTTCTGAGCTGCCTTTGGATTTTGGCGTGCCTCAAGGCTCTGTTCTGGGTCCTGTGCTTTTCATATTGTATACTTCTCCTCTGACCCACCTTATTGACTCATATTCCATCCGTCATGAAATGTATGCGGACGATACCCAGCTCAATCATACTGATTCTCCTTCTAACTACGATCATCTAGTTCAGTCTCTTCAGAACTGCGTTTCTGAAGTAAAATCCTGGATGTATGAAAATCGACTTAAGTTGAATGATGACAAGACTGAAGCCCTTCGTGTTTCTCCATTGCCTGCAGATCTTTCTTCTCTGCCTTCCACTATTACTGTCGGTAATACCGCTATTGCTTTTTCTGATTGCGTTCGTGACCTCGGTTTTGTCTTTGACCATAATCTCTCCATGCACCAGCACATCATCAAAACATGTCAGGCTGCATACATCGAACTTAGACGCATTAATTCTATTAGACACTACCTTACATTAGACGCAACCAAGACGTTAGTTACTGCATGCATTCTGTCTAGGTTAGATTATTGCAATTCACTCCTTGCGGGTTGCCCTCAGAAACATCTCAAACATTTGCAACAAGTTCAGAACTCTGCAGCTAAACTCATCTTCAAGGCACGTAGGTCACAGCACTGCACACCCCTGTTTCAGACACTGCACTGGCTCCCGGTTGAACAAAGAATAAAATACAAGATTTGCTGCCTTTGTTATCACATCATTTCTGGAACTGCTCCTGACTATCTCTCTGAACTCTTGACTGTCTACGTACCTTCTCGATCACTCCGCTCTTCTGTGGATGACAAGAAGTTTCGTGTGCCAAAATATAACAGAGAAACTCACGGTGGTAGAGCCTTTGCAGTTTTTGCTGTTCAGACATGGAACTTGTTGCCTCAGTCCGTCCGCCACTCTAAAACTCTACCATCTTTCAAAACAAGTTTAAAAACTTACTTCTTTAAACAGTGTTTTTCCTGATTTTGGCTAGTGGGTTGATCCTGCTTGACATTCTGGATGAAATTGTGCACAATGGGGTGTATGCCAGTGTGTGTGTGGTGTGTGTGTGTGTGTGTGTGTGTGTGTGTGTGTGTGTGTGTGTGTGTGTGTGTGTGTGTGTGTGTGTGTGTGTGTGTGTGTGTGTGTGATGTGTGGCTGTGTGGTGTGTGGGTGTTGTGTGTGTGTGTTTGAAAATGGGGGGAGAGGGGTGGGCGGGAGGGGTGAAGAGATGAGAGATTATTTGATGTGTCTGTGTGGTTGTTGATTTCCTGTGGATAGTTTTGATGAGTTTGTTTGTATTGTAGCCTGTTATTGGTTTATATATGTATGGTTTACTGATGTAAAGCGCTTTGAGGTTTCGGAAAGCGCTCTATAAATGCACTATTATTATTATTATATATATATATATATTATTAGTCCGTTGTGCTAACCGTTGCCTACAGTGACTAGTCATCATCATCAGGTGCCTTTGCGTTGGCGATCATAGACTTCCATCTGTCTCTATCTCTTGTTGCCTCAAGCACCTCTTTCACCCTCTTTGTCTTCAGCCACTCTGCAAGTCCGTCTAGTATCTTCTCCCTGGGTCTATCTGGTGCTCTCTTTCCCTCCAGCTTTCCCGTTGTGACCAGGTGCTCCAATTCCCCTTTCCTCATAAAATGGCCTATAAATGTTGCCTGTCCTTTCCTAATCTTCCTTATGAATGATCTTCTTGTGTCTGCCTCCATCAAGACTGTCTCATTTGTTTTCTTTGCTGTCCATGGAACTTTCAACATTCTTCTTAGAAACCACATCTCGGCTGCCTCAATCTTGTTCTGGCTTTGCTTGTTGACTGTCCACGCCTCACAACCGTATAATAGTATTGGTTCTATATAACATTCAAGAACTCTCTTCCTGATGTTAACTGATAGGCATTTGTTGTACTAGTCACTGTAATTGACTTACCAACAAATGCCTATCAATTACAGTAACTAGGTATGAGTGAGAATTTTAATTGTCGAAGTGGTGGGGGTAGAACGGGGTAGAGGATCATCGTCATTTCTGATAGGTTGATAATAAGTCGTTGACTGGTTCTGCTTTCGGTTTTATTCTTTGTGTTTGGCGTGGGGGGGGGGGGGGTTGTTTGTTTTGTTTTGTTTGTTTTGTTTTGTTTGTTTTTGTTGGGGGTTTTTTTTTTTCCTTTCTATTCAACGTTTCTTTGTGGTATTCATTTAACTGCCTATCGTCTCGTGTTCTAAGACTGTCATGTAGAGAGTGAATTTACCATCAGTTTTTTTTTTCTTTTTCTTTTTTGTGTTTGTTTTTGTTGTCGTTTATGTGTGTGTGTGTGTGTGTGTGTGTGTGTGTGCGTGCGTGCGTGCATGCGTGCGTGCGTGCGTGTGTGTGTGTGTGTGTGTGTCTGTGTGCGTGTGTTTATTTTCATCTGGGGATTCTACTGTGACTCAAACCTATTCTGACAATATACTACGAGCCCGTATAAAACCATTGAATACAAATTGATTATTGCAGACGACCTCTACAGAAAGTGAGCGGACGCACGATCCCAGACATGTTCAAGATGAGTGAGGCCATGCAACAGCTCATCCATGCTTGGATCGACCGTCGCAGGGCAGCTCTGGAAGCCTCAGGGGGTACCCCTGATGTCAAAGCTCTGCTGGATCTTATCCTGACTTCACAGGAATACGCCGGCAGGACGGAGGACTACGGTCAGTTACATGTATAGATATTATGTTGGTGATGTTCGTGTTATGTAGCTCGCCCTAGTAGCTCAGTTGGTTTGGGCGTCGGATTCACATGCTAATAGTTATGGGTTCGAATCCCGGGGTGCGCTACATTAAAACTGGCCTTCTCACTGTCCCATCTTATCATCATTGTTGTTTTGGTGGTGTCCGAGTAGGATTAGATAAGTCTCCCTTCCCCCCCACTTGGGATGGTTATCCCCGTCGGCCGTATCACTTGAGGTGGGTGTCGACGTAAAAACTGAACCAAATCGATCAATCAATTAATCATGTTATGATCCTTCTCCTTGGCCCATTAGCCCAGTTGTTAGAGCTCCGTGGTCATAATGCAGGGGTGTGTGGGTTCTACCCTTGGGTGGGCCAGATTTTTTTTTTTTTTTTTTTTTTTTCAGCTCGACGTCAGTCCCAGCAGTCAACAGTACCGTAAAAACTGGCCTTTACGTTTCCCGTCTTAATGCTTTGATCATTCTCGTGGTATCAGCTTAGTGTTTCATATGTCCTTCTCTGCCCCCCCCCCCCCCCCCCCCCCGCTCCCATTCCATTTTCAAGACCTTGCCAATGCATAAGGTTTTGTTTGTTTGCTTGTTTGTTTGCTTGTTTGTTTGCTTGTTTGTTTGTCTGTCTGTCTGTCTGTCTGTCTTTGTTTTTACTGGCTCAGGTAGTGCGCCAATGGGACCTAATTACTATCCTTGAGTTTTAAAGTGTTTCGAAGTGTGAACCGAAACACACACACACACACACACACACACACACACACACACACACACACACACACACACACACACACACACACACACACCACACACACAAACGGAATGGGAACGCGTATTTATTATACAAAATTAGACGGGAGCAAATTTTCGACCATCTGACCTTTGTCAAACGTATACAAATAAAAATAAATAAATAAATAAATAAATGAATAAATACATGGATCTTAGATATAAAAAAAAAAAACGGCAGCAAGGCTTTTCTGATGTTTCAGTAACCCTTTGACTCTTGCATCCTGTCCACCAGCATCCTGCATTGTCAACCATGCTAGCAAAGCAAAAAATGAACCTGTTGTCTTTCTCACCTATCCACCAGCTTCCTGTAGAAAGCTGGTGGATAGGATGAGGGAGTGAAAGAGTTTAGTTTCTGCAGTTGGTGGATAGGGTACGGGAGTCAAAGGGTTAAGTCACCTGTACTGTTTTATACATTAGGTTGCTTGTACTGTTTTATACATGAAGTTGCTTGTCCTGTTTTGTACATTAAGTTGCTTGTACTGTTTTGTACATTAGGTTGCTTGTCCTGTTTTGTACATTAAGTTGCTTGTACTGTTTTGTACATTAAGTTGCTTGTACTGTTTTGTACATTAAGTTGCTTGTACTGTTTTGTACAGTAAGTTGCTTGTCCTGTTTTGTACATTAGGTTGCTTGTCCTGTTTTGTACATTAAGTTGCTTGTACTGTTTTGTACATTAAGTTGCTTGTCCTGTTTTGTACATTAAGTTGCTTGTACTGCTTTGTACAGTAAGTTGCTTGTCCTGTTTTGTACATTAAGTTGTTTGTACCGTTTTGTACATTAAGTTGCTTGTACTGTTTTGTACATTAAGTTGCTTGTACTGTTTTGTACATTAAGTTGCTTGTACTGTTTTGTACATTAAGTTGCTTGTCTGTTTTATACATTAAGTTGCTTGTACTGTTTTGTACATTAAGTTGCTTGTACTGTTTTGTACATTAAGTTGCTTGTCCTGTTTTGTACATTAAGTTGCTTGTACTGTTTTGTACATTAATATGCTTGTACTGTTTTGTACATTAAGTTGCTTGTACTGTTTTGTACATTAAGTTGCTTGTACTGTTTTGTACATTAATATGCTTGTACTGTTTTGTACATTAAGTTGCTTGTACTGTTTTGTACATTAAGTTGCTTGTACTGTTTTGTACATTAAGTTGCTTGTCCTGTTTTGTACATTAAGTTGCTTGTATTGTTTTGTACATTAAGTTGCTTGTACTGTTTTGTACATTAAGTTGCTTGTACTGTTTTGTACATTAGTTGCTTGTACTGTTTTGTACATTAAGTTGTTGTACTGTTTTGTACATTAAGTTGCTTGTACTGTTTTGTACATTAGGTTGCTTGTACTGTTTTGTACATTAAGTTGCTTGTACTGTTTTGTACATTAAGTTGCTTGTCCTGTTTTGTACATTAAGTTGCTTTTGTACTGTTTTGTACTACACTACTGTTTGTACATTAAGTTGCTTGTACTGTTTTGTACATTAAGTCTGTACTGTTTTGTACATTAAGATGCTTGCATGTTTTGTACATTAAGTACTGTAGTGTTTTGTACATTAAGTTGGTACTGTTTTGTACATTAAGTGCTGTATGTTTTGTACATTAAGTTTGGCTTGTCAAGTTGTTTTGTACATTAAGTTGCTTGTACTGTTTTGTACATTAAGATGCTTGTACTGTTTTGTACATTAAGTCACCAGTACTGTTTTGTACATGAAGTCGCGTTCTCATTCCACTTTCTGTGTTTCTGGTGCATACAGAGCACCACGCTCACAACACGGAAGTCGTGAGTCCATCCTCATGCCGGCCTCAGGTCTGGTTCCCATTTGTTTTACGTTGGCAGTCACTTTGATTTTAAAGTTTGAGGTTCGATTCTGATTTCTCTGGAATATGCTGACAGGGGAGGGGGGGGGGGGGTCCTGTGTCAAGATCGTATGTATTTTGTTGTTGATACATATCTTTGGGTGTATATGAATGTTATTATTATTATTATCATCTTCATCATCATCATCATCATGGTAGTAGTAGTAGGAGGTAGAAGTAGGAATAGTTGTAGTAGGAATATTAATAGATTATTTATTGTTTTGTTATAATGATTATCGTCATCATCATTGTTATTGTTATTATTATTTAAGAACATTGATGCCTGAACAAAAGAGCCCTAGAGTGTGTACAAAACCAGTAAAAACAGTATATACTGTGTGTGCTTATATGTGTGTTCGTGTGGTGTGTGTGTGTGTGTGGTGTGTGTGTGTGTGCGTGTGTGTTGTTGTGTTGTGTGTTGTTGTCTTTGTTTTGTTGTTGGTTTCTTGTCAGTAAAGATTGACGCGGACGTTGGTGGTGTGATGTGTGTGATGTATGTGGGATGGTGTTGTGTGTTGTTGATGTTGTTTTATTTTGATTGGTGATGATGTTAGTAAGATTGAGATGAGATTTATCGCGCACACATTGGTTACTAAACGATGGCTGCGTTGTGATTGTGTGATGTCCGATCATTCGTGATGTCTTTGACGTTCTCTGCATATAAGCTTTTATGATGAGAGCGATGAGAAGATGATGATGAGAGAGATGTATTGCAGTTTGTTTTTTAAACTGCTGGTGGTTGTGTTTGTGTGTCGTATCGTGTTTTGACGTTTGTCATGTAGCTTTGGGAGAGAGCAGAGAGAGAAAGAGAGAGAGAGAAGAGAGAGAGAGGTGTGTGTGTGTGTGTGTGTGTGTGTGTGTGTGTGTGTGTGTGTGTGTGTGTGTGTGTGTGTGTGTGTGTGTGTTGTGTTTATGTGTGTTTGTGCACTCGCACACGAGTGTCTATGTGTGTATATGTGCCTATCTCTGTTCATTTTTTTCTCCTGTTTGTCCATGCAGACAAAGAGATGATCCAGTCCATCATGGACCTGTTCATGGGAGGCGTCACGTCCTCCCTCTCCGCCCTGGAGTTCGTCGTCCTCTACCTCATCCATCATCCGCAAGTTCAAGTTAAGGTCAAGGCCGAAATCGACAAGGTCAAGGCCAGCGGAGGAGCCATTTCTTGGGCCAACCGGGAGCATTTCCCCTACACACAGGCTGTGCTGATAGAAGTCTTACGTCTAGGGTCTGTGACGCCTTCTTCATTACCTCACGTGTCCACACAAGACGTGGTGATCGACGAAAATTATGTGATTCCTAGGGACGTGTTCGTCATAGCTGGAATTTACAGCCTGCACCGTGACCCCGAATTCTACAAGGACCCGGAAGAGTTTCGGCCGGAGCGACATTTGAACTCGGAAGGGAAAGTGGTGAGACCTCGGAGTTACCGTCCCTTCGGAGTAGGTGAGTGTCGTGATGGGGTTGTTATTATTGCTTTGACTCCCGGACCCTATCTACCAACTGCAAAAACTTAACCTTTTGACTCCCTCACCCTTTCCACCAGCTTCCTCCAGGAAGCTGGTGGAAAGGGTGAGGGAGTCAAAAGGTTAAGTAGGAAGCTGGTGGAAAGGGTGAGGGAGTCAAAGGGTTAAGTTTTTGCTTTGCTATCATGTTTGACAATGCAGGATGCTGGTGGACAAGGTGCGGGAGTCAAAGGGTTAAATTGAGCAGTCTGGTCTTTAACCCCTTTTATTCCCTCACCCTATCCAGCAGTTATTGTTGCTTTTATTAAGCAATCTGTCTTTAACCCTTTTTTATTCCCTCACCCTATCCAGCAGGTTTTTGCAGAGTGGGGAAATGAAAGGGTTAAACAAGAAAAGACATTAAAAAAAATAAACAAAAGAAACGTATTTTGTACAATGAAATCCAAATCGAAGTGATCTCTGGCGTTCAAGCAATGGATTAGGAACCAGAAAACAACAACAACAACAACAACAACAACAACAACGGCAGCAGCAGCAGCAACAACAACAACAACATAAGAACAGAACCAGAACGCGTAAGCGTATATGATATAACAAAACAAAGACAGGCGAAAACTGTCGGCCAAGTGGCCTTTGTCAAACGTGCACAAGATGTAACAAAGAACAAGTACACAAATTATAGGAGTCTGGCTGAAGGTACTCGTTTTCTTCTGCTCAACGAGGCATCAGGGAAGTCTTGTTGTGGTTTTTGTCTTATAAATTGGGTGTTAGCTTTTGTTCTTTGTTGTCTTCAGTGTTTGTTTGGCAAGGGCCTGTTGGCCGACAGTTTACACTTGTCTTGATTTGTTGTATTGAATACGCAGTCTGGTTCTCTTTTATGTGTATGTGTGTTTGTGAGTGAGTGAGTGTGTGTGTGTGTGTGTGTGTGTGTCTGTGTGTGTGTGTGTGTGTGTGTGTGTGTGTGTGTGTGTGTGTGTGTGTGTGTGTGTGTGTGTGTGTGTGTGTGTGTGTGTGTGTATTGCACGTTCCGCTGTCAGCACAATGATCAAAAAGACTAGGTACCACCTGATGGAGATGTTTCCACCTGCTGGGTAAGGATGGAGATTTTTCCGACTGATGGATAAAGTTAAGAGATTTTTCCGACTGGTGGATAAAGTTTAAGAGATTTTTCCGCCTGGTTGATAAGGTTAAGAGATTTTTTCGCCTGGTGGATAAAGTTAAGAGATTTTTCCGCCTGGTGGATAAAGTTAAGAGATTTTTCCGACTGATGGATAAAGTTAAGAGATTTTTCCGATGGATAAGTTGAGATTTCGATGATGATAAGTAGAGATTTTTCCGCCTGATGGATAAAGTTAAGAGATTTTTTCCGATGGATAAAGTTAAGAGATTTTTCCGACTGATGGATAAAGTTAAGAGATTTTTCCGCCTGGTGGATAAAGTTAAGAGATTTTTCCGCCTGGTGGATAAAGTTAAGAGATTTTTTCTGACTGGTGGATAAAGTTAAGAGATTTTTCCGACTGATGGATAAAGGATGGAGGTTTTTCCGCCTGGTGGATAAAGTTAAGAGATTTTTCCGACTGATGGATAAAGGATGGAGATTTTTCCGCCTGGTGGATAAAGTTAAGAGATTTTTCCGACTGGTGGATAAAATTCAGTGATTTTCCGCCTGGTGGATAAAGGATGGAGATTTTTCCGCCTGGTGGATAAAGGATGGAGATTTTTCCGCCTGGTGGGTAAAGGAAGAAGGTATTTGTCACCTGGTGGATATAGAATGAAGGTTTTTTTTCTCCTGGTGGATAAAGGATGGAGATTTTTCCGCCTGGTGGATAAAGGATGGAGATTTTTCCGCCTGGTATAAGGTGGGTGTAAAGGAAGAAGGTATTTGTCACCTGGTGGATATAGAATGAAGGGTTTTTTTCTCCTGGTGGATAAAGGATGGAGATTTTTCCGCCTGGTGGATAAAGTTAAGAGATTTTTCCGACTGGTGGATAAAGGAAGAAGGTATTTGTCACCTGGTGGGTATAGAATGAAAGGTTTTTTTCTCCTGGTGGATAAAGGATGAAGGTTTTTTCACCTAGTGGATAAACGATGTAGATTTCTTCACCTGGTGGATAAAGGAAGAAGATGTTTATCACCTGGTGGATACAGAATGAAGTTTTTTTCCTGGTTGATAAAGATGAGATTTTTTCACCTAGTTGATAAAGGATATAGATTTTTTCACCTAGTTGATAAAGGATATAGATTTTTTCACCTAGTTGATAAAGGATATAGATTTTTTCACATTATTGATAAAGGATGAAGATTTTTTCACCTCGGATTAATTTTTGTTGATAAAGGATGAAGATTTTTTCACCTCGTTATAAAGGAAGGAGATTTTCCGCCTGTTTGATAAAGGTAGATTTTTTCACCTCGTTCATAAAGGAAGGAGATTTTCCGCCTGGTTGATAAAGGATGAAGATTTTTTCACCTTGTTGATAAAGGATAGAGATTTTCCGCCTGTTTGATAAAGGATGAAGATTTTTCACTTTATTGATAAAGGATGGAGATTTTCCGCCTGGTTGATAAAGGGTAAGATTTTGTTACCTTGTTGATAAAGAATGAAGATTTTTGTTCGCCTGGTTGATAAAGGATGAGGATTTTTTCACTCGTTGATGAAGGATGAAGTTTGGGGTTTTTTTGACCTGGTGGATAAAGGATAAAAAATTTGTTCACCTGATGGATAAAGGATGTAAACTTTTTTACCTAGTTAATAAAGGATGATTTTTTTTACCTGGCGGATACTCATTAGAAATATTTCAAGTCTGCTGGATAAAGGATGGAGATTTTTCCGCCTGGTGAAAAGAGTGGAGATTTTTCTGCCTGATGGATAAACAGTGGAGATTAGCTGCCTGGTAGATAAACAGTGGAGATTTGCCAATGATAGTGGGATTAGCTGCCTGGTAGATAAACAGTGGAGATTTTTCTGCCTGGTAGATAAACAGGGGAGATTTCTGCCTGGTAGATAAACAGTGGAGATTTTTCTGCCTAATGGATAAGCATTGGAGATTAGCTGCCTGGTAGATAAATAGTGGAAATTTTTCTGCCTGGTAGATAAACAGTGGAGATTTTTCTGCATGGTGGATAAACAGTTGAACTTTTTTTGTTTTTTTTTTGCGGATACACAGTGGAGATTTTTCTGTTCTCTGAGGTCAGCATATCGCAGACTTACTAGTTTTTGAATCCCCTTTATTGTTTTTGCGCGCAGATATCAAATAAGCACGCCCAAAATCTAATAAGCCAGGTCAGTGTTGGGTGGCTTAAATACGAGCAGGAAAAGTAACCAGCATGCACACCCACCATAGAGGTAGTTTGCACAGTCTCGCAGACTGTGCAGCAGTATGATGCCTGCGCAGTTTGGGCCAAACAATGTGAATACATACAGTGGAGAAAATCCTGCTCGGAACGAGAAAAGTGTAATTTTTTTCAAGATGGCGTCTTGGCGGTTGGAAAGCTGTACTAATATGCAGTAGAAGAGCAGATGACATGATAAAATAAAAGTTCCATTTACACAATAAAATTTCCCATCATTCAAGAGGACGGATAACTTCAATTTCTGGAGAGAGACACACAAAATGTGTCGTTAAGCAGAATGTCTGATTTCTATAAATTTGAATAACTTCAGATCGTACGAATTAACCCCGGCGCTTGGAGATAAGCGGTTTTCACTTAACCCTTTGAATCCTTCACCCTGTACACCAACTGCAAAAACTTGACCCCTTGACTCCCTCAGCCTGTCCATCAGCTTCCTGCAGGAAGCTGGTGGATAGGGTTAGGGAATCAAAGGCTTAAGTTTTTGCTTTGCTAACATGGTTGACAATGCAGGATATTGGTGCTTAATCTGTGTTCGTGTTGGTGTTATGTTCGATGTTGTTGTTATTGACTGCCAGTAATCATGTACAGTAATGTTCTTGTTCATTTTTATGACAAAGAACATGAACACAAATGATGACATATACAACACTATTCATGTTACATAGACATACAATTAGGCATTGTACATAGTCATATGCACATTCTCGTACATATGTGGTGGTGGTCATTGATTTAATGTCTATTCATGTAAGTGATTTTATACAATCGTACATGTGTGTTTCTTATAATATTCCATATAATGTGCATGCATATATATGTGTGTGTGTATATATATATATATATATATATATATATATGTGTGTGATGTGTGTGTGTTGTGTGTGTGTGTGTGTGTGTGTGTGTGTGTGTGTGTGTAGTGTGTGTGTGTGTGCGTGTGTAATATATATATACACACATTACATATGATAACAATTGTTACTGTCATACAGGGGAGAGGCTGTGTTTGGGATACCACCTGGCAGAGATAGAGCTCTTTCTGTTTCTGACCAAACTGTTGTCTGTCTACCGCATCCGAGCAGACGATCCATCCAACCCCCCGCCCTTCGATGCTCTCATGAGAGTGGTGCGCCGCCTGAAACCTTTCGCCTGTGTCTTGGAACCTTGGGAAACCTGATGCCTTCCTTCGCTCACAACTCGTGTCCACCATGGACGTAAATGTTTACTCCCTCACCCCTGTCTACCCGTATCTCCTGGCAGGAAGCTGATGCCAATGGATGGGGCGAGGGAATGAAAGAGTTAAGTCCCATTTTTGATACGTCTCCTGACCAGGGTGTTGATCGAGGTGTAGAGAAACCAGCTGGCAGGCGAACACGGTTTCTCCGTTTCTTGACGGTTCTCGTGCTTCGTTTGGCGATCTGGGGAGACACCAGTCCTGTCTTGTCGTTTGTTTTGTTTTAATGTGTCTATCTCCATTTGTCTTCTTGTCACTGTTATGGTGACGGTGAACCTGTTGTTGTTGTTGTTGATGATGATGTTGTTGATGATGATCATCATTGTTGTTATTGATGCTGTGTTGATGATGACGATCATTTTGTTATTGATGTTGTTGTTGATGTCGTTGAAATCGTCGTTGATTGTGTCATGATGATAATCATTTTGTTATTGATGTTGTTGTTGATGTCGTTGATTGTGTTTTTATGATGACATCCTTGTAATATTCTTGTTGCTGTTGTTGTTCATGTTAATGATGATGATGATGATAACAATGTGATGATGATGATGATGTTGATATAATCATTGTTATTCTTCTTGCTTTTGTTCAAGATGATGAGGATGATAATGATGATGATGTTCCTTATATTCTTCGCTTTTCTAGATCTGATGGTTTTGTTTTTCAGAAAATTTCCGTGGTGTTGTCGTAGACAGACTTTTACAACATCCAATCAGACAACTTGATTTTGTGTGAATTTTTGTAGGATGGTCAGTGATTTCTTTGTGTGTAATGCCACAGAGATGTAGCTTTTGCATTCTTTGAGATCTGTTGTCAGTGTTCAAATTCTGCACGCACACATAGTGAGCTCACGGCTTTCCAGTCTGACTGCACAAGATCGAATCTGACTCGAGAAAAACTTAATGTAGGCAGCTTCCAGTCCCCCAGCAGTGAATTGGTACCTGGCCCTGTTCAGGGTTGGGAAAAATAAAGCAGTGAGGGGAGGAGGTGGGCACTGCCCTCATAACGCTGGTTCATAATGATGATGATGATGATTATCATGATAATGACGACGATAGATGATGATGGTAATGATGATGTTGATATTATTATTATTATTTTTTGCTGTTGTTCATGACGATGATGATGATGATGATGATGATGATGTTACATATATTCTTCACTTAAAGATGTCATTTTTGCTAGATCTGATGGTTTTGTTTTTCAATAAATGTCCATGTGTTGTCGTGGACAGACTTTTACAAGATGCAATCAGACAACTTGATTTTGTGTGAACTTTGTAGGATGGTCAGCGATTTCTTTGTGTGTAATGCCACAGAGATATAGCTTTTGCATTCTTTGAGATTCTGATGTCAGTGTTCAAATTCTGCACGCACACAGAACGAATCGAGGCCTTGCCGACAAAAGAGAAGAGATAGAGAGCTCACGGCTTTCCAGTCTGACTGCACAAGATCGAATCTGACTCGAGGAAAACTTCATGTAGGCAGCTTCCAGTCCCCCAGCTGTGAATGGGTTCCTGGCCCTGTTCAGGGTTGGGAAAAATAAAGCGGCGAGGGAGAGGAGGTGGGTGGGGCACTGCCCTCGTAACGCTGGCCACAAGAAAATTTGAGGTCTCTACCACCTCACCCCCATACGACCTTGGGGCTAAGGACCTTCTTCTTCTACACTGTCAGACAACCCTTCTCTCATGTAGCCTACTTGGTACTGTATACGGGTGGGATTTACGTATAATTATGACAATTTCGTTACCTCGTCATGCAGGCATTCATACTCCTGTTTTCGGGGATAGGGTCATGGGACAGAGTTTATTTTACCGAGAAGGATGTGACACGGTTGAGTGCTAGCACGAATCTCATTCCGATTGTCTGGGTCTGTTGATAGAGCCCGTGGTTCCAGAATCTCTCGTCTCGAGTTCAATCCACCACCACCCTCCCCCATCCCACGACAATAAAAAGCTGCTTGTTCGCTGCCCACCTTAAAACTTTGACTCCCGCACCCTGTCCACTAACTACAAAAACTTAACCCTTTGATTCCCTCAATGCAGGAAGCTGGTGGATAGGGTGAGGAAGTCAAAGGGTCAAGTTTTTGCTTTGCTAGCATGATTGAACAAGATTGAGGCAGCCGAGATGTGATTTCTAAGAAGAATGTTGAGAGTTCCATGGACAGCAAAGAAAACAAACGAGACAGTCTTGATAGAGGCAGACACAAATAGATCACTCATAAGGAAGATTAGGAAAAGACAGGCAACATTTATAGGCCATTTTATGAGGAAGGGGGATTTGGAGCACTTGGTCACAACGGGAAAGCTGGAGGGAAAGAGAGCACCAGGTAGACCCAGGGAGAAAATGCTGGGCGGACTTGCAGAGTGGCTGGGGACGAGGGGGGTGGGAGAGATGCTAGGGGCAACGAGAGATAGAGACAGCTGGAAGTCCATGATCGCCAACGCCATGCGGCAGGGCACCTGATGATGATGATGATGAGCATGGTTGACAATGCAGCATGCTGGTAGACGGATTTGCGGGAGTCAAAGAGTTAATCAGTGCTCCAATCAATCTGCTGCTGTCAGGCTTTCATAGGTCCCGCTCCCCTTTCCGATTCATGACCTTGCTGCCGCTTAAGGTTTTGCGCAGGCTTAAGGCATCTTACCAGCTAATTGTATTGGCAGATCTGAGCGGATCACATATGGAATTGTCCCGAGTGCAATGAATCCCTCTTGAAGAAACTCAGATTTGAGTGGAGCGCATATGGGCTTGTTTGAGTGCGATGAATCCCTCTTGAATGAACTCATAAGAACTCCAGACTTAACCCTTTGATTCCCGCACCATTGTCCACCACCAGCATCCTGCATTGTCAACCATGCTAGCAAAGCAAAAACTACACTTTTTGACTCCTCATTCTGTTATCTACCAGCTTCCTGCAGGAAGCTGGTGGATAGGGTGAGGAAGCCAGCTGCAGGAAGCTGGTGGATAGGATGCAGGAGTCAAAGGGTTAATGCAGAACTCGGGAGCGATACTTGTTTCTGGCTCCCTACCGACTGTCTATACAATACTTCTTACAAGCACATTGTTGAAGCGAGAGTAACATTTGCAAATAGCTTGCCTTTACCAGTTGACCATGTTAATTATACTGATACGAGCGCGTACTTTATGATCTGCTGTATGTGTGTGTGTGTGTGGATAGTGGGGGGGGGGGGGGGGGGCTGCGTGATCATCTGTGTGCACGAGAGAACATATAACCTACTGATCTGTGCACGTTTATTGATGTGCAGTTTGATGTGCGTGTGTATGTGTGATGTATTAGTGTTTCTGTGTGTGTTGCACTGTGTTTTGTAAAACTTTGCGTGCATGAAAGATCCCGTGGCAACTAAAAGAGTTGTCCCTGGCACAATTCTGTACAAATATCCACACAAATCCACGCATACTGGGGGGAAAAAAGACGGAAAAATGGATGGTGCCACATTATGGGGACATGTCCAGAGATAGCAGCCAGTATTTCACTCGGGGAAGGAAAAACCCTCATATGTGACACACACAGGGTAAAGTTGAATATCAAATAAACGTTTCAGATAAATCACTTTGAAGGCACATTTCTCATAGCACAGAAATTTAAGGTGGCAGGCTTTTAGTTTTTTTAATGTGTGTGTGTGTATGTTTTGTTTTTTCAGGGGGGGGGGGGGAGGAGGAGAAAGAGGAGTGTTAGCGTTAGGGTTGTCATAGATGCATGTATATGTATGTATGGGCAACAACAACAACAAAGTATATATATATATATATATATATATATATATATATATATATATATTATATATATATATATATATATATATATATATATATAAAATATATATTATATTATATATTGTTGTTGTTGCCCATGCTGTGCAGGCAGAATATTTCTTCACGGTCTGCATATACCCTTCGTGGGTCTGCATGTTGGGAGTTTTCATGTTTCCATAAAATAATAATAATTACAAATTTATTTAGCGCTAAATCTTGATAGAAATCAAATCTAAGCGCTGAACATACACATACGCACACACACACACACGCGCACACACACACACATATACAAATGTCTATAAATGGGGAAAAAGAAGAAAAGCAATGGACAATTATAGAAAACATATCATATACAAATATATATTACAATGTGATTTCAAACCGAGTGGAGACAGGTTGCAGTAGGGGTTGAGTGAGGTCAGAATTTTATGCAGGGGAGAAAAGGTGAGTTTTGAGAGCGGACTTGAAGGAGACAAAAGTAGGTTGCTGACGGACTGAGAGAGGAAGTTTGTTCCAGGAGAGTGGACCAGAAACACAGAAGGCTCGTGGACCATAGGTATTAAGCTTAGTGCGTGGAAAGCGAAAAGTGAGAGTATCGGAGGCAGAGCAGAGGGTACATGAAAAACATCTCTTTGTGCTGGTCACAGACTGGATGCTGAAAAGGCTGCAGAATGGAAAAGCATCCCATGGTACGAGGGGGGAGCTCCTGTCCTGTTTGGACTTGTTATTGTTGTTTAAAACCCAGCCAAATGCGTGGAGCCACATCAGGGCTAAAAGAAAAAAAAAAGAAAATTAAATACACACATCAATGCATTCGCGCACATAATCCTAGGACATGCCCCTGGCGTCGACTGTTCCATCCAATTTATTGCACAGAGGATTTAAAAAACATACCTGAATACAAATTTAAACATAACTAAAGACACTAAAAACATATAAAAACGGGCATAAATTACTTAATATAGCTCTCACCTCCCTAGAGCCAAAAATGCATTTGATACATGTACCCAGTTATCAATCCGAACAAAAAAAGTGCATAAGATTTATCAAACACATACAGGTGAATGGACCACCAAGGCAGAAAATGATAGGAAGGTGCATGTATTAAGTGCACTTTTGGCTCTAGGGAGGTGAGATACATGGAAGCAATTTCAGGTAATTTAGCCCGTTTTTTATATATGTTGTAGTATCCATAGTTATGCTTAAATTTGTATTGTTGTTTTTTTTTAAATCCCCTGTGTGATAAATTGGACGGAATGGTCACCACTGGGGGCATCTCCTTAGATTATGTGCGTGAATGCATTGATGTGTGTACTTGATTTTCTTTTCCAGTTTTTTCTGTTGAAGTATTGTGTACGTTTTGAAACTAACTGTTATAGCCTTGATATGGCACTGCGCAGTCACCTCGGCTTTAAACAACAATAACAATAACAAGGTTATTGGGTAAACCAATATTTGTATCCACGTACTTTCAAGACCGCAAACAAAACTTTAACCCTTTCACTCCCGCACCCGATCCACCAACTGCAAAAAAATTTAACCCTTTGACTCCCTATCCAGCAGCTTCCTGGAGGAAGCTGGTGGACAGGATGAGGAGTCAACTGGTGGATAGGGTGAGGGAGTCAAAGAGGTTTAAAGTTTTTCGTAGTTTTGGTTTAGCATGGTTGACTATGCAGTATGCTGGCGGATAGGGTGCGGGATTCAAACGATTAAAATATGGGCCAAGACATCAGACAAGGGAGTCTCTCTTTTCGAAGCGTGCACACATTCACAGCCACACGCACACACTGAGCATGTTCAATGCAAAAGCTTTATTCATCCTCTATAAAATTTGTTAAATTCCTACATGTTTGATAACAACCCATGTCAGGAAGAGGGGGAAAAAGACGATTTTTTTTTTCACAACAAATTCAGTATTCATCAGAACATCAATACAGTCGGCAGCTGGAGTAGACTGCTCCAGTATGTCAAGACATGAACCAAACTATACATTCAAAACAAGCAAAATCAGAACAGTCAAGCCACACTGTCATTCTCTTTTTCATGTGAGAGTAAATTGAGGTAAGTATCTTTTTTTCATGTTATTCATTTACACTGTAAATAAGTGTAATCCTCAATAATGTGCACAGATTGTAATCATAGAACACAATAAATGAAGTATTAACCTGAACACTGTAGGATATACTTTTATACAGTGTACTTGCAACAAAAAATATGATAAATTCTGTCACTGTGATTCCATCTCTAGCCAGACATGCAAAACCAAGAAGACGCATGCCAAGAACATCTGCCATCTTTTATTTTTCCCCGTTTTCGGCTGCTATGAGCCCAACATTCAACAGTGCTAGTTAAACAGTGCAAACAACATAGGTATCTTCAGAGACAATCTTTTTTCAGCGAACAACTTGGCTCGTTTAGCAAAAACAAGCAACCTATCAGCTAAGAAAACTTTGTGGACAGACTTATTCAGATAGAAAGAGAAATGCTTACGGGAATAGTTCATTAATCATATACACTCATCAATACATAAACATGCGCATAAGTACAGCCATACCCCCTGTTAATCCAACTCATCTTTCCTCTTTTCAGCAAAAGTTGGAAGAAAAAAAGAAGCACTGAGACATGGACCTTATATGCAAAAATGACGGTTTTAAACAGACCACAGGAAGTAAATGCTCAGTAAAAATAAAACAAACAAACAAATTAACACAAAAACAAGCAGAATCTTGGGAAACAAAGACATAAATTCCATTTATCCACAGTAGACAATTTTCTCAACACTTTGGGAACATATTGTCAGAAAGAACACAAAAAGACAAAACAAGACAACAACAAGAACAAAAAAGACACAATATACCCAAACGAGACCTGCTATTATCAGCACATCTCGGGGTGTGGGAAAGAAATGTTACATCTTCACCTCTGTCAGATATACAGAAAACTGTACCCCTGCAGCTTTCCAAACATGTTAATATAACAAAAACACTGAATACCTCCACACCCACAAAAAGTGATTAATGCACCGCAAGCTCAAGATACTCTGTCGAAAACAAATGCCTCAAAGGAGAAACGTTTAATACAACAATTAAACTCACCAGGCATCAAATTCAGTTTCAGCCAAACAAAGCAAAGAATACTGAATGGAAAAAGGGGGGAAAAGACAAAACGTAATATATTTGTATCCAGTCTACACTTTCAGAACAAACGCTGTGGTAAGACAGTACACAGTCATAACATTCTCTCAATACAGTTATTACTTTGAATGATACAAACTACCATACATCAAAACTTCAAAATATGATATACACACTTTATATTTACATTTCGAAATTAAAAATTAGATTCATACAAATCTGTACATGGCCAACAACTGTATTTCCCTGTTAAACAAAAGAAACAACCAAAAATGTCAAGCATACATGGTATAAAGTGAGAAAATCATGAATGCCTAGTGTGAGAAATTCCACTGCTGTTTTGCTTAAACAGAAAATCGTCTTTTAATCACTGTAATGACATTGAGAGTTTTATAAATCTTTCATAAAAAGAAAAGTATGAAAAAAAACAAAGATATCTCTAGCTATTACACACACCAATCAAACGCCCACACCCACTTCAACAAGTACTTTCTTCCACAGACATCATCACACCCCAAACTACAACTAATTCGCATTACACACACCAATCAAACGCCCAACCATTTCGACAAGTACTTTTCATCATCACATCCCAGTCAAACTATGACTAATTCGCATTACACATACCAATCCACTTCAACAAGTACTTTTCTTCCACAAACATCATCACACCCCTGTCAAACTATGACTGAAGTCCCTGAACTACTCGAAAAAGTGAAAACAACTGACAAAACATTAAAACAACAGCAAATCTAACAACAAAATCTGCAAATTAAAAAAAAAAACGGACGTGTGGCCAACAGACACTCCGCTGACAACCAAACTCCATGGCTGCAGACAGGAGCTGGGAAAGACGGCTGCATTCATCGCCCGGACTCAGATGATTGTGTAGCAGCGTACGCCAAGAAGAAGAAGAAGATGAATGTAAAACCAGCGACAAATTCAGAAAACCTAACAGGATACCTGGAACCTCAGACATACTAAAGGAAAACCAGACATGGAAGGAAAACTTGACTGACACATTCGATAACCTCTCAAATCTGACAAAATCTGTCATACAAGGCCACTGCACAATCGATAAAGGAAGAGCTGGGAGGCAAATAACAAAGGCTGGATCAATCTCAATATGCTTGAACGGCTTGTTGTTGCAACCCGGAGACAGAGATGAAAGATCTTGTGCTGTTGCATCCCATCAGTCCCTTCCCTTGCCGTGAACAACCACACTGGACGTAGAATTAGAAAAACAGGAAGAACGCATGGAAAACCTCTATACATGGATGGGAAACCTTACAAGATATAACTTATGCCAACTCATATTCAAACGATCCATTTTTTGCAAGATCTAATGTTTTATATCTGCTACAAAGATAATTTAAAGAGAGGACAAAACAGTTTTGAAAACAAGCTGGTGAATAAACATGAGGTAAAAATAAGAATGACACAAAAAATAAGTAATGACTGAACAAGTCAATGAGAAAACAGAAAAAATAAAGAATAAATGCCCCAAGTGAAAGACCAGAACTCGCATTACACCGTTTCAGTTTTCTTCAAGAACTTAAACAGCGCGGATGATACGCATGCAACGTGCACTACACCCAAAATACTGTGTGGTGGCAGAAGCTACGAAATTTTTGTTATTATTATAAATCATTCTTTTATACTATTTCCCAAGCTCGTTTCAACTCAATGTGCATTACACATAATCAGAATTTTAAGTGGAACACTGATAATTATTAATAAGCAAACTTGTACAATGCCTATCTACATCAATGCCTGTCTTCCTACACACACAGATACAATCCTCTCTTTTTCACACTTTGAAATACATACTCTCTCTCTTTTCCTTTCTCTCACTTTGATATTTCAGTACAAAAAAAAAAACCCTGTGTTTTTGACAAGGTTTACAACTGTGGACGTGTGTGTGTACATGCATGAATGCAAGTGCACGTGTGGTTTAGTTTTGTACCCACCCATCCCTCAACCCATCACTTCTGATGTAAAAGCTACAACCCCTATCTAAGTAAATTTTAAAAAGTATTCACCTCATTCAATTAAATTAAAACCCTCCTGATACGCCATCTTTAAATTTCCCTCCAACGTTAAAAGTAGTATTAGACAATACAATCCAATTTAAAACCCACCTTTTTTCCCAACAATGAATTCTACAACTACTTCTTTCCCTCAATTTTTTTTTTTTAATATGAAGTATTGCAAGTTTGTCTATGTCGTTTGTATGCATATGCGTGGTGCATGAGTGCATTTTGATTTAACTGTCAAGATTTGGCGCCATATAAATACTGTAATCATTATTATTGTTATGATTACTAATGCAATATGACCCACTACACCCAGCTATTAGTAATTCCCAAACTCCCACAATCATTAAGAGCACTGTCTGTATTCTCTGTGGCAAAAATCTCACATAAGACAATCATTAAGAGCACTGTCTGTATTCTCTGTGGCAAAATCTCACATAAGACAACAACAGAAAGCAAGTGACACAGAGACAGACTAAATTAAAAACAATCTTCTCATCTTTACAAGCACAACAATTTTTGTTGTTCACCAACAAGCCCTCAACAACAAACTGTTTAACAACAACAATGACAAAAAACGCATATTAGCAAGTCTCAAATATCTACAAAAATTGAAGAAAAATTGCACTTTCATTAAGCCAGACATAATGTCTTCAGCAAAATTACAGAAATAATAACTCTGTCTTCATTAAGAATTAATAACTTTTTACTTAACAGTCTTTAATCAATAATCGATGTTTTTTGTGGCATTCAAACTGATTAATCTACGTAAATATACAACAAGAAACAGATTAATATAGTTTTTTAAAAAAATAATCACATTATCAATGACAAACAGCCTGCAAAATAACAGAACAAAACCATAGAAAAACACTTCACATTTCTTTTCTTTTTTCATGAAGACTACACAGTCTATAAATTCACCCAGTTTTATGCACAATGAAACAGTCCAAGAATCACAAACAGAAAAATAACATGTTCCTATTTCAACGGCAAACAAGCAAGCAATATAAACTCAACATTACATACAGTTTATTTTCACGTGCATTTTATATGAATTCTGAATTTCTACAATTTGTGCACCTTATATAATTACTTAACCAGCTCTGAAAAGTGCCCTAGTTTCGAAGTATAATATATTTAGCATGAAGCTGCAATTATGACAATAAAGGGAATGGTATTAAGACCACTTGAAGACCTTAATCTTCTACAGTTACCGGTATCAACATGGATTGGAATAGCAAATATGTATCGTAAAATACACGACGATATTCAGATTGAGTGTAAGTGCAAACTAATCACAGTGCGTGTGCACACACACACACACGCATGCTCGACGCAACACACACACACACACACACACACACACACAAACAACTCACTATCAAAACAACCATGATGGTGACTTTAAAACACTTCAGTACAGCGAACACACATGAATTAATTGTGGGAATAAAAGAATCAACTGCAGAGGTATGGGTACAGTTGGGAAAAAAAAAAGATCTAAAGCAGAATGACTATAAGAAAAGGGTCTTTGACCCATTCATTCATTTTACAGTCCTGTGATCTCCATCCCTCCCTTCTTCTTTATTTTTTATTGCTTTTTGTTCAGTTTTGTTTGTTTGCTTTGCTTGCTTGCATCATCTATCTGTTAGCCATTGTTTATTACTATTGTTATTTTCATTATCACTATCATCATCATCATTCTATTATTATTGTCATTATTACTATCATCATTAACATCAGCAGCAGCAGCAGCAGCAGCAATTACCATCATCATAGATGTTATTAACATTATCTTTATTTATTTATTACTTATTCATTAATTTATCTACTTGCACATCCATCCATCCATCCATCCATCCATCCATCCATCCATATCCATCCATCACATCCATCCATCCATCCATCCATCCATCCATCCATCCATCCATCCATCCTGTCTATTTTTAAGTGCTGACTGAGTATGTTTTTTGATGTCATTTAATGTTATCTTAATTTTAGTATTCAGCATGTATCTTTCCTTGAGCTGTACTTGTTGCTGTAAACAAATGTCATGTGTATAGAACAGCAACGACAAGTTTGAAAAATGGCTTCTAGCCAATAGCTTTTACCGTTGGAAAATAAAGCATCATTGTCATTGTCATTGTCATTGTCCCTCTATTGACTTTTTACTGGTCTTGTTTCTCCAGCCCGGTACTATTCTGTTCTGTTCTGTAGGTTTTAAAGTCCTACCACTCTCAGAGTATACGAGGACTAGCACACAAAAAATTGCTCTTAGAAGCCTTTAAAAAGTTTGGTAGCATTGTGAGACACCAATGCTTTTTTCGGTTCTCCTGATATAATAGATATAGGATCTCATCAAGCCCGGTAATGAATTTTTACTGGTTTTGTTTCTCCAGTCCGGTAAAGACTTTTTACTGGTCTTGTTTCTCCAGTCCGGTAATGACTTTTTACTGGTCTTAACCCACATTTGATTTTATTGTTAGGTGTTACATTATTTCTGTTCTCTTTTTATTTCCCTTGAACACTTTGATACATCTCCTGATTCTGATTGCAAAAAAAAAAGGCTCAAATAGAGACATCATATCTCTCTCTATGTCTCTCTCTCACACACACCACCACACCAACCCAAGTATAACCCCAGATGCTATAGATACAGGAAAACATTTGATTGGATCCTGGGGAAAGCATTTCTTACACTGATTCTGGGGAAAGCATTTCCAACGTAAAACCCCTACTACAAACCTGCTATGCATCAGTATTATAATCAAGGAAATCTCATTATACAAAGAAATCAAAATACAACCTACAAAACAACCCTAAGTACTTTTTTCTATTTGAGAAACCGTACCCTCCTAATTCTCACTCACAGCTGAAATCAAGCAAGAGCGCAAAAAATATGAAATTTTCATTTCTCCGCAATACAGAATACACAATGTTGCTCATGTATCATTCCTAATACAGCGCTATCAATTGTCAAATTTCTCTACTACCGGTGGGATCAGCATAGCTAATATGTAAAGATGATTAAAAACCAAATACATGTACCATGAAAATATAAATTTAATGATTTTTCAGTAACAACCAAAAAATAAGAAAATAATAATAATAAAATAATAATAATAAAAAAAAAAGGGAGGGGGAATAATAATAAAGGGGAAAACAATCTACTTTAGTGGCACATTACTTGATGGTGGAGGTTTGACACAATCTTCTGCAATAAAACAAAACCACATAAAAACGAACAAAAACAAAAAAATCACACACACATACACACACACCCTCTCTTCCTGTCCCCAGTTCCCGAGCGATGATGAATCAATGGAACTCGAGAGCAGTTTCGTTCAATGTCTAAAATAAAGAACAAGACCAGAGATGAATATCGTTAAAAACAAAATGCAAACACTGTACCGATTATGGACATTTGATTTGGTAATGTTTCGCAAGCAACTCTTGAACTGGCAAAGAATCCTCATAAAACAAAACATGCACAGATCAACAAACATACAGACATCTCGTCTCCATGAACAAACATGTACACATCTCATCTTTGTAGATTAAATTTTTATACCTAGACAAGTACGATTGTTCCAAAGTGCTTTTTGAGACACATTTATCAATGCTTTCATTACACATTATAACATACACGCAGACAAAAAGCAAACATCATAACACCAAAGTGCTTTCTGAGACATTTATCAATGCTTTCATTACACATTATAATATACACACAGACAAACAACAAACATCACAACAATTTTTATGTCCATCACGAAACCCCCTCTCATATAGTGGTATGGAAAAGAAAAACCTGAAATGCCCTGACACTTGTTTTGATATAAAGCACATCTACCCAATCATTACGTACAACACTGAATTGTATATCAATGGCAGACACATTACAGGGCAGTGGTTACCATGACTTAGTGATTGTGCGACAGTTTCACAGTGGTTTCGTTTTCACGAGAAACCAACCATTAACAAACAATAATGGTTAACCTTAATGGCCAACCAATCAAAACAAACAAACAAACAAAAACAAACAAAACAAAACAAAAAAGCAAACAAAAACACATTAAAATTTAACAGATCTCTGATGTAACAAAGTATTTAAGACTGCAAACTCGAAGGGTCTTCCATTCAATTGATCCAACTCTGCAAGCTCAAAGATTTTTGTTTTTCCACGAATCACAGTGCGATAGTGCCCAGACTTTCACAGCTACATTCGTCAAGCAATGGATATTGGCCCATGGCCGTTTCCTGTTTTTAATGTAAGTATGTGGCACATACAGCGATATTGCAGAACAAGCAACACATACCCCAATATTGTAGAATGTTACTGTTATTTTTGTTTAAAGCCCAGCCGACGGCATAGAGCCACATCAGGGCTATAACCGTTTCAAAACACAATACTTCAATAGTGGAAAAAAAAAAAAAAAGGAAAAAAAAAATTAAGTACACATATCAATGCATTCGTGCACATATTCTAAGGAGATGCACTTCAGGAGGGGCGTAGCTGACAGCTGATTTGCCTTCTGGACTCAAGTCTCTATTTCTGGACTCATACACTATTTCTCTGTCAAGCTTCTCATCATCAACAATGTTAATTTTATCACTACTGCTCAGTTTATCCCAGCTGAAGATAAACTGAACAATATTCACATAATTAGGTCTTAATTTTGTGAATTATCACAATCATCACAATCAAAGAAAAGTAAGATACTTAATGCTAATGATTTAGGTAATAATGCTACTAATCACAATTATCCAGAATCTCAATTATCCCGAGTCTAAATGGCACAAAAGTATAAACAAAATTAAACATTTTCACAGAACAGTGGCACACGAGCAAAATAAAAAAAATTCCCAGAACAGCGACATAACAGTACAAACGTACAAATGTTTTCACTGAACAGCAACAAAACAGCAAGAACACACGTTTTCAAAGACAAGCGGAGCTGACAAACATCTAAGTCAGTTTCAAACAGCTTTGTTTGTGATTTCAATTTCAAACCTGTGACCAAACCAAATCAAACCAAACAAACAAAACAAAACAAGACTAATTAAAAACAAAGAGAGAAAGAAAATACTAACAAACACAAATTCTTTTCTAAAAAAGGGAAAGAAAAAAATTAGCATCCCTAACCACAGCCAAGTATCATGAATTCAGTCATCAGAAAATTACAACAACCTGCATGCTTACTGAATCACAAGAGCTGCTACTTTTTTCATCTTTCAAAAAATGCTATTTGATGGGTATTTCTATACATATTTTTTTCTTTTTACATACACATTTTCTCTCATGATACGGATGTAAACTGAGCAGGTTCCACATACAACTATGGCGCACTGATGTGTTAATGCCATAAAGGTTATAGTATTTTCAACATCACTCACAGAATTCATTCAAAAGGACACTTGCCGCATTGCTCTCTCTCTCACACACACACACACATACACACACACACAAAATATGAACAGAAACAAAGGTATACACCAGTAAATATATGGTGAAAATATGATGAAATGCATGTGCACATACGTACACACATGCATACACACACTCACACACCCCTGCATGCACCTATGCAAGCACACATGCGCATATATGTGTGCGTGCACACACACGCGCGCGCACACACACACACACACACACACACACACACACACACACACACACACACACAAATACAAGGACAAACCTCCCCAACTAGAACATTATTCATAATACAAATACATGAAGTGTTTGAGCCATTTTACCAGCCTTGTCACATACATGACACGCACTGAAATCTTTAATAACTACTTTCTGTCATGTTACAAGAACTATTTGCTGAGATCAAGGACTTACTCACATCCATAACACTACTAATAATAATAACTGTCATTATTATTACTATTACAAAAATCATAGATAAAAAAAATAATGAAAATATGTTAATAATAATACCACCAACAACAATAATAATAGAAAATACTGAAAAGAGCAGTAAAAACAATAACAGAAAATATCTGCCTAAAAGTTAAGTTCGATAAACTACTTTCACGTCCCAAGAGTGCTTACACTCTACAGCTATTAACTATTCCGTCCTTGTAAAAGAATAACAGTGCCATCAACATCACAAGAACACCAGTTGTATCTACATCACCACATGTGGCAATCACACACGTGTGTATTCCATACGGACCCCGGCTAGTTCATGTTATACTGCGGGCATTATCCCACTTATAATTGCACAGCAGTTGGCGGCTTCAAAGAAATTAGCAACCGTATACATAAAATATCAAACGAAACAAGAAAAAACAATGTATTTGTCTTCAAAAAGAGCTCCCCATTTTTGTACAGCAGCTCTCTTCTCAGTACTGCAGGTATGTTCTCAAATAACTTTACATTCAATGGTTACAGTGTTGAAATTATATCCTCTCCAATCCTCTGATCTTTACAACATCAACATTTTCATTCTGCGTGAAGTACCAGCCGCTTTTGCTGAAACTTGAAAATCTATAACATTTTATTTTCACAGGCAAGACTGTTTTGGCTTCGCATCATGTGGACACAATGCACTCGGTACATTAACACGGTATTATTACTACAAAGCTTCACTGTAAAGTAATTGGCATGTTCTTTCTTACTACTCTCCCCAAATTGAAGTCCAAGCTCATTCTTCTTTACAGCCTTTCAATTTTGAAAAAAAATATATTCAAAACCATTTTGATGCTGTCAATTTTTATAGCCCAGCCAAAAATTGTCAGGATCTTCTCAGTGCTGAGCATTCTAACTGGAAAGGTATTGTCCCTTCTGGGTAGCCTAGCTTAGTAGGAAGACATAACAGTACACACTGAAATGTGCTACGAACACATAACACAATCTTTGGGTAGGGATGCTAAAAACACGGGAGACAGAAAAAAAAAGATGTGTGTGTATACATCCTCTCCATCTGCAGACTATACTTCTTCCATAATCATACACGCACACACTCACATGCACACACAGGCATGCACATGTGCAAGCACACACACACACACATACACACACACTTGTCTAGACCAGGGTCGATGATTTTTGTTTACTATACATTATACACCTCAATCCAAAAGTAGCTGCTTTTCTTTCTTTTTTTTTTCTTTTTTACTTCACTCTCCCCTCCTCCCCCTCCACACTTTGCAGCAGGGAAATCAACACAGCTGGCAATCAGTCTTCAATACTCCAAGTGTCCAGTGCAGTCTGTCACTAAAAGTTGTTGGTGTTGAGTCGAGGACGAGGCCGTTCACCAAGAATGTAGCGGTTCTCATCAGGAATGCTCTCCGCCAGGGCCTGCATGTTGGATACGATGGTGTCTGGATCCAGGGACTTGATCTGACAGTAAACATACACATTCACAACTAACAGAGCTTGTTTGAAGTTTGTTGTCTAAAGCTACGTAATAATGAAAATAACTAAACTACAACTTTACTATCAATCTATATAATAACAAATTACATTAATTAATAATAATAGAAAAAAATTATCTCACCCTTTAATCTACATATTTTCCAACAGCGCTACATCATACGATACAGGGCATAAGTTTCACTAGCTCAACATGAACAAGTTTAAAAAATTTAACAGGTGTGGGTACACAGCCATTTTCTTTCTTTTGTCTTGGATGACCTTCTTGTCAGGTGACCAAGCCACTTTATGCACTGGTGCACTGTGTACTGATTGATATATGTAACACCACCCATCTGTCTGAAGCCGTCCAGTCATTCTCTGTATGATCAAAATATGGAAGGACTTGAGGCATGATATTTCAAGTTGATTATCAATAACCATTAAACCTAATCAGGCAACCAAAACATAACCTTTCCGAATTTTTTCAGTGTATTCTAAATGTTCTCAGTCTGACCATGAAACAAGAATACTGCCTGTGTCATCAGAATGACACTGTGCCACAAATGGAAAACTTGTGCAAATAAACCTTCTACTGTGATTATTCATGAATATAGAGCAACTTCAACACAGTCTCTTTTGTCATACATCCCCGTCCCGTTATCTGCTTCAATTTATACCTATCATCTCAACACCTGTAATGAAGTCATTTCTCTTTCGCTGACTCCCTCTATCCCCCATCCCAACCTTTCCACCAATTTATCCCCCAATCTCTCCTTCTCTGACTCACCTCATCATCACTGTCACTAGAGTCCAAATGATCGCTGCGTCGCATGGCATCCCAGTGCCCACCCATCCCAATGTTGACTGGCACAGACGCTGAGTAGATGGAATCGCCACGAGACTCTGACGACGACGATCTTGTCCTCACTAAAGAAGATGTTAAGATTCGCATTTTAAACTCTTTCCCAGTGTCTGTTCCAATACCAAAAATTCCCGCTACTATACGTAAGATTGTGCCTCTTGTGAGGTCCAAAGTACTTGTTTATATGTAAATGTATAGTATCAAAATGTATAGCTGCATACTGTATATTGTTCAAATGTTCTTTGGGAGGGCTGTTGAAGAAAGCCTTAAGTTAATATTCATTTGCCTGTGACTGCCACTTATGATGATGGAGACAAAGTTAGCCTTCTTCCACTGCTGACAGCAAAGTTGTTTTTTTTTGTTTTTTAACAAGATAGGAATAGCTAACAGCATACATTATAAATACTCATGAATCACAATATGCATAATTAAGTGTATAGTTTTACTCTTAAACTGGACTGAAGCAAGATGATACAAAACGAATAAAAACAATGCAGCATTTCAGGACAAAATATTTCTAGTAATCCACAACAGCAACACTGTACTTTAAAAAACCACAGCATGCACATATGCGCTTTATGTTGGCAACAAAGTTGCTTATCACATGCACATGTGCACTAAAAAAAGATTATAGCTATTTGTTCTTGTGATAAGACTGCAAAATGATTTGCTTTCTATATTTTAACTCAAAGTTACTCTCACAGTGTCAGACCAATTATAGACGATGGTGGAGCACATAGGAAATGTCCAAGCTCAAAGAATCCTCCTTGAATAATCTCTAAACTGTATCAATTTCAAAGAAACATGAATCCGGATGGAAGTACAACCAACCAAATTATGCAATACAATCAACCAAATATAAAGACATCAACTCAACTAAATATATAAGTACAATCAACAATTATGCAAGTACAATAACCCACATGTACCAATCAAACAATTATGTAAGTACAATCAACCAAATTATATAAGTACAATCAACCAAATTCACCTAAATTCGACTAGCCTAGAAAGACAATTACAGTCCCTAAGGTCACCAAGGAAGGGGAGAAAGACCTCACTCTCTCAGGTTGGCTGTATAAAGAAGGTCCGATTTCTCTCGATACTTTCCCCAACCCTGAACTTGGGTGGTTAGCCATTCACAGCTGAATGGATTGGCACAAAGCTTCAAGACTTTAGATCAAACAGCTGGATGGATTGGCACAAAACTTCCAAGACTTTAGACCAAACCATCCTGTATAAAACTGGAAGGCAAGAACTACAGAAGCCTAAGGTTTACAGCCTTACATGACACTGAAATCACAGGGGAATAGAATGAGATAATCCGATACTCATTCACAGATGGGTGGGCAGAGTCACACACACAAAATTTCACAAGCCAATTCAAAGCTCCTCAGTCAGGTCTGAAGGTGAGAACTATCTATCACAGAGAAAATGTGCCCGGTCGATGGTGCCGAAAGGAAGGGTAGAGAACTGGTTCTCACAAGATGGGATAACACACAATCTTGAAGGTGTTAGTAGTGCTTTTGCTTTCAGCAAAGGGATATTTTTGAACAGGGACACATCTAGCTAAATACCTGCCAATCAGCATTTGTGAGACAAAGTAGTAGCAATGTGCAATTAAAAACATGAATAAACTGCATTGCCAATCAGTGTTTGTGAGACAAGGTAGTAACAACGTGCAATTTAAAAAATAAATAAAATGCAGTCCACAACTTACCGGAAGGAACGTCATCCTCATCCTCACTGCCTGAATGGTAGGGGCTGTAGTCATCATCCAAACCATCAATTGTAAATAATTCTGTAAGACAAACACTAAAATCAATGCTCCCACAAATTACTTTAATTAACCCTTTGACTCCCGCACCTTGTTCACCAGCATCCTGCATTGTCAACCATACTAGTAAAGCAAACACACAACCCTTTGACTCCCTCAACCTGTCCACCAGCTTCCCGCAGGAAGCTGGTGGACAGGGTGAGGGAGTCAAAGGGTTAAGTTTTTGCAGTTGGTATAGGGTGCGGGAGTCAAAGGGTTAAAACACAATGCAACGTCAATAAGTAATCATGGAAATGACTGATAATAAGAATACATTTCAAAACTAGCAAATAAATATTTCAAAAAGGAATATTACTGACCAATTCTACGAAAAAAAAATTATCACTGTTTACAGCAAAGTCACACCTGCCCAGAGATAATGAAAGACAATTGCACAATGAAGAAAACTCATCTTCTTACAGAAGCACACTCACGCAAAAACAAGCCATCATATTGTTATTGTTATTTTTGTTTAAAGCCCAGAAGACTGTGTAGAGCCAGCTGTGCTCGACTCAAATTATCAAACTTTCAAAATCACACACGTTTCTGTCTGTTGACGACACTTTTTGTCTAAAAGGCCCTAACAAATAGTAACTGAGAGGTTACTGTCAAAATAAAAACTTCCCTGCCTAATATTCAGCATCTGTTACAGTCAAAATAAAACTTTTTCCCTGCCTAATCATCACTATTTGTTACAGTCAAAATAAAACTTTTTCCCTGCCTAGTCATCACTATTTGTTATGGTCAAAATAAAACTTTTCCCCTGCCTAATCATCACTATTTGTTACAGTCAAAATAAAACTTTTCCCCTGCCTAATCATCACTATTTGTTACAGTCAAAATAAAACTTTTCCCCTGCCTAATCATCACTATTTGTTACAGTCAAAATAAACTTTTCCCTGCCTAATCATCACTATTTGTTACAGTCAAAATAAAACTTTTCCCCTGCCTAATCATCACTATTTGTTACAGTCAAAATAAAACTTTTTCCCTGCCTAATCATCACCGTTACAGTCAAAATAAAACTTTTCCCCT
>JAPXFY010000019.1:53569972-53574972 GCA_030674185.1 Monoplex corrugatus
TAAACTAAGGACTTAAGTAAACATTATCAATGCATTCACACACATAAACTAAAGACTTAAGTAAACATTATCAATGCATTCACACACATAAACTAAAGACATGCTCCTTGCCTTGACCATTCCACCCATTACTAAGAGTAATACCAAAACAAAAAAAAACAAAAAAATAGAAAACAGAGTAGAGATATAAAAAAAGAAAGAAGTATAAAGGTATGATTGTAATCAAACTAAGTATACTAACACATTTATCAAAAAAGGTATGATTGTAATCAAACTAAGTATACTAACACATTTATCAAAAAAGGTATGATTGTAATCAAACTAAGTATACTAACACATTTATCAAAAAAGGTATGATTGTAATCAAACTAAGTATACTAACACATTTATCAAAAAATGTATGATTGTAATCAAACTAAGTATACTAACACATTTATCAAAAAATGTATGATTGTAATCAAACTAAGTATACTAACACATTTATCAAAAAATGTATGATTGTAATCAAACTAAGTATACTAACACATTTATCAAAAAATGTATGATTGTAATCAAACTAAGTATACTAACACATTTATCAAAAAAGGTATGATTGTAATCAAACTAAGTATACTAACACATTTATCAAAAAAGGTATGATTGTAATCAAACTAAGTATACTAACACATTTATCAAAAAAGGTATGATTATAATCAAACAAAGTATACTAACACATTTATCAAAAAAGGTATGATTATAATCAAACAAAGTATACTAACACATTTATCAAAAAAGGTATGATTGTAATCAAACAAAGTATACTAACACATTTATCAAAAAAGGTATGATTGTAATCAAACAAAGTATACTAACACATTTATCAAAAAAGGTATGATTGTAATCAAACAAAGTATACTAACACATTTATCAAAAAAGGTATGATTGTAATCAAACAAAGTATACTAACACATTTATCAAAAAAGGTATGATTGTAATCAAACAAAGTATACTAACACATTTATCAAAAAAGGTATGATTGTAATCAAACAAAGTATACTAACACATTTATCAAAAAAGGTATGATTGTAATCAAACAAAGTATACTAACACATTTATCAAAAAAGGTATGATTGTAATCAAACAAAGTATACTAACACATTTATCAAAAAAGGTATGATTATAATCAAACAAAGTATACTAACACATTTATCAAAACTGGCCTAAATCGTCTAAAATTGCTTTTTTCCCAAAAGCAAAAAATGCAGTTAATTAATATATGCATCCAATCATCGATCTAGTATAAAGCATGTAAGGCTTTACAGAATACACACAGGTGAATGAATCAACAATGCAGAAAAAAATAAGAAGAAAAGATGACAGAAAGCAAAGCAAGCCAAAAACAAGGAAACTGACAGAAAAGAGAAAATTTCAGGCACAGAATTTTCAGAAAGTGGAAGTTTTATTTATATTGCAAAGAGCTACCACCATCCCCACAGGTGAAATTCTGGAAACTATAACCAGAAATCGGGAAGATGAGATAGCACAGTGGTCAGAGGATTAACAACTCCCAAGAGCTAAACTGATTATCAAGAACAACTAAGTGTGGTTACTAACATATGTGTAAGCAGACTGAATACAAGACCTCTCTCCACCCAGCTGTAAATGGGCATCTGTCCCATTTTAGCACTCAGGAAGGACACGCAGCAGGTTCCAAGCTCTGACAATTCATATTTTGATGAAAAATTAGCCTGTTCAAAGCGTATTTATAATGCTAGTACTACTGCCATTGTTGTTTAACCCTACCAGACCGAGTTCCCGCTATTGCGGGAATGACGAAAATGACTATATACCGAGTTCCCGCTATAGCGGGAATAGCACACTCACACGATCGTCACTTTATCAAGAGCTAAAAATAGCTACCGGACCGTTGCTAAGCATCGCGTGAGCGTGTGTTCAGCCTATTGCAACTGTCTGCCTTTGTGTTGATGGTATTTTGAGATGATTTGGGTGCAAAATTGACCATGAAGCAAGCTAGTGAGGAACCAAGCACTTCAACAGGTAAAGGGCGAGGCCAACTCGCTTCACAGTTCAACAAGTGGTGGACATTTTGCAGATTGGAGAATTTGATCAGGAATACGTTTCCGATTCAAGTGACGATGATTACGTTGATGAAGCATTGAGTGAAAGTGATGATTCTGACAATGAAAGAAGTAGGTCGAGACAGAGTGTTGGAAGAAGGGGGCGTGCCCGTACCCCCCAACCAAGTGATAGGGGAGATGCTTGTGTGATTGAGGGTTGGACTGGCGTTAGATGAAAGATAGGCCTATTTTCTACAATCTCTCCACGTTTCATATAATTCTAACCATTGGTGTGCATGATATGAACAGTTTTCTAACGTATATACATTTTTTTTCAAAATTTTGCTCAGGAGGCCAGGCAGGGGGCACAATTACGCTCAGGGGCTAAGGTCTGGTAGGGTTAAAGCCCAACCGACAGGCGTAGAGCCGTTGCAAAGCTACAACCACTTCAAAACACACAAAACTTCAACAGAAAAAAAAAAAAACGAAAAGAAAATTAAGTACACATATCAATGCATCTGTGCACATAATCTAAGGACATGCCCCTAGCGATGACCACTCCATCCAATTTATCACAGAGGGGATTTAAAAAACCCACCCAATACAAATACAAGCACACCTACGGACACCAAAACATATAAAAACAGGCATAAATTACCTAAAATTGCCTCCGCATATCTCACCTCCCTAAAGCCAAAAATGCACTTAATACATTTACCCAATCATCTCTCCTAAGAAAAACCATGTAAGACTTTGTCAAACACATGCAGATGAATGGACCAGCAAGACAGAAAATGATAGGTAGAAATGACAGAAAGCAAAGGAACAAGGCAGAAACAAAGACAGTGACAGAAAAGAGGAAATTTCTAGCACAGGATTTCCAGAAAGTGGGGACACTATTTATACTGAGAGAGCCCCCGGCATCCCCACGGGGGAATGCTAGTACTAAACTTATCAGTAAAGAATCCGAGTTCTGATAATAATTCATATACCGAATCCATAGCTCAATCATTTCAGTAACCAAAAGAGAAAAACAGTGTTTTGTCACTTCAGGTTATATATATAATATGCAGTATGGTGTGTAATATACAGACATGTGATTTGCCTGCCTACCTGATTCGTTCCTCCACAAAGTTTTCCTGCTTCAACACAAAGTTGCTCAAGTGATGGGTGATATCCTGTAACTGCTGCTGTAGTGAGTCATAGCTCTGAGAACTGGGATCTGAGCAAATAATTACAAAACAACAATATTAACATCAATAATGTCATAGGACTTTCTTCTTTTTAACTTTCTGGGTTTCTAACCTCTTGAGGTCATTTGTAAGGTGGAAAGAGTAAACCTTTTTATACTTTTAATACTTTCTGACCGAAAATTTGGTCGCAAGAAAACGATTAAATGTTACAAATTTCTTTACGACTAACAGCAAATACTGCTAAAACGCAATAAAGAAGGGAAGCAACTTTTACTGGACTCTGTTAGCATGAACCTGTAGTTGTTTACAAAGTTGAGTGGTGCATGTCTGAGTTCAAAATTAATTAAAGTAATTGTACTTCTCCAACACCAAAAAGTTACATCAGGAAAACCAAAACAAACTAAACTCACAATCACCATGTTATAAACAATAATACTACCAAAAGTATTATAGATATCTTGCACATATATTTCCTAACAATAAACTTAAAACCAGATACTCTTAACTCTTTTGACTCCCGCACCATATCCACCAACTGCAAAAACTTCACCCTTTGATTCCCTCACCCTGTCCACCAGCTTCCTGCAGTCAAAGGGTGAAGGTGCGGGAGTCAAAGGGTTAAACATCCACAAAGCAAGATCAAGTGGACTTCTCACACAAACATGAAAAAGTTATAACTTTGTCTGGACCATGCACAGAACTCACCACAACAAAATACACTACAAATGCAAAGCAGTTCAAGAGACAGAATACTTCAACTGCTATATCAACTACAAATTTTTATTTTTCTGAAAGATCCCAAAGGATGCTAAATGAAAAGAAGGTAAAAAAAATAAAAAGAAAAAAAAAGAAAACCCTGAGAAAACCAGTAAATCATCAGACCAAAGTCATGCATGCATGTGTGTGTTTTGTGTGTGTGTGTGTGTGTGTGTGTGTGTGTGTGTGTGTGTGTGGTGCGTGCGTGCGTCGTGTGGTTGCGTGGTGCGTGTGTGCGTGCATGCGTGCTGCGTGCGTGCGGTGTGTGCGTGCGCATGTGTGTGTGTGTTTCATCCAAGTCCGTGTGTTCATGAGTGTATGCACATGAGATAAACGAGACAGAGTAGGCTACCTGTGATTGTTTTTCAACTATTCACGAGTATATTTTTTTAAGCATTATGATCACCTGGTGTAGCAAAGCAGTCCCGGTTTGTAAGAATGATCTGGAAGACATGCGAAAAGTCAGGTGATGCAGCCAGTCTTGCTAATGCCTCGTCTCCACACTGACACATGAAGTAAAGCAAAAATCAATATCTGGTCAACCATAATCAAAAGACCACTACAATAATACTATTGACTCTGTTTGTATTGTGCAAAAAGTCTATGTCAGAGCATGTTTGTTGTATTTTACGTAGTAATAGATTATCATATTTTATGTAATGATAAAAGCAAGTCCAATTTGGAAACAAAACAACAATAAAAAACAGGCGCATACGTGCATGCACCTGCTTTCTCTCTCTCCCCCCCCCCTCCCCCCACACACAATACACACACACCTACCTTCCTCTCCTCGAAACAGTTGTTTTCTGGATCATCTTTTCTCAAGATCAAAACTGACTGTTTTCAAATATCCTCTTCACTCCTCCTCTATTCCCCCCCCCCCCCCTTTTTTTGGTTTTGTTGTCTAAAATCACTTTAGTGAACAGACATTAAATTAAAGACCAATACAACACACACACACACACACACACACACACACACACACACACATTAC
>JAPXFY010000019.1:53579972-53582472 GCA_030674185.1 Monoplex corrugatus
GAGAAATTAGAGCACCTGGTCACAACAGAAAAGCTGAAGGGAAAGAGAACACCAGGCAGACCCAGGGAGAAAATATTGGACGGACTTGCAGGGTGGCTGAGGACAGAGAGGGTGGGAGCATGCTTGCAGTGACAAGGGACAGATTCGTATGGAGGGCCATGATCGCCAATGCTGTGCGGCAGGACACATGATGATGATGATGATGATGATGAGCCTGACATGCAAGCCCGTTTCTACTATTCCCCACCGACATCTTGCCACTTGTAGCAACCATCATGTACATGTCTATTTGTAGCCTGATATGCAAGCCTGTTTCTGCCATCCCCACCCCCGACACCTTACCACTTACAGCAACCATCACATATACTCCTAATCATAATTTAAGGGCCACTTCTTCCTTCCTCTCTAATTTTAAGTTGAAATAATTGACAATGTTTAGAATTGATTCTATGTTTTATTTCATCATTTCCACACCTGTTTTGGAAAAAGAAATTAGCACAATGACCCATTAGTGAACAGCACATGCATTTAAAGGAACATCCCCCCCTTTTCAAAAAACAGAAAGTGTCAGATTTGGCCAATCTGTTTTCAATATCGCGTGTGTCCGCCCCGAGCCTGGATGCATGCTTCACAGCGCCGATGCATCGACCCCACAAGGGTACGGAGTGTGTCCTGAGGGATGGCCGCCCACTCGATCTGCAGGATGTCGACCAGCCTGGCCAGGGTGCCCGGTGGGGGGTGGTTGTCCCTGATGCGCCTCCCGAGCACATCCCAGAGGTGTTCAATTGGGTTCAGGTCAGGTGAGCACGCTGGCCAGGCCATATGGACGACTTCATGCTGCTCCAGGAAGTCGGTCACAAGGCGTGCTCGATGCGCAGGTGCATTGTCGTCCTGGAAGATGGCGCCTTGACCAAGGTCCACAAGTGCAGGCAGTGCCATGGCCGCCAGAACCTCGTCCCGCTACCGGACCCCGTTCAGGATGCCGTCAATGGGGAGCAGGGGGGTCCGGGTACCACGGCTCATGCCACCCCACACCATCACCGACCCGCCGCCGTACCGGTTATGCTCTTGGACAGTGGCGTCAGCGAACCTCTCCCCTTGACGTCGCCACACCCGAGCCCGGCCATCGTTAAAGGTCAGGGTGAACCTGGACTCATCCGAAAACAAGACCCGGGCCCACTGTTGCCTTGTCCAGGTCACGTGCTCCCTGGCCCAGGTCATGCGGCGCACTCTGTTGACCGGTGACAGCACGGGTCGAACGGCCGGTCTCCGTGACCTCAAGTTTGCCTCATGTAGCCGTCTTCTCACCGTGCTGCAGCTGATGTTAGCACCTGTTGCGTCCCTCAGCTGACCCCTCAAGGTCACCGCAGTGGATGCCCTTTCCCTCAGGACGGAGAGGGCAAGGTAGCGGTCTTGCTGTCTTGTCGTTACTCTGGGTCGACCCGTGTGACGCCTTTCCTGGACTGCTCCAGTCTCATTGAAGCGCTCCAGCAGTCTCTGGATTGTGGAATGCGACACTTCAAGTCGTCTAGCAACTTCCCGCTGCGCTAGGCCTTCATCAAGCAGAGCGAGGGCTCTCCCCCGCTGCTCATCCGTCATCCGTCGTCTTGCAAGCATGGTTAAAACGAACCAAGAACGGGTCCTTTTTATCCTCGTCTGCGGGCAACTTTGGCTGGAGTAGTGTTCAAAAAGGGCTTGCCTTGCACGTGCAAAGCGAATTTTGTGGCTACCTTGCCTGCGTCGTCAGAGAGACCCTGCTGAAGATTCGACAATTTCGTGTGGAAATTGTCTTCCTTGGGCCGCCCATTGCAAATCGGCAAATCCCCAAACACGTGCCAAAAGGAAACTGCAATGTTGTCTGAGCTCTTATCCATTCAGTTACGGCAACGAATTGGAGAAAAGAGTAAGAGAAAATAGGTTATTTCTCATTTCAAAAATTGACTCAAAAACGTTCCTGGCCCTTCAATAATGACGTGTAGTATACATATATTTGTAACCTAATATGCCTGCCTGTTTCTGTGCATAAATCTGCGTCATACATTTATAAATACAGTGAGCCAATTTATCATTAAATACCATTTCCTCTTTACTCCAAATCTGAGGCTTACTTTTTCTCCTTGGAATTTTCCCTTTATACGTGTATGTTTTTAATGTTTTTATAATCTGTTCTTATAATCTATTTTATATTTCATTTTTCTACTTTTAATGCAGTCTGTTTCTATGTTTGCACGTTTAGATTTTATGTGTAGAATAGAAAGACAGTGATGGACAGGGTGATGGAGTCAAAGGGTTATGCCTTTGCAACTGGTAGATAAAGTGCAGGAGTGAAAGGGTTAAGACAGGTCCACTTGGTACAAATGCTGCTATCCACAAGTTACCAATACAGTGTAAAGTGTTATCACATCTCATTTTCAGATTTTACCCACACACACACCCCCACACACAGACTCTCACATGTCACAACATCAGTTTCTAGATAGGTGTCACACACACACACACA
>JAPXFY010000019.1:53587472-53722472 GCA_030674185.1 Monoplex corrugatus
TATAGGCGGTGGCTGGAGAGACAAGCACCTTAGGGATATATAAAAGAGCATCCAACAAAGCGAGATGAGCTTGAGGAACTTGAGGAAAGCACAGGGAATGATGGAGTAGACGTATGCATAGCAGGCAATCCCTAGTCCTTTAGGTCTTATGTAAGACTACAAGTAAAACAAAGACTGGCATGGTACACCTACAGAAAGAAGACAGGACAGTTGGTAGAAGGGGTAAAGGAGTCAAAGGTTTAAGATCCCCACAAAGGTCAGAAAGCTGTTAAGCAAACTGTATACATGTCAAGCACCACAATCTGACAGGGGGAAAAAAACTTAATTGGTAATCCTATTCAAAGCGGCAGTGATTCTGGTTTACCCTGTAGCAATGCTGTTCAGGTGGTCCTTATTAACTTTATCATATATATGACTCACATCATCAAGAAGGACGACAGACTGTCATCAAATAACTATAGGTCACCTGTATTCTACTATTCCTACACAAGGTAATGAAAAATCTAGTAGCAGAACAGAGTAGAACACCTGCAGGGTAATAGCCTGAACAGTGACAAACAACATGGATTTCTCCAAGGGCACTCCTGCAGCATCCAGCTACTTGATGTGACAGATACACCATGACCAGTAAGAATATTTGAGCAGATGACTGATAAAGAGTTTTAAGCTTTAAAGTTTAATATATCTGGACTTCCAAACCAAAACGAATTCTAGAACGTTCCCCCTGAACGTTCATTCCATAGTTCATGCACATGTTGTCATTGGTCAGGGTCTGAGGTGGGTCCAAGACTTCTTGAAAGACAGAGAACACAGGGTGACCATCAACAGTGCACCATGAGACAAGGCCAGCATGTCATGCGGAGTCACACATACTGTTTGTCCTTACATCAAGTCTACAGCCTATCTGACTCAGTGACTGTGTTCAGAATCATGTCTGTCTCTTTGCAAATGATACAAAGATCTTCTGCATAAATTCTGACCGCGAGTCCCCCACCCCCACCCCCGATACCTTCCAGGATGACATTACTGATTTCTGAATAGTCATCAGAATGCCTTCTGTGCTTCCACCCACAGAAGATATACCAAGTTTTGAAACTGTGAAGAATTCCTCAACTTATATCACCTGCCACGCAAGAGAAATGCTGGTTGAGGCTGTATTCTTGAGTTGGAAGACAGCAACATTGAAGAATTGGAAGACAGTGACATTGGTCCTCATTGGATCTTGGGTGTATGATGATTTTAGATTAAGCTTCAAGGAACATGTACCTCAGTTGACAGTGAAGGCCAGTATTGTACATGTGAAGGCCAGTACTGCACATATTCAACTATCTCACTGAGGACTTCTTTCCCCAGTTCTACAAAACAAGTATGCACCCAATCTTCCAGGGTGGTCACACTGTCTGATTCCATACAACTAACTCTGTCATGACATCAAAAATGAAAACATCCAGCTTTGGGCTATGAAAATGCTTTCCAAATCACAGAGAAGTCTCACCTTGAGCAGCTTGCTATGTTTACACTACCCATCTTGGGACATGGACAAAGGAGAGAAGACATGATCGATTCTTAAAAGTTTGTTCATGACATTTACCAAACACAGTGCCCACAGTTCAAGTTCTAGATCAGCAGACCAAGATAAAATTGACAATATAGCCCAAGAGTGAAACTGTGCAATATACACAGAGATTCACAGGTAACCTAAATACTTTTCGGAATGTGCAGCCGACTCAAAGAATAGTCTCCCAGAAAAAGGTGATGTCAGCCCCATCTGAAGACTTTCATTCAAGTCAAGGCTTGATGATCACTGAAACGATTTTCCTTCTACCTACAGTCCAAACTGTTACAGCTTACACAGTACTGTTAGTCGTCTTGGTCAACATTGAGTGTGGAGCAATGAACAGGCCAAAAGGCCTCATATATCCCATGACATTCAAAATCAAACTGACCAACCTGGCTTTTGGCAATGCTGAGGTAAGCATGTGTAAAGTTACCCTGACAAAGCAGATCAGTATGCAAAATGTATGACCACAAGCTTTGTGAGAGTGTATGCATGTAAATTCTGTAGTAGCACACATGCGCACATACACAGACGTATGTAGGCCTATGCGCGCGCGCGCACATACACACACACACACACACACACACACACACACACACACACACACACACACACACACACACACAAACACAGAGGCAATCCATACTATGCAAAACTCTCTGCACAGCCCAACATCATTTTTTACAAGGTTCAACAAAGTTATATGCTATAATGCTAAAGAGTGAAGACTATCGTGTCATACATACAAAATATAAAATCACTTTAACCAGAGTCAGAAGACTATCGCGCGATATGTGTCATGTGTAGCAACGGTTCTATTTTTAGGACACGAACGCTTTCAGTTTCACAGATATTTTAACTTTTTTTCACGAATGCGTCAGTTCTGCCAACACTGATCCGTTATTACCTGCCATTTAACCTGTGAAGGTAATAGACAGCACACTGCACATGCAACGAAATGTCTAAAGTGCTGAACTAAACGGGTCTACCTCAACAAAGCTTTGTTCAGGACGCCACAGTTCTCACAAGGATACCTCCTCAGTAGCCTTGACCTAACGACGAGACAAGGCTGCCCGTTTTCCCCCATTCGTCAGCTGATTATATTTTGCACGTTGACCGAATTCTGAAATTGGGTTTGTTGACATTTCAGTGGAAAATGCGCATCAAACTTTTGTATGCAAGTTATATTGTACAATGCGCAATCACCAACTCTGCAGGAAGAAAACGTTGTACACTGAAATTTCAAGAGTTTCAATTACCGCAAGTGCAGCTTTGTTCCGAATGTTCGTCTGCTCCAGTGCTTGGTTGTGCTGCCGGTCGCAATTTTTGACTGACGAAATCAGCTATCCGATATCTAATCCAAATTTCTAACACATTTTAAAATGATCCTAAGTTCCATACAGACGCTACAATGCTGAGACACACATCTGTGACAAAGGACACGAAATCTCTATCATGTGAACAATAAAGTCATCACACTCACCGATGTGTTGCTGTCTATCTCGGTCGCTTTTATCTGGGCTACCTTCTGTTTCAAGCACCTGAATATAGGATGGAATCTAGTAGTTATATACACGGTAGCTGTGATTTTCGTTACTATCATAGTATAAAACAGGACCCAGAAAACACGAAAAAACAATCAGAATGTGTATTTAATATAATAAGACAAGATAGGTTCAAGTTTCGGCTCCTTTGTCATGTGTAAATATAAGACAACAAATAGCAAATAACAAACAGCGAACACAAAACTTATAGAAAACCCAACTAAACGTCCCTGCTATTTTTTGTTTTAATTTTTATATTAAATGGTGAACAGTTTTGGTCACAGTGGTCCAATACTTCAATACAAGCTTAATACTTGATTATATAAGTCATTCTATATTTCATATAAAAGATTACAATATTATAGTTTCAATTGTACTGTTAACTTTCCACGAATTATTTCATTGTTTCATAAAATTCCCAGTTGAACATTTTGAACAGTAACAAACAATTCAAGGATGAAATTTTAATTTAAAGGAAATTCATCTAGAAAGCATAAGTACTGAGAAAAGTGTATCATCTTTCTGCAAAAAAAAAAAAAATTAATGATAATGCATTGCACGTTTTACTTAGTCATTAAGAGTTTTTAGCGGCTTTGTTTATAATCTTATATTAATTTAAATATCATTTAGGCAGAAGAATTAGCCCTTAAGGTCAATGTCATTCTAAGAAATTATGCGTGCTTCATATAGCCTTGCTTTTGATTCGTTTGGAGCACATAGTTAATATAATCATGATCTGAACGCTGAAGTCTAAACATTGTACATGCATGCGAGTGCAAACACACACACACACACACACACACACACACACACACACACACACACACACACACACACACACACACACATGGCACACACACACACACATGGCACACACACATTTATACACACACGCGCGCGTGCACGCACACACACAAACACACACACACACACATACCACATCCACGCACACGCATACTCATCATTTCCATCATCATCACCATCATCATTGTCGTCGTCGTCATCATCATGGTCATTACCATCATCGTCAGTCATCATCATCATCTCTATTATTATCACCATCATTATTTATTGTTATCTCGTCATAAAGTGATGTCAGTGCCATGGCTGTGGGACTGCAGTCCAGTTTCCAATCTGCAGGTGCACTAGACGCCATGCTTAAAGAATGGGCTTGGGGTTGTTGTTGTTTTCAGATCTAGACTCTCTCTCTCTCTCTCTCTCTCTCTCTCTCTCTCTCTCTCTCTCTCTCTCTCTCTTTGTTTGTTTTTTGTTTGTTTGTTTGTTTTGTTTTGTTTTGTTGTTTTTGTTTTACCTGGGCTGGCTTGCGCCTTTGATAAGAGCTATGGATTCAAGATCTCATGCCTCCAATTCAATACCAGCCCACAAGATAAAAACTGGTCTGCTGCTGCACAGTTTAATGCTTCGATCATTCTGGTGACATCAGCTCAGTGTTTCATAGGTCCCTCCTTTCCCATTTCCCACCCCTTTCCCTATTTCAAGACCTTGCCATTGCATACGTTTTTGCGCAGACTAAAGATGTCTGCTACATAACTGCTGGAAGATTTTCGCGGAGTGCATGTGGAATTGTCTGAGTGTATCTATAAAACAAAATCCCAAATCCTAAACTTGCATGATCATGGACTGCCTCATTCCATGTATAGCAGTTTCAGTGACTGAACTCGATTGATGTTTTCAAGTAATTTGAATACGTTATTTTTTATTCATTTTAAAAATGTTTTTGGTATTTGTTTATTTATTTATTTATTCATTCACTCATTTATTTAGCTATCTGTCTATCTATTTATCTGTCCATCAATATATATACTTAGATATATTCATTCATTTACTTATCTATCTTTCCATCCATCCATCCATATATATATATATACATGTATATGAGATATATATATGTATATACACACACACATATATGTATACAATTCGGCCTCGTATGACTACCATACAGTACCGGTGTATAAAAGATGTAGACTATTTTTGTTCCTCTGTCGTTTATCTAGGAGGAGAGGGAAAGTGTATCATAAGTCATGTGACTTGAATCCATTGCTGATGAAAAGCTATTTCGAAAGTAATTTGATAGATCTGGTAAGAGTTTATGGATAGACTAGCATCTGCAACTTAATGATCAAGTAACTTTGAATAGATCATCCGCTTTTGTATTAGTCGTGAATGTGCAAACACGAAAAGGAAAGTCTTTTTGTAGTTTCGAAACTATCGCTAGAAAAATACCGATTTTTTTTTTTAAGTGATACAGTCGTCTGCTACGATCCAAGCTTATGCCATGCAGTCTCGAATTCTGTTACTAGAAAGGTTCATTTCAGACCGCACGTCCCGTGCTTTTCAAGTAGTTATGCTCGAAGAACCTAGTACCAAATACATAAGGATCAGTGCCTGTATCATGGTTGCCGTTATCAATGCATGTCAGAATAATTGTGTATGACTACTATCCCGGAGGGTAGGAGTGGCGAAAGCGTGGCCAACCATCTTTCACCTTGTTGACTTGTCTTTATTTTCGTGTTTATTTTTGAAACTTTTATGGTCCGGTTTGCCCACTGTTAACTTACCCATGTACGTTTGTCTTCTGCTTCAAACACAGGAAGAAGTCAATTAAAGGCGTTTTTAATCAATAGTTTGTGTCAGGGCTACTCTTAACTATCAATCCAATGGAAACCATACTTTGTTAGTTAACGTGTCTTCCCCCGCCCCTCGCCTTTCATTTGGTTATTCTTAACACTCCCTTCACATCCTTTTTCTGCTTTGATTCTATGTCTGTTTAATACAACTACCTATTAATATTTTTCTGCTTTGATTCTATGTCTGTAATTTACTTTTTTTTTAAATATAATGTTAATACAACTATCTTAGGAATATTGTTATATTGTTGTTCTCGTTGTTATCGTTTAGGATCGACATGCATCTGTTCACATATGTCAGTGTCTATCTTTATCTCATGCTTCTGAAAAGCGCATGAACCATTGGCGTATGTTACAGTATATTATTACAGCTCATTTTGTAATTTATCTTATTTATGTATTTATATGATATTGATATTCTGAGTGTATAATAGCAAGGACTAGCTGTAAGACAGGTCTAGTAGAACCTACTGTTACTATCCATGAGCAATAAAGTAGTCTGAAGTCTGAAGGCGGAAGTCTTGTCTATTTGCGTCGCAGATATCGCCAGACTGACCAAGATAGGTAACTGTGCATACTGTCACGTAGGCCTACATTCTTGTGTGCTGATTTTGAACTCCTGATTATTGTTCTCTAGGAGATCGTTCATGAGTGGTCCACTGTAGACTTACATAAAGCTATAGGGAATTGAATGCGTTATATTATTATCATTGAATGTGACTCCCAATAGCTATTTGTATTACCAAAACAAGTAACTGAATTGCTTTGAGTGAATAGAAACTGTTAATATGTATCATTGCAATGTTGAAATAATTCATGCACAAAGATTTGTGGAAATATGTGTGGTCACATATTTGGCTTTGGGTCCTCCCGTGTGACATTGGGTATAATCTTTTAGTTAAACTAGATACCAGAAGAAGAAAAAACACGAAAAAAGAAAAAGAACGCGTATTTAATTTAATACAGCAAGACAAGACAGGCGCAAATTTTCGGCCAACAAGCGTAAGATCACAAACAAACAAACACAAGATACGAAAATTAGGAGAGAAAGACTGAAACTTCCCTGCTACCCTGTCCAGTGGGAGAAAAGGGGAAAACACACACACAACACAACATCACACACACACACACACCACACACACACACACACACACACACACACACACACACACACACACACACACACACACACACACACACACATACAAAACGCTGGACAGAGGATATTGGATTCCAATTTGGAAGGACGGGATAGGAAGGGAAGTTTCAGTCTCTCCTAAATTTTTTTGTTTGTTTGATCTTACGCTTGACAAAGGCATAAATTCGTGCCTGTCTTGTCTTGTTGTATTAAGTACGCGTTCTTATTCTTTTTTCGTGTTTTTTCTGGTTCCTGCTTGCTTGAACGCGGGCAGTCACACTTCTTTTTGGATTTTAAACTAGCTAGGGGAGATTGATTCTCCAACGAAATGAAAATAATTATCCGCAGCTGGGCAAATTATTTCAAATATATATCGCATTAACACGTGCGTATGCAAGAGAGGAGAGAGAGAGGGGGGAGAGAGAGAGAGAGAGAGCACACTTTCATGTGGTTTGATTTTTTATCCTATTTTTGAATAATTTTGTTTTATTCAACGTTTGTTGTTGTCGTTGTTGTTGTTGTTGTTGTTTCAACCATATACAAAATATATGTAGATGCTGATTATCAAAATGTTTAATGTGCACACAAATATACATTTTGTAATTTGTAATTTTGTTTTTAAAAAAAAGTACACCCAACCTCTTAATTGCCTCAACAAGAGATTGAACACAGATGTTTTTGGCATAGTGTGATATCAATAACTTCCATTTGGTTGCTATAGCTGGTTCTAAATGATGTGAATGTATTCGTCTGTAAATTTGTAGCGTCATTGGATTCTGCTTTGACAGCTCTGGATCTAAAAATTTCTCCCGACGTTTTAAACATTTTTCTCTTCAGTAGCTTCAAATGACCTCCCTGGAGTATGCTTACCTTTTACATCATTTTGTCCGTCTTTTATTAGAGAATGGCACTCACGTACAAACTGCAGCTTGCGAAAAAGATTGTGTCCTACATACTCTTTGTAGCGTTTTTGTAATATCTGCGGCAGAAGTTCTTTTACTGAAGAATGATTCAATTTTAACTTAAACGCGCTGTCTTCACCTTAACGTGACTATAGAGCTTTGAATGACCATACCCAACACGATGTCATAATAATGACATCACAATATTTGAACACAGTTTTACATAGTTAGATCATGGAATGATTGAGGCAAAAATGTATAAAGTTTCAAAGCGCTGCTGCAAGTACTTTTATAGCTGTTAGGACATTTTCTGTATTTACTGGATGACCCCAGTAGTTAGAGGTTTTGTTTTGCTTTTGCTTTTTACATAGAATTATTGAAACTAATCTCATATTGAAAGAAATGGGACTTGTAAATAACTTTTGAGCTGGTTTACTTTGAAAACCATTTTTGAGCTGGTTTTATTTTGAAAACCAAAGTATTGATTACAGATTTTGGAATTGTTTACATACAAACTGAAGGGGAAGGATAAAAAATTCTTGAAGTAAGAATGTAGGCTACCATATGTATATATATTATATATATATATTATATATATATATATATATATATATATATTTTTTTTTTTTTTTTTTTTTTTTTTTTTTTTTACGTTCAATATTAGATAGCATAATAGCATATCAGGCATCAAACGAATCAATCAAATTTGAATATTGTTTCTTTGCATATTTATCACAGTTTGTACGGTACTAATACTGATGGAAATCAAGTCATCGTTCAAATCGGCTCTCAACGTGAGCGTTCTCGCTTGCCCTTGTCGCAGGTGGAATCCGTTGTCGTTGAAGTCGATCAGAGCATGCCGAGTGGCGACTGTGACCTATTTTGCATCCGGAGGACGTGGCCATGAGTCGAAGTCTCCGTTTGCGTAGTGTGACGCTGAGACGAGAGAGCTTCGACGGTTGTAGAGCTCGTCTGTCGAGAGTCGGTCTGGGTAGCAGACGCCAAGTGCTGCTCGTACCATTCTTCGATGCCTGCTGTCTATCGTGTTAGAAAGTGTAGCTGTCAGCAGAGCCATGCCATGCACAGAATGCTTTCAACTGCACTTCGGAAGAGGCGAATCTTTACCCCATCATCGGCTTTCGACATGAAGACGGGTTTCAGCTTGTTCATCGCGGCCCAGGCTGACCGAACGCTCGTCGACAATAGTGGAAGGGAAGATGTGCTCACTCCGAGGTATTTGAAGTCGCTACACTGCTCGACTTGTTCACCGCACTGGAAGTTGATGGCCGAGGCGGGCTGTCGTATCAAGGTGCAGAACCACATGTGCAAATATTAAATTGACTTGAAAACTAACATCATCATTTGTTGTTGTTTGTTCTTGACGTCATTTTTTTTTTTTTTATTGTTAATTATGCTTCACGTGGATCTGTATATACTTGCATTTTAAGTGTAGGAAATTTTGCATGAATTTGACTTTTTCTTACAATTTGATTGTAATAACGCTTTGGTGTTTTGTTTCGCATTTCCTTGTATGACTGGTTTAAAGTTATGTTTTTAGAAATTTGAAAAAAAAAGAAGTTGTTGTGGTGGTGGTGGTGGTGTTTGATTTTTTGTTTTCCCTACGCTCAAAAATCATTATCATGACGCGTTCAAAAATAAGATATAGCTGTAAGAATACCTGATGTGGAGTAAACGATAGTTGTACAAAATATCCGAAATTTCATCTCACAAATTTTGACTGTCCTCGACATCTGTGTCTTCCATTGTTCTGCAAACCCTTCAGCACTAGACTTCTAACATTCTTCATGTTTCTCAGTCCTCAGTTATCCTAGTCATAATAATGTGTTTCTTTTTTTAAAAACAATAAAAAGAAGAAGACAGAAAGTAAAACGGTCATGAACAAAATAAAGAAACGGAAAAAAAAACTATTGAAAATACTGATAGTACTGTGCATTCTACTTTTCTTAAAACATTTATATTTATCCGACTGATTCAAAGACAGTAGTAGTAGAGGACAAAATCTTCTCTCGTCAATGTTTTCTGTCTATATCTCTTGTTCTAATCTTCCTTAGAAGATTAGGAAAAGACAGGCAACATTTATAGGCCATTTTATGAGGAAGGGGGATTTGGAGCACCTGGTCACAACGGGAAAGCTGGAGGGAAAGAGAGCACCGGGTAGACCCAGGGAGAAAATGCTGTACGGACTTGCAGAGTGGCTGGGGACGAGGAGGGTGGGGGAAATGCTAGGGGCAACGAGAGATAGAGGCAGATGGAAGTCCATGATCGCCAACGCCATGCGGCAGGGCACCTGATAATGATGATCTCTTGTTCCCTTCACTCTCACTCACTTTTCCAAACAGCGGATTCTTCGGTTTCAGATTGTTACAGAACACCGTATTACACCATTTGCAAAGATATCATTGTCCAGAATGAGTCTCATCTGTCGGCGTCACCAGGTTCAGAGTTAGCCGCTGCGCTTTTTGACATCACCGCCTCTCTCCAGGCCGCTCTGTCTTGACTTTTATAGACAATTTCTTGAGTATTTAGGCCACTGATGCTGGTTCTCGACGTATGAGATTGGAGGTATCCCTTTCTTCCGTTCTGCCACTGTTTTTCCTTGAAAATTGGTTGCCATGAGGTCCGTGTGTCCCACATACTCTTTGTAGTTTGTCTCGCATACTCATTCTGAGTAAAGGAATACAATACAAACTGTGTACATTTCTACCTTTTCTCTATCCTCTCTCACCCTCCAACCCTTCTCCTGCCCCATCCCTTCTTTAAAATCTTATTGTTGTGAATTTGTTGTTGTCATTCAAAATCACTTTTTTTTCCCATAACAATCGTTTCTTTGGTTTATTCTCCCCCCACCCACCCACCGGAAAGAATTAATATGATACATATTTCTACCACTCTTTTGTAATTTTAATGTTGTCAAGATTATTTTCTTAAAATATGGGCTATTATTGCAATGAACGCATGAACTGTATATAATTAGTTTGATTGTAAACGTATGCCCATGACTGTAATGTGTTGTTTTGTTGTTGTTCTTCTTCATAACCAATACAAAGGTGCTTACTGTCATGGACGAAAGTAAGGTAGACTTTTTCTCTCAGGGAAAGCATTGTTACTGTAATGTTTGTTTGAAGCCCAGCTGACCGCGTAGAGCCATATTAGGGCTACAACTGTTTCAAAACGTTTACAATACTTCAACAGGAATAAAGGAGAAAGAAAGCAAGTACACTCACTACCAATGCATTCGCGCACATAATCTAAGGAGATGCCCCGGACGTTGACCACTCTGTCCAATTTATCACACCGGGAATGTAAAAAAGAACATACCTGAATACAAACTCAAACATACCTAAGGACACTAAGATATAGAGTATAACATTTTTGTCATAATGTTGTTATTTGTAACCACTACAAAGGTGATATCATAGACGAAAGTAAGATAGACTTTTTCTCTCAGGGAAAGCATTGTACTTTGTTGTTTTTTGTTTGTTTGGACGAAAGTAAGATATACTTTTTCTCTCAAGGAAAGCATAGTTATTTGTTTGTTTGTTTGTTTTTGTTTAAGGCCAGCCATTTGTCCAGAGAGTGGCGAGGCGTTGGTACTCCAGGTCCCATTCGCGACCTCGTGGTGTTTCTTGTTAACAGTTGTGCAGCAGTTTTGGAAGTATGAGATCGTCCATGTACAAGTTTGTATTTACGTGTGTGTACGTGTGTGTACGTGTGTGTGTGTGTGTGTGTGTGTGTGTGTGTGTGTGTGTGTGTGTGTGTGTGTGTGTGTGTGTGTGTGTGTGTGTGTGTGTGAGCGCTTGTTTGTGTGAGTGTTGTGTGTGTGTGTGTGTGTGGTGGTCTTTGATTTAATGTCTATTCACTAAAGTGATTTTAGACAACAACAACAACAACAACAACAAAAACAAAAACCCAACAACAAACAAACTTGCAAAAGGTTAATCTTCAGGAAAAAAAAAAATGAACCAGAAAAACAAGACAAGAAAGAAAAATTCACAAATGACGTTATCATAATTAACGATTGAAACAGTAAAATTAGCTAACCATAACACTGAACATGAGAAGTAACGGCACGTTAAATATATTTCGCTATCGGACTTTTTGACAGGCTAACAAAAAATTCATATGTTAAGGATGGTGAGGCAAATATGTCAGAAACTGTCTTCGTTGATAATGTAGGTATATGTTGTTTTACCCGAACGCATGAAAGAATATGACTATGTGTTATCTTTTTTCCACACAGGCACACTACATTCCTGGTGTATTTTGTTTTGAATGCATCAAGTTTCCACCTATACATAAGGAATTGTATACTTCTGCTGGCAAGGAATCGCTTAGGTGTTTTGCTAATTTCAAAATTCATGTAACATTTTTCATACTTTTTCTGTTTATCTTGAAACTGCTTCCATACGTAGGCGTCCACTAAGGTATAACACTCATGCAATGAGAGGGAAAGTTGTATATGATTTGAATCTGGTGAGCTCTTTGCCCCCCGTTTGGCAGCCCTATCAACCATATCATTGTAATGAAAAGAACTATGAGATGGTATCCAGCAGAAAGTAATATCAGTGCCTCTTAAGGATAAACTATTAATCAAGTGAGTAATTTCCAATATCATTTCAGATCTTGTTTGTAATTTTGATAATTCAAGAGCTTGAAGTACAGATTTTGAATCAACGCAAAAAAGTATCTGGGGAATTGTCCTAGGAAGATTTATCATACAATTCAAAGCCATTAAGATTGCAAAGAGTTCTGCAGTAAAGATAGATTTATAAAGTCCTATATAGAAAGATTTCTCAATTTTGAGAGCAGGTATTAAAAACGCTGAACCTGCTTGTCTTTCAATTATTGAACCATCAGTGTAAACTTTCAAGTGATCGGAATAAAAGTCTTCTATATGACATTTAACGTGACATGCCAGTAAATTGATATTATCTTCTTTTTTTAAGTCAGTGTGGTGTATGTCAAATCGTGCTCTTTGAAGTTCCCAACTGGGTACTGGTGAAAACGAAGGTCTTAAAGTTACAGGACCTGTGTCTAAATCAATTCCAGAGCCTTTCATAACATCAGCTGTAAATGTTGCAAGCGTGACCTGTGAGGATATTGATTTAGCTCTTTTTGGAAAGTCGGTGTCTGATCTTACTTTTGTCTCTGTTTTGATGCTGTTTTCTATGGTAGTGTTTCTTAACAGAAATTTAGTAGAAGCGACTTTCCTTTGTTCATCAAGTGGCAACAATTTGATTGCATTGTATGTACGATGGCAACAGGCATGCATTGGAAGACCCAGCGCAAGTTTGAAACCTTTACAATCTATGCTCTGCAGTTTTGTGAGTAAGCGTTTTGGTGCGCTGAAGAATATTTCTTGGGCATAGGTTAATTTAGATCTAATAAGCGATTTACAGAGATGAACAAGTGTTGATGCATCTTGTCCCCATATCTGTTTGCGAACTATTTTCAAGAAATTTAAACTTTTTTGAGCTTTTGTTAATAAGTATTCAATATGCTGATTCCAAGATAATTTGGCTGTAAGGAAAACTCCTAAGAATTTAATCGACTCATTATACTGAAGAAGAGTATCTCCCAGTTTGAACGTGGGAACATTTGCTGGGTTAGCTCCACTGTTAAACAAAACTATCTTTGTTTTTTCCACGGATAGATGTAGTCCATTTTCTACCATATATCGTGCTATTTTATCGAGTTCTAATTGATAACATTTACGCGTATAATTAAGACAGCGCAAAGGAGTTTTTCTTTTCATATTGACCTGCATCCACATGCATAAATCATCAGCATATTGAGCTAAAGTTACATGTTTAGAAATTTTACTGGGTAAGTCATGCAATAATATCATGAAGAGAAGGGGAGCAATAACGGATCCCTGAGGGATACCCATTTGAAGAAATCGTTTTGAAGAATACACATTTTCGATCCTCGTTTGAATTACGCGGTCTTCTAAGAAGCATTTGACATAATCAAAAATGTGACCTGTTAGCCCAATATTTTTCAATTTGAATAATAATCGGGAGTGCCATACTTGGTCGTATGCTTTAGTTATATCAAAGAATGTAGCTAAAACACATTGGCGTCTGGCAAATTGTTGTTTGATATTAGTGGTTAGCTTTGTTAGGAGTTCCACTGGTGACCTGCCTTTTCTAAACCCTGCCTGATTCACTGGTAATATGTTGTTCTTTTCACAGTAGTACATCAATCTCTTTAAAATTATTTTCTCCATAAGTTTACATACGTGTGATGTTAATGCAATTGGCCTATAGTTTTTCAAGTCAATATTGCATTTACCTGCTTTTAGTACAGGAACCACTATTGATTGTTTCCAATAGTCGGGCAGTTTGCCGCTATTCCAGCATTTTTTAAACATATTATGTAGCAAGATTAAAAAATTTTCTGGTAAATTTTTCAACATCTCATTGGAAATTGCATCAAATCCTACTGATGTCTTTTTATTTGGAGTTGATTTAATGGCATCTTTTAATTCTTGGAGCGTGATTGGTGCATTTACGTAGTGCGTATTATCTGGGACATGATCCTTGTATGCGTCGGTCTTTTCTTCCTGTACCCTATAATTTCTACTAGAGGCAGGAAGTCCTTCTACTCGACAGACCTCAGCAAACATGTCTGCAAAAGCTTCTGCTTTCTCCTGTGAGCTAGGTAAAGGGTTGTTTTCTAGCTTTACTGGAATTGATGGCAACATGATCCCATTTTTCATTGTTTTCAGTTTTTCCCAAATCTTTTGCATATCTTTATGGTCACTTACTTCACATGTACAAAAAGATGTCCAATATTGTTCTTTAGCTTGTTCTATGACTCTGTTACAGTTTATGTTCGCACTTTTCATTGCCGTATGATTTTCAGGTGACCTATTAGCTATATATTGTTTGTATTTTTCTTTCTTTTCGTTGACTGCCTTTTCACAATCTTTATTCCACCAGACTTTTCCATGATGTTTTCCTGTTTTTGACGCTTTAAGTTCTGGGATTGAAATTTTTGCAGCCCTTAAGAGTGACTTACAGAAATCTGCGTACATATCGTTTAAGGTCGTTGTTTCAGATAGATCTGTTCTTGTATTTCGTAGGAAAGCTTTAAAACTGGCCCAATCTGCGTATTTATAGTTAAACTTGGGTAAACTATCTTGTGGTATTGCATCAAACTCAGTGATGAGGTTAAGGGTAAGAAGTATGGGGATGTGATCTGATCCCAACAAGTCATCCTCTGTTTGCCATGTGGCATTTGGTGCTAGCGATGGTGAGATTAAGGTAAGGTCTATAGCTGTGGGTCTGTGGGTTGGTATATCAGGGACACGGGTAACGTGTCCGTTGTTTAGTAAGTATAAATTGGAATCTATAATATTTTCAATCAACCTGTTGCTAGTTATGTTTTTACAATCCTTGTCCCAAAATGGGGCATGTGCATTAAAATCACCACCAACTATCCACTTGTCACGTTGGTCATGAAAATGTTTCAACCACTCAGTATTCACAGAATCGGGACCTCTTGGTAGATAGACAGAGGCCAAATTCAAAACTAGTGTGTGTGTGTGTGTGTGTGTGTGTGTGTGCGTGCGTGCGTGAATGTGTGTGTTTGCGTGCGTGCGTGCGTGCGTGTGTCCTTTCTTTCTTTCCCGAGCTTCATCTTTGAATCAAAGCAACAGAAAATTATTATACATCATGCGTAATCTTGCACAAGCTCCCACCATAAGTGTACGGACTATTCTGAGTAATTAAGTAGCTGGGTTGAGTGTACAGCTTGAACTTAGATTTTTAAAATGGTTGTTTCTTTTAAACTCTTCCTCTTCTTCCCTCCCCCTCCTTCTTAAACACATAAACACATACTTACCATCACCATGACACTACACGGGGGCTTCAGTAACTCAGTTGGATGAGCATCGGATTCACATGCTAATGGTTGTGGGTTCGAATCCCGGGGTGCGCTACATTAAAACTGGCCTTCTCATTGTCCCATCTTAACATCATTGCTGTTCTGGTGGTGTATCAGTTTAGATAAGTCCCACTTCCCTGGGATAGTTATCCCGTCGGCCATATCACATGAGGTGGGTGTCGACGTAAAAACTGAACCAAATCAATCAATCAAAACCATTACACACACACACACACAAGTATATATATATACACACACACACACACATATATATACATACATATATATATATATAAAAGAGAGAGAGAGAGAGAGATACACACACACACACACACACACACACACACACACACACACACACAACAAAACAAAACACGTCTTTTTCTGTTTGTATGAACGTATTTATCCAAAAACGATAAAGCCTTCTTGTAAAAACTCATCATATCATATAATTACAAACATCTCGTAAACAATCACAATTTTATTCACGATGACCCCCCCCCCCCCTCTCTCTCTCTCTCTCTCTTTCTCCCCTCATCCCACTCCAATCTGTTGTTAAATGTTAATAACGTTTAATTATAAAAGTTTTCTGTATACACTTTAAACACACCTCGAATCTTTCCTGCTCAACTTGCATCATAAAAACTTCACAAACACAAATAAAGATACGGTACTGCATGACATGATGGCTCTGCAGTCAGTTAAGATGAAAACAGTATCATGTTATTTGAGATGAAAACTACCGTTGTGGTGATCAGTCATCAAATGCTTCAAGAGTAACAATTTGTAAGATATGTTTATCTTAGAACATACCTGGAAATCACTATTTTTGAAGACTGACCTTCCTGAATGAGACACAACGTACAACAAAATATATCTTTTGTGGAAATCGGTTCCTCATTATGGAAATCGATTCCTCATTAAGCTAGGCTACTATTGATAAAGAGAATTTTCATGCTTATCCCATGGAATGTTTATAATCATTTTCAGTGACTTTTCGTATCTGTCACAGAACCTTCCTCAAAAGTGCTTTAACAACGTTACCTTTATGTTTGCAAAGAAACACCAAAGTAAGCGACAAAGACACTGAACATGAACAGTGCTCTGTGGAAGAATTGAAAATTCATCAGAGACAACACAATCCGTTTGGTAATCATTTTTTTTTTTCCCAACATGAATATGCACCATTCTATACAGACCCAAATCAGCTGTTCAGACCGTTTCATTATCCACTAGTGACTATGAAGTGGACTTGACCTCATTTTTTTTCTTTACCTTTGCTCCCCCATCTCTCCCACGTAAGACTTCGTTTACTTTGTTGATGACAAAATGATTGAAAAGATTGTTTTGTTTCATCGCTATCATTTGTGAAATTCATAGCTTTGTTTTCTTATTGATACGGGTAACTCTTTCTGCAGCATTCTCAATGTTTATCATTCATCCTACAACTACATACTGGAAACAATCAAACGAAACAACTCTTTTTATCATCACAAAATTTGGATCAGGACCAAAGAATGAAAACTGTCGATAAAATTGAAGCATGCCTGTAAACATATTGAAGTATCATAAGCATCAAAGGCCACTTATAAAATAAATTTATAAAACCACAACAATAACAACTACGACAACAATACTACAAAGCATTCTAGTTGGGTCATGTAAAAATGTACACTGGCATGACAATTCGAATTATCAAAACGAGTTCATTTCTATCACAATTTACTAATTAGAACAAACTAATAAAATGTTCTAGAATAAACTATCAAATTAAATAATTATACTTCGATTATCATACATATTATCACAATTAATAAATATGTACAAAAAAAAGGTAAAGGTTGTCCCATAACCCTGGGATTGTAGGGGAGTGAGCTGGCAGAGACCAACTTCTTCAAGGTCCAGCACTGTGAGGGCGGTGCCCATCTCCTCTACCTCACTTTACCTGTCCCTATCTTTGAAGAAAGTCAGGTACCCATTCAAAGCTGGATAGACTGAAAGCCATACACACAGGCATATAAAAATCCACGGGCATAATTCCCATCTGTACAAACTCGTACAGACATATTGAAAGGCAAGTGTTCTACGTCTGTGCAAACCAGGATTTCGTTATATTTATAACAAATACAAAAATCAACTGAACGACAAAACAACAAGTATATACGGTACACTGATTACGGGTAGAAGTACAATAAGTAAGGCAAGTTTTCACTGATTTAAAGCACCTGTTGCAATACAAGAAGAAATGGATCGCACCTGGTAGAAAACGTAACTTTAAACAAAACAAAACAAACAAACACACAAAAACAGTAAAACAGAAACGTCACAACAGATGAAAAAATACCTGAAGTATATTTGATATGGACGGAACTACTGCAGAGCATGTAGGTTATCATTTTATTTCATACGTCGATCGAATAACACCAAATGTTTTCAGCTTTCTGTGTTCTCCTCCTGCCCCTCATGAATAAATCAAACTTACAATATTTTTAATTCAGTGTCATCAATAATACGAAACTGTGACCTTGAAACTGGATCGTGTGCATTCAACATGCAACGTATTTCCTTTTTCATTATTTTTTATATCTTGTCTTTTTGGGGTTGCTTCGTCTAAACTGACGCCAAAATTTAGGTAATAACATATTCATTCATTAAAAAAAAACCCACAAAGGTTCGTATTTATTTTGTTCAACCACAATCCTCAAAATGGACGATTACGCTTAAACTTAATATGCGAATAACTGAAGCCTTTTGTACTAATGTTAAGTCCAAAGTTTTACTTCAATCCTTCCAGAAAGGACCAATAAAATCGCTGCTGATAAATGTTTACAGCTCTGGCTACTGACTCTATCATAACACATTGCCTACTCCAACTTATGTGTTCTTGACAACCAGCCTGGTTAAATCTCTGGCCTAAATTTGATAATATATCCACAATTGACTCTGCCAACATACTATCCAGAAGCATGTGTACACACACTCATTCACACACAAACATACTATCCAGATGGATGTATACACACACTCATTCACACACAAGTACCACAGACTGATCTGAATCCACTTCCCTTTTCTAAACAGAGGATTGGGGAAAAGCAAAGCATGAGAGCAGTTTTGTTACAAAAGCACTCGCATCTATGTCGAGGGGTATAAATATACGTGTCAGTTCTATCCTCCACAAAACATGTGAAAACACACTGACTGGCAGCTGAAAACCAGTAATGTGTGTACATGATAAAAATATGTTTATGCTATTAAGAAATGGATCAATGTAGAGCATGTTTTCCTTTCAAATGAAATTTCATTCTCTCAGTGTTGTATCTTCCATGAGTACCAGTATCACAATCAGTACATGACACAAAAACATTCGAAATCATACAAGAAAAGAAAACCCTCTGAAAAACAGTTTATCATTTCATGTTCAAATGGACGGATCACACCTTCTTGTCGATTATATTAAAAAGTTCAACATAACATGAAACCGTTTAAAAGCAACCACTCATTCTATAAAACGTGCATTTCAACAGAAACAATATTACAATAATAGCTGTGAAATTGAAATAAACATCACAGTCTGCATTTCTGTCTTTGGTAAGGACAGGGAAAAGGCAAAAAGTTTATTTTGAACCACGAAAAAACCAGATAAAAATCATGTAACCAACTGTCAAGATAATGCTGATACCTCAAAGTATATCAATGAAATGGTAAAATCATACGAGCTCACACAAAGGTTAAAATGCGAGATCCAAGGAAAGTCCATAAGACTATTAATAGTACTAAGGCATATGATTTATCACAGTCACATGGTGTAAACGAATCTTGTTTTGTTTCTAAGTTTGGTGTACATTATGTACAATCACATGTTACCTGTATGAAAAACATGCTTATTATTTCTATTAAGTACGTCATTACTGATTTAAAAAATATAATTACAAAAATATTAACAGCTTAAAATGTGTGCGTAATGCTGAAGCAAACATGCTTTTCATTTCTATTTAGCATATCATTACTGACTTGAAAAATATTATTACAAAAATATTAACAGCTTAAAATGTGTGGCGTAATGCTGAAGCTTTGCAAGCACAGAAACACATAATTATTATGAAGCCTGGTATGAAGAAGAAAAGCATGGTGGTGTTGGCATAATGCATCATCATCTTTCTGTACAGATACACTAACTGGAGAAGGTGTAGCACACACTGGGTAAGGAGTCAAAACACTGTTCATTTCCATCAACAAACATGCAAACTTTGACAAGTTTTAAAGACATCTTCATCAGGGTTTTGCAAACTCTGCTTCCACCATTCCTAAACAATAAATTGTCGGTTTAAAATAACACCAATCACATTTTCTCATATCATGCCTGCCTCTGTCTTCAAAGCCAAAAAACTGATAAAAACAAATTAAATTGTTGGTTCTAAGTAACAACAATCACATTTTTCTTACATCACGCCTGCCTCCGTCTTCAAAGCTACAGAGCCGATACAGTTACTACCCAAAACTTCATGTTTCCTTAATGAGCCAGCTCCATACCTGTGTACATTCCTGGCCCATCACTCACATGTGACCCAAGACAATCTCACACCGCATGTTTTGATCACTGAGACAAAGAAAATGAATACAGGCTGTGTGACAGGATATGACAGCATAGGACATGACATGGTAAATCCTTAAAAGTCAGTACAACTATCACTTACCATTATTGGCTAGATGAGGAAAACAAACTAAATTTTATAAATATAAAAACAACAGTAGTGAGAGATTTCTATTCACACACACACACACACACACACACATATATGTATGCACACATATTATGCTTATAAAGAAAATTCATCAAAACTAATACTTAAGGCAGTGGACAAGAGAATGGTCACACACACACACAAACATACACACATATACGTACATATATATATGCATACATACATACATATATATAAATATATGAATATATGAATATATATAAAACACATTTGCTCTCTTTTGCTGCTATGCAAACTAGTTCATTTATGTATTTATCTGCTGTTTATTTATTCATTTATCCATTTATTTCTTGAAAAGATGATGAGCATGAGAAGCTGGAGGAAAGGAATGTTTTAATCCATCTTTACAACAAAAAACACAAAGGTACAAACTGATCAACTGTAAGTCGCATGACCGTTTTGTCTCTGAATAAATTCAAAATGCCAAAACAGAAATTACACATGGTTTTGCTGCTATTGCTGCTATCACTGATAAATTTAAAAGTTGTAGTTCCTCTTTAGTTTCTCTAATACAATGTTGTTGTTTTTTAATGATATACCCAGTTGGTACTTATTTTGACCTTAAAACAATGCTAAACTTAACTGAACAGGTTATAACACAGCTGAGCATACTTGTCATGTTCAGATGACAGTTCTCACTATCACTGATATTTTAATAATAGTTTCATTTTGAATCCTTCTAATTTCTTTTTTTTTTTTTTCTCTCTCATATGATTGAGGAAATGTGTACACTACATACAGGATCTATAATCTCATCTGAAAGACAAGCACTTTGCATATCACCATGTTAAAAGCCTTGTGGAGGTGGAGAAAAATATCAATTTAGGGGTGAAGATCAGAATTTTCTTGTCCTAAATCGCGAGTTCTTCAAACTAATCACTATGCTACACATCATTTTCTACATTTCATCTGACACTGAATACCTCTTACTATCACACTGAAGAGACTAACACAAGAAACTTTTCAATAAACAATTATAAATGTTTTAACAGGATAAAGAATCAGAACTTCTTTACCATCTCATTTAATACCACCTGTAGTTGCAAAGAATCTACAAAAACAATTATACTGAACTTTAACAATTTCTTGATATGACTTCATACTTAATGCAATATGCTTGGACACAGATCCCTCTACAGTAAGGCAGTCATGCAATGGAGCTTAACTTACTGGTGATGCTCACATGGAAATTGATAGTGCAGCTGTTTTCCTGCTCTTGCGTTGTGAGAACTAAGGGATGGATTGGGTGGATGGGAGAGGAAGGCAGGAGGAAGATAAGCATGCTTTAATCCTCTTGCTGCATCATATGCACCATTAAATGGCACCACATTTATTAACAAATACATAGCAAAGAACAGAAATGCTAGTTCTGCCTCTGATTTTTCACAGATTTTGATGCTTTACAAAAAATTGGTTTACTGTCCAGGAGGTCAATTGTCATCTCTGAAAATATACAACTGTGCATGGTGAAGCTTGTCAAAATTCACCTGGGTTATAAAAATTTTTGTTTCCCATTATTTAGGGCTGTCCTAAAATCATCTGATTATCACTGTCTATGAAAATCAAATCAATATACAGTCAAAGGGAATACATCTACTGAAGGTTATCTTGACAGCAGAAAAAAACTTTAAATTTTCCTTCCTAAATTCATGAACATATGAATAGTGAACTGCAATCAAACATCCACTCAGTTACATTAAAAACAATAACTTTCCATTTCCACAGGAACCTCATAAAATTTTTACATGAAAATCTTCACAATATGTTCAAAAAAACACATTTTTAGATCTGCAAACTCTATAAGCGAAATTTGCAAAAAGATACTGTGTGTCCTTTTCTAAGATCCCATCACCACTTTTCACTCTACTGCAGGAAAGCATGTCTTCTTTATCATTAAAATGTGTTTGTTTTTTTCTACTGCAGCACAGCAAGACTACTTGCTGCTTAAAAAAATTTATGAGAAACCTGTTTATGGTGAGATACAAAACATCAATGTTTTGTTTTGTTTTTTGTTTTTGTTTTGATTTGGTTTGTCTCGTTTTGGATTGCATCACTTTGTAAATCTAGTATGGATAGGTTAGTTTGACTGGTTGGTCAATTGACTGACTGACTGACTGATTGTGATTGTGTGTGTGTGTGTGATTGTGTGTGTGTGTGTGTGAGTGTGTGTGTGTGTGCGTGTATGTGTGTGTGCGCATGTGTGTGTGTGAGTGTGTATGTGTATAGTGTTGTATTGCAGCTGCCTGGATGGCTGTTATTGATCTTAAAAATGAAAATATTTGCTGAATCAGTTGTGCTTAAAAACTAAAGCTTATCAAAACAAATGAACAGATACGAAAGGCACCAATAAATCTAACCTAATTCCTCACAGACAGACAGTCAGTCAGGATCTGGGACATCATCCAAAGACATGTAGGGATCTCCCTCCTCATTATCCATACCTCTCTCATCATCAAAGTTGGATGAAGTTTCTACCGAGGGAGGTTCAAACACGGTTGTCAGATCTTCTGAAAAGGACACACGCTTCATGGACCTTCTGGGAGTATCCTCAGCATCAGAATCTGGGAGTCTGGAACCTTGTGTGTTGCTGCTCTCTCCTGTTCCTTGAAGATTCTTATCGTTATCTTCTGCTGATTCTGGTTGAGATGGCACAGACTGTTCTTCAGCACGCTGTTCTTCTGTTTCCTGAGCATGTGGAATCACACCATCGGATTTCTTTAACTCTTGATGTGAATTTTCTTCTGATGATGGTTCTTCTGGCTTTTCTGTCTCTGATTTGTCTTTAACATCATCTTGTTCTTGTTCCTGCTCGTAATCTCTGCATTTCTCATCAGTTTCTTCCTCAACACTGTCTGAAGCAGATTCTGTGTCATCAGACACATCAGAAGAAGCATCCGATTCTGTCTCGTCTTCTTCTTGTGGCTCTTCTCCAGCTTCAGAGCTGAGTATCTGCTCATCTGTGCTGGCTGGTGCCTTGTCAGACAGTGTGGCCTGCTTTGCCCTCTGTTCTGACTTGACAGCATCATCTTCAATCTGCTGCAAAAGCACCAAGCTTGAACGGGGAGTTGTCTCTGGCTTGGGCAAACTGTCCACACCCTTGGGGAAGGCGTCTCCTGTGGGACCATCAGCACCTTTTGGACAGGTTGCAGACTCTACTGAAGCACAGCCTTGCGGTTCTGGGCGTTTACTATCATTGGACTGTGAGGCCATCTGTTTGGGAAAGACTCTCTCCTGGACTCGTCTGACATGAAGGGGAACGCCCAGATCGTCAGAGAAAGGCAGCTTGAAGGGGTTAGGTTCTGCCATATGATCAGTGTCCATGATAGTCCTCACCTTAGGACTGCAATCTCTTTTAACTTTAGCTGACTGGGGTCGCCGTGGTGACAAAGCACTCTGTGGGATGGGCATGCGTGTCTTGGCAGCTACTGGTTTGGCACGACTATTGACCTCTGCCAACGTTGTAGCAGTTTCTTCCACTGAGAGATTATAGGATGAAGGATCAGCTACACTGTCATGAACTTGCTCCTTGTTCACTTTTTCTCCATCCTTACCAAATTCTCCCCCACCAAAGCGTTTGTTCACATCTTCATCAATCAAACTTACACCAGTTTCAATGTTCTTCTTTTCACTACTGATCTTCTCAATTCTGCGAATAGCCAACTCAGGAATAAGACGATCCATCTCTGGATCAGATTTGATGAGATCGTTCTGCCTTCTGGTTTCTTTGCGTTTATCTGCATCCTCTTTTCTCTTTGTGACAAGCCAAGCATCATAAGACACCCTCATCTTCTTTTCTTTTTCTTCTGGTGTAAGCTCTTCCAATTTTTTCTGCTCAGCATTTCGTGCTTTTGCGTTTCTCTCATTCTGTATCTTCATGAGGCGAACTCTTCCTGATACCGGACGTTTGTAAACAAACTTGGTGTCTGGAGGTTTGGGAGCTGTGTATGCACCATTCTCCAATCTTGCTGCCGATTCTGGTCGTTTGATAGGAATGTAAGGTTTGCCAGTTGCTGGGGCTGACTGAGGGCGGTCAATTCTTCTGCCTCTGATTCCATGTTCTGCACTCTTGGCTCTTAGAGCAGCCTGTTCCTGGGCTTCTTGTTTCCTCCGCCGTTTCTCTTCCTTCTGATGTCTGACTGCTTCTTTTCGTTTTTTATCCATCCACTGCTTTACTCGCTCTGTTGATTTGTCTCTGAGAGCCGTCTTCTGCTCTTTTTCTGCTTGTTTCTCACTCCGTTCCTGCCGCTTTTTGGCCCGTTCAGCTTTCCTTGCTTGACGATGTTCAATGTTTTTGCGTCTGAGCCACTCTTGAAGCTTGGGATTGTCGGAGTATTTAAGATGCATTTCTGTTGGCAGATATATGCTTCTAGGACTGACATTCCCAAACTTATCTTCAGCCTCATCATCGCTTGAACTGTGATCAAAGCCGTTCTCTTGTGGCTTGTTATCATCACCATCATTTGGCTGAGAAGCCCCAGAACTGGTACTGGGTATGTCAACACAAGTCTTATGCCGCTGAGGGACTGGGGGCTTGGAGATCAGCTTGGTGTCATATGGAGATTGATGCGTGGTGTTTTCAGATTGTGTGGCATTGTGTTGGTTGTTGTAGCTAGTCTGTATATGACGACCTGCTTCTGAGGTCTGCAGTTTGTGTATAGTGGCATAGGCCTGGCGGTCTGTCCCCTCTGCACACACACACACACACACACACACACACACACACACACACACACACACACACACACACACACACACACACACACACACACACACACCTGGTGAATATAACATTTTGTAACATATGAGAAACAAAAACTTCCAGAAAACCCAAGATGGAATCTGGAGTTTGTTCAAGGGTGAATCACTTGGGCAACTCCATATGTGCTTTGCCCAAATATGCCAGCAAATATCTAGCAGCCACATGTGCATGACAGGAAAGCTGGAGGGAAAGAGAACACCAGGTAGACCCAGGGAGAAAATGCTGGACCGACTTGCAGGGTGGCTGAAGACAGAGAGGGAGATGTACTTGTAGCAACAGGGGATAGAAACTTTCTCAGCTGCCTCCTCTTTCTCTCCCATTATGTAACACATCAGTCCCAATTTCTGATTCAGCTAAAAACCTTGGTGTCTGCATTGACTCTACCCTCTCCATGAACAACTTTGTTTCTCAAACTGCCACATCCTGCTACTATCATCTCCATCGTATAAGGCTGATCAGGAAGTATCTCTCTGTCGAAACAACTGCAAAACTCGTTCTCTCCTTCATAATGTCTCGCATTGACTATTGCAATTCACTCCTGTCTGGTCTTCCTGCCTCCACCATTCACATCCTACAGCGCATTCAAAACAATGCTGTACGCCTTGTACTCAAAAAGAAAAAAGCTGACCACATATCTCCTCTCCTGGCACAACTTCACTGGCTCCCTGTATCAAAGCGCATACAGTACAAACTAGACACCATGTGCTACAAAAGCCTCAATAACGCAGCCCCCGATTACCTGTCGAGCCTACTTGAGATCTATCTTCCCTCACGTACCCTCCGCTCTGCCTCCGATCCTCTGACTTTTCGCTTTCCACGCACTAAGCTCAATACCTATGGTCCACGAGCCTTCTCTGTTTCTGGTCCACTCTCCTGGAACAAACTTCCTCTCTCAGTCCGTCAGCAACCTACTTTTGTCTCCTTCAAGTCCGCTCTCAAAACTCACCTTTTCTCCTCCGCATAAAATCCTAACCTCACTCAACCCCCCCCCCCCCCCCCCTCTGCAGCCTGTCTCCGCTCGGAGGGAATCACATGGTTATAATATATAATTGTATATGCTATGCTCTCTATAATTTTCCATTGCTTTTATTCTTGCTTTTATTGCTTTTATTCTTTCTCCCCATTTATAGCCATGCGTGTGTGTGTGTGTGTGTGTGTGTGTGTGTGTGTGTGTGTGTGTGTGTGTGTGTGTGTGTGTGTGTGTGTGCGTGCGTGCGTGCGTGCGTGCGTGCGTGTGTGTGCGTGCGTGCGTGCGTGCTTACGTGTGTGTCTGCTTCAGCGCTTAGATTTGATTTTATCAAGATTTTGCGCTATATAAATATTGTAATTATTATTATTATTATTATTATTATTATATGGAGGGCCATGATCGCCAACGCTATGCAGCAGGGCACGAGATGATGACATGTTAGATGTACTCCACCCAAATCTGCCAACCAATATCTAGTAGAATCCTTGAGCCTGTGCAAAACCCTGCAAACTGGTAAGGTACTGAAATAGGGAGGACCCCTTGGGGGGAGGGGGGGGGGATAAGCTGACTCCACCAGAATGACTAAAGCATACAGCAATGGGCAAACCCAAGACACCAGATCTCAAATCCATGGCTCTATTGAAAGAACCAACCAGATAGCTTTAAAATGTTGCCCGTCCAAAGGCTGAACCTACAACCCATGCATTATGCCATATGGGCATAGTGCTCTAACAACTGAGCTACCAAGCAACCAAGATGACTGAGTCATACTTACAACTTGCCCTTGCTTATTAAATCGGATCTGATTTTCTCTGTCACAATGGGATTTTCTCCTGTGAAATGCAGGTTGCTATGAAATGCAGGCTGCTTTCCTTGAGAAAAAACAACAACATGTTGCTATAGTATGGTGCCACCCGTTTTGTTTTTGTTTCCTGTATATGTTCGTGTGTATATTTGTTGTACAGCGCCACCCACTTTCTTCTTGTTTCCTGTATGTGTTCGTGTGTATATTTGTTGTATATACAGCGCCACCCACTTTCTTCTTGTTTCCTGTATGTGTTTGTGTGTATATTTGTTGTACAGCGCCATCCACTTTCTTCTTGTTTCCTGTATGTGTTTGTGTGTATATTTGTTGTACAGCGCCATCCACTTTCTTCTTGTTTCCTGTATGTGTTTGTGTGTATATTTGTTGTACAGCACCATCCACTTTCTTCTTGTTTCCTGTATGTGTTTGTGTGTATATTTGTTGTACAGCGCCATCCACTTTCTTCTTGTTTCCTGTATGTGTTTGTGTGTATATTTGTTGTACAGCACCACCCACTTTCTTCTTGTTTCCTGTATGTGTTTGTATGTATATTTGTTGTACAGCGCCATCCACTTTCTTCTTGTTTCCTGTATGTGTTTGTGTGTATATTTGTTGTACAGCACCACCCACTTTCTTCTTGTTTCCTGTATGTGTTTGTGTGTATATTTGTTGTACAGCGCCATCCACTTTCTTCTTGTTTCCTGTATGTGTTTGTGTGTATATTTGTTGTACAGCGCCACCCACTTTCTTCTTGTTTCCTGTATGTGTTTGTGTGTATATTTGTTGTACAGCGCCACCCACTTTCTTCTTGTTTCCTGTATGTGTTTGTGTGTATATTTGTTGTACAGCGCCACCCACTTTCTTCTTGTTTCCTGTATGTGTTTAATCCAACAGAATTTTGCTAGATACAACTCAGGACTTCTGTTTCCTGTTTCATCCAAAGGATTATCAGCCAAGCCACCACTCAACAGCCAAAGTGCAGTATGGACTCCAAGTGGACTCTCCAACTGGTTCCAAGTTACTGGTTACTGTTCATGGTATGCATGGACAAAATCAACAAAAATACCAATCCAGATCCAAAGGCCTTTAAAGAACTGCTGTTTGCAGACAACCAAAGCATCCTGAACGAAAACAAGGAACAGATGCAAAGATATACAGACAGCCTGAATAGCAGCTGTGAACATTATGGAATAAAGATCAGCATAGGTAAGACAGAGGTCATGTCAACTGGTCGCATTCCTTTAAAACTGGATATCACTATCAATGGACAACTGTTCATGCAAGACACGGAGTTCAAATACTTAAGGAATGTCTTTGCTGAAGATGGTAAGCTGGACAGAGAAATAGAGTCCAGAGGGCACACTCAATCAACTATCAACTAGCACTACCGATTCCTGAAGCACCCAAACATACCTATGGAAAGCCAGACGGATCAAGCTATCTTTGTTCCCACCCTTACCTATCTCTATCTGGACTCTATTATACAAAGTCCTTTAGGAGATGAGATGTCACCAGCAAGCAGCTGGCAAAATCAGAAGGGACCAGGTCAGAAATATGACATCAGACAGCTGGTTGGTGCTACACAGGTCTATCAACCAGTACAAAGTACATCAGTGTATCAGATTATATAGATGACAACAGCCAACCAGCCAGACTTGCAAGCCTACAACAGGAAGTATTCAGACCTCAGAGCCAGAGAAAGACCCTGCAGTACTTAAATTAACAGTCTCTGACACACTACGCGCCCACAGCAAGATGTTAATCCAGGCCTCCTGTCTTGCCACAGGTGACTTCATCTTCTTGAAACACCGTCTGATTAGAAGTGGACGGACAAAAATGAAAAGAAGACACCCCACAAGGCAGCCGATGGCTCATCTCCCATCTGCTTTTTCTGGTTCATGTAGATTAACCCTTTCACTTCCGCGCCCTATCTACCAACTGCAAAAACTTAACTCTAATTCCTCATCCTACCCACCAACTTCCTGCAAGGAGCTAGTGGATAGGATGATGGAGTCAAAGGGTTACGTTCTTGCTTTGCTAGCATGGTTGACAATGAAGGATGCTGGTGGACAGGGTGCAGGAGTCAAAGGTTAATATCATAAAGCAACAACACTGCTGCACTAAATATACAACACAAGAAAATGCCTGCTTCAGAAAGTTGTACGAAATCAATACAGAATTCACAAGTAAGATAAATACATCCCACATGGCTTGACCAGGGCAGACTCACGATTGACTGAATGGTCTTACATTAATTCACAAGCCAGGTACAGATAAAACAATTCATGGTGTCATCACAACATAGGACACATTGCCATACCTTGATTAATTTTACAATATACAATATTTCATTTATTAACATTACCCAGTTCTTACACTGATAGGCATACCAATTCTACAATATGTATTATTTATTGCCCAATGCAAATAATTGACATACACATATACAACCAATGAACCACCAAGGTGACCTACCAATATTTAGACTGTCAAAACCTACCTTCTTCATCTTGCGTATTGTCATTGACCCATGCCCCCATCCTGTGTCCAGAGTTGTTCCCCTTGAACCCACTCTGAGGGTGACGCTGCTGCTTATTTGATTTTGATGTCTGTGGCATCTGTTGAACTGGAAGGTGGACTTTGTGACTGTCCACCAGAGGCTGAGTCATCAGCTGCTCCAGCTCATAGTATTTTTGCTCTAAGCGATCTCGCCCAGCCTGTTCTACGTCATGCTCTAAAGAATGGTACTTTTTCATCTGTACTCGTCGGTGAAGCTTCCGCCCATGCCGCCTCCCACCCTCCTGGTCACTCATGGTGTCCTGGTTGAAGGAGGATGATCTGTCCCTGGAGTAGCAGAGCTGATCTCGGAGCTGATCCTGGTACAGGTTGAGAGGCGGTGGCTTACTGCTGGAGCTAGTCTTAAACTTCTTCATTTTACCTCTCTTTTTAGGCTTTTTGTTGTAGGGTTGTTGACCTATCTCATCTAATTTATCTGTCGAAGTGTTTCTGGAGGAGCTGTCTTGATACAATGCATCTATCCTTGGCGTCTCTCTCTGCTCATCCGCTTTTTCCACACTCCCCTCCTCATCCTCAAAATCGTCTTCATAGGCATTTTCATTATCTACTTTAATCACAGCTTTTTCTTCTTCTGCAGCCTCCTGTTTTCGTTCTTCCTCTTCAGTGTAGGTATCTCCAAGCACATTATCTGTCTCATCCTGGCCTACAGTCCTCAACCCCTCCATTGCCATGATCTTAAACTGAGACATGATGGTAAGATTGTATCTCTAATGATGGTCACTGGTTTCTATCTGGGCAAATCACAGTTGCTGGCTGACATTACAATGTGGAACTGACAAAACGGAACAGACGCTGATTCTTTAGCTTTGTCATGCACCTGCAACAACCAGAAATAGTATATTAAATGAAGAACTTAACATCTATATAAGGTCAACTGTAAACTTTTAAATAACATAACTAATTTCCACTCAGAAAAGCCACATCCACAGACAGAAAGAAGCAAACCAAACCATTACTTGCTGCCATCTCTTTCATTTTACACATGACTGTCTTGATTAAGTGTCGTATTTTTGTTGCCTTGAATAGGTATATTTGCCCCGATTTTTTTTTTAAATGTGGAAAAGAATGCTTGTTTATAATACAAAACAGATAAAAACTGTAACTTGTGCAAACAAAAAACAAAACAAAACAAAATCTGATCTCAAATACACAAAACATTCATGTTTAGACAAAAAGATTTGTACTTTATTCCTCATCCTCAACCCCCAATATTCTTACTGCATGCACACACACACGCTGAATTACTGCTGAGTGGAGAACAAATATGTTTCTATCATATACATATAAACAAATAAGTAAGTGAATACTTCATGTACACCAGTTCTACATCTGTCTGTATACTGTATTAAACTATTATATACGGATGAACAATTTAAACCAAGAAAAAAACTATTTTCAATTTCATGTGTAATACACCTGCCTGTACTGACATACATGATCTTAAGAAAAATATGTTGTTTATTACATGTGTAATATCTATGTAAATGAACTTCAATTGAGAAAGACCTAGTGTTCTACTTATGAGAAGTGTATGTGTTCAGGCAGACTTAACAACCCAAACAAAGAAAAAGAGTAAGCTAGTACCAGCCTTAATCTTTAACAAGGAACTGAAGTAAGACTCACACAGTAGCCAGCCCTGTGTAAATCCTCTAAATATGTCTGACTGCTTTGGCAGAACTATGCTATTATTTTACTTGGAACTGTTATAATTAACAGGGATTACCTGAGAACTCAGTGCTGACATTCATACAACAAAAATGGTGAAATACCTAACAGTAGACTGATGAATGATTTGTCATACTACAAGGCATGATATTTGCAGAGCAAGTATGATCGAAAGAAATTTTCTTTGTATAATTAATGTGTACCGGTATGTGTGTTTATGTGCGCACATGTGTGTGTGTGTGTGTGTGTTGTGTGTGTGTGTGTGTGTGTGTGTGTGTGTGTGTGTGTGTGTGTGGTGTGTGTGTGTGTGTGTGTGTGTGTGTGTGTGTGTGTGTGTGTGTGTGAGTGTGTGTGTGTTTGCATGCGTGTGTTTGGTATTATCATTTTCTTTTTGTGTGTGTGTGAATTTTTTATTTTTGTTTGTTCTTTTAACTTCTAAACATAATCTATATGTTCTTGCTATGTGTGTGTTGGTGTGTGTGTGTGTGTGTGTGTGTGTGTTGTGTGTGCGCGTGTGTGTGTGTGTGTGTGTGTGTGTGTGTGTGTGTGTGTGTGTGTGTGTGTGTGTGTGTGTGTGTGTGTGTGTGTGTGTGTGTGCGCGCACGCAGGGGCATGTGTGCATGTGCATGTGAGTGTGTGTGTGTGTGTGTGTGTGTGTGTGTGTGTGTGTGTGTGTGTGTGTGTGTGTGTGTGTGTGTGTGTGTGTGTGTGTGTGTGTGTGTACTCAGTGCACCCAGGTGTTTGAGCACATGTGCATGCACATGTGTATGAATTTATGTTTGTATCAGCGTACATGCATGCTTATGTATGCATAAATGCATAGCTGTGTGCATGGTTTTGTGCATGCATGTGTTCATGCAAAATATGTATGAACATGTGCATGTATGCATGTATTTGAACTGTACGCAAAAGTATGTGTATGTAAGCCTGTGTGCATGACACTGCAGTGTGCAAGCTTGAGAAAACCTGTATACATCATATGTGCAAGTGCATGCATGCAAATGTGTGTATGTAATAATATGTGCACGCATGTAGTGTATACTCACGTGTACGCATGTGTTATTCTAAATATATAAGTCACAAGACTGAAGAGTAAAACAGTAACACTCTATGTACAGAATACAACATAAAAAACTATGCCGTACACACATCAACAAAGACCTTATCAACAGAGTAATTGCTTTTAAGTATCAAATGTCTTAACCCTTAACTTCAGACTTCAAAAATATGTTGATTGTTATGTGTGCCTCAGTGCCCAAGACCTGGCAGTATGTACCTTTGCCAGGCTCAGATAGCCTGTGATAAGCTGCACAAAACTCACCAGAAGGGGACAGGAGGATTAGGGGTTGACCTCCAGACTAGCAACAAGCTGGGTCATGTTTTGCTTTTCAACATTATACCAGTAGCTGAGCAGTTTCTGTATCTGTTACATTACTTTGAACCTTATTCATCAGTTAAAATGTCAAGGCCTCACTGGTACACAGATCTGAGATTAGCATGGTTATGTTTATTTTTCTCTCAAAATTCTACCAGTCAATTAGTATTTGACATAACTTTGAACTTCATCTGTCAATACCTGAATAGGAATGAATAATTCAAAATCCTCACTGGTACAAAAAAGTGTACATGTTTATGGCAACTGCCATGTTTGTTCTACCATGTCAATGAAATGTGCAAACCTTCTTGACCAATCTGCTTTACATAGAACATTCTACGCATTGTGACATCTTCAACAAACTGAAATGAAGAAAAACAGAACTGAGCACTGTTTTTCAGAAAATCCATTCCAGGCATCCCAATTTGTTTTAATATAGTATATGTCAATTGTTCACAAACATATTTAATAAAAATCCTAACCCTGCAACTTGGTGATACAAAATGACAAGTGAAAGGTAACAGATTTCTAAGCTAAGAAAAAATTACTGCAAGATTAAGATAAACATGCATGCAGTGATGCACACATACACAATCATTCACAGTCTTTCTCTCTCACATACACACAGTCACACAATCATTCACAGACTTTCTCTCTCTCTCTCTCTCTCTCACACACACACACACACACACACACACACACACACACACACACACACATCTGTTGATGTTGTGTTGTTTGTTATGTTGGTTTTTGCCACAACGTAAACACTGAAAATTCTTGGTAAATATACCTGCAGGGTGGACCTATGGCCCATTTGATAAAAAGCCATCCATTAAACCATCTATAAACAGTTACAGAAATCTTGCACAGTTTGTAAAGAGAAATTGTAAACTAAAGCCATATTTAATTCAAAATACAAACACATCCCCAAAAAGGAAATACTATCCATAAAACACACCTCTCTTTCTTCCTCTGTCTCTCTCTCTCCAACACACACACACACACACACACACACAACACACACACACACACATGCACACACACACGCACACGCACACAGTGACACACACCACACACAGTGATCTATCAATATTAATATAAATAATGTTTAACTGGAAGTAGATGTATTTAAATACATTACTGGAAAATTCTGAATAAAAATTCATATCTGTTACTGATTTACCAGCATGTTCTAACAATTCACCAGTAATTCCACCCGGACAAGCAGCTTTATGATTTTTCAGTTTTCTCAAAGCCAGGTTTTTCTTTTCTTTTAAGATGGGACATCTTAAATTATCTTACATCAAAAATGCCATCATTTCCCATAACAGTTCATTAATAGAATAAATTTTTCTTTCAAGCAGTCTTCAAAATGTTGAAATCAGTCACAGCACCAATATACAAGTTACAACTACAAGTTATGATGTTTTTTCTTTGAAATTTTGCACAATGAATCCCATAAATATTTTTGACAATTCACAGAAATAATATGTTCAGTCAACAATCCATCACTAAATTTTTTTTTCCCCTTTTCAAAACGTCCTTAAAATATCAATGCTGAGTATTACAAAAAGAATCATTATCAGATTGACAGCCTATGAACATTTCTTTTACTTACTCACTATTCCAAACCATATCATTCATATTACTTTGTCTTCTTTCTGGTTCTAATCTGTTTTTTGATGCATTCTACAGCATTATTTTACACAAGTATTAAATGCATTACCATATCAATATTATCATTGACATCTATACTAATCAAACTTTCCAACCTTCAAAATCTGTTTTATTTCATCTGACAAGACTGTATTGATCATCAATTCATTTGAAGCTTATTCCATAAAAACATTTAAATCACACAATAATCAAATGCTTTTTTCACATAATATTTTTATCAATAGGAAAAATAATACGTAATCATGGTAATATTACAAGCATATGATCCAATTCAATTGTTTCACACATACACAACTCACTGCCATTACATAGGTGCACAAATAAATCCCATGACAGCATAGCATAATCATTCACACTATTCCCACAGTCAGATATATATATATATATATATAGTGACCTTAAGGTCACCATGACACCTACTATTCATAATTCAAAACTCATTTAAAACTATAAACATAATATGGCATATTCATAAACATTTTCCAGAGCATTCAAAACATTGTCTTCAGAACTTCTTACCAATCAGGGATCAACAGTAGAATTATCTACCTGATGTCAAATGACGTATTTGAAATCCAACTATTTCTGTCACCATTTAACATTGTTATTAATTAAACATTATCATAATCAAGAAAGAAATCATACACAAAACATAGCCATTCTCTTTTAAATCTCAGTTACCTTTCAAGCTATGCATAGCATAACAACAAACATGTACATAACTTATTTCAGTGTTCTAAATAAAAATCTATCAAAAAAAAAAAAAATGCAGCAAGTTATCAGACATGACACTGATCTAATGGTTTGACATAAGAACACAGCTTTTTCTTTTCAAGATGACCTGAACATCTCCAATGCTTCTTAAGTTTTATGGCAGATTTACAAATATTTACTTTTTCTTTGTTTGAAATTGGAGGATATGAGAAAATGGTAGAGTTTGACAGATCGAGAAAAAGTGATGACATGAACTATGATGAAGTGATGTTGAACAAATCAGTGTACTTGACCTAGAGATAGAGAGTGAGAGAGAGAGAGAGAGAGAGAGAGAGAGAGAGAGAGAGAGAGACAGACACACAGAGACAGACTGAGTGTGTATATGTGTGTGTCTGTGTATATATGTGTGTGTGCAAGTGTTTATGCACATATGTGCACACATACACGCATGTGTGGAACGACTGAGGCAGATAAAGAGGGTATGAGTTGGTCAGAGTTGTGTGTGTGCATGTGCATGTGTGCGAATGTGTGTGTGTCTGTGATTTGATCATAGTAACTATCATAGTAAGGGTGCGTACACAAGCTCACCGGTCAGAATAACAAACAGGTAAGTAAATAAAAGGCACTGCCACTAGAACCACACCAGAGCACCGCAGAAATCATAGCTACCCGGTCTAAAAATCGATTTGTATGGTTCCTATAGCGTCATAGTCAAAACAGAACATTAGAGATTACGGGCTAGGTGATTAGCACGTGCACGTTTCCTCATCAAATATTGATATAACTTTTACATTGCTGAACATAATACTCTAAAAACAACTTACATCATCAGATGTGACACTTTAAACGGTTCTGATGCGAACCCACGGCACAGATCAACATTGAAATCCTGTTTTAACCATTTTTTGAAGCGATATCTTTGAAACTATCAATGCAACAACTCAAAACATTCAGCGTATGGCGTCCATAGAAGCGCGCCAAATACCGCGAGATTTGGACGTCTCCGGGGAAACGGCATCCAATATGGCGGCGAATTAGAGATCGTGATCATAGTTTCTGTTCGTTTTCGTAAGTTTTGTGTTCTCTAAAAGTCACGGTTTTCCGTTTGGAAATCCGTCTGTGAAGTTCTAGAGAACTACAAAATCGGTAAGTATAAGTTTTAAGTTTCTTGTGTTTTGTCAAATTGAACTATAAGTAGTTTTTCTCTCTCGAATTTGAGAAAGAAAAAGAAAGAACATTTAAAATACATGTGTATTGTAAACTTCTTCAAGTTAACACTGGTAAGACTAAAAAGAATTGCTCATGAAAGGAAATCCCACAGGCTAGCTTTGTAGACGCTTGATCAGCCAGTGCTTTGTTTCTTCTTAAATATAGCAACAACAACAAAAACAAAACAGAACAAAACAAAAAAGTGGTGGTGGTGGGGAAGGGGGGATAGAAAAATGTGGTGGTGGTGGGGGAGGGGAAGATAGAGGAGGAGCTGCATGCCCCATCATACAGTTCTGTATCTTATCCATATTGAAAAATAGAAACAGAAATGAAAAAAAAAAAAAAGAACAAAAACAAGGAGATGGAAAACAAACAAACAAACAAACAAAAAATGAGCAGTGAAGCAAAAAGAAAGGTAGAAACACCACCACCATCACTACTACTACTATTACTACTACTTCTACTACTTATGATATTTATGTGGTTCCAAATCTTGATACATAGATGAAATAAAAGTGCACTCTCGCCATTCACCGAAGTATTAACTTGTAATGACAAAAACTCAGGGGTACAAACCATACACGGACTGGGAGGGGGAGTACAGGGGGGGGAATAGAACAAAAGGGTGGGCAAACAGAAGGGGAAATTAGTGCTGGACAAGGTGTCTTCAAGTTAGACCTGAAGGAAGATAAAATGTGTGATTGTCAAATAGACTAGGGAAGCATCTTCCAGTTACATAGATGAGACACAGAAAGAGAGAGGTGAAAAAGAAAGCACACAAATGGTTATCTGTTACCCTCACGAATAAAGATTGTTACAGTGTAAAACACACTCACACACACACACACACACACACACACACACACACAACACACACACACACACATACCTACACTCAACTGCTTATATATTACCCTCATAGATCAAGAATGTTATCTCAGTCCTAGCCATGATGGTCTGAACATGCCAGGTCACTATATAAGCCTGGAAAAGAGCTTGAGAAAGAGTCAAAAGCTTGCAAGTGACAACAAAAAGACCTCTGAAAGTGAGGACGTAGTTCTTGCAAGATGCTAGTTAGTATGTACTGCACTGTTCACAACAAATCATGTTTTTTCTTTACTGTAATTCATATTTGATCAAGCAGGCAAACACAAGCAAAAGATCTGATAATGGACAAAATGTAAATGGTTATGATAATGAAAAATGTTTTGATATTTTTCTCATGCATTTAATGCTTCATAGCTTGTCTATATGGATGTGTTATATGTTTTCTGAACAGCTTTCTCACATCATGGCAACAAGCATCACTAAGCTACCTACCATTGAAGAACGAGAGAACCTGATGCAGGATGTCTACCCTCACAGATCTGGCTTCACTCCTCGTCCAATACAACAGCTTGCAACTCGTAAGCGTCCACGTGAAATGATTGACATTGAATGCCAGCATTTTCTCCGCAGTTCCTCTGATACCTTCACACACAAACACCCCTCGGTGCAGTTCCAGCTGTGGCTAGAGGCTGGAAAATATCAGCCACCATCTCCAGATCGAGTTGATCCTAGCTACAACAGCAACATCTGGAGAAACTTTCGCCGCCATTATGGTTTCAAAACATCAGCGGAAGGCCGACAGATGTCTGATGTTATTGCAGCTATGTACCCTCTCAACATTCCACCAGCATCCCAGGTGGGCGAGAACTCTTTTGAGAGATATGTCCGAGACACAGCGTTGTTCCAGGATAAGAAGAAGAGGTCCCTAGCAGTCAAACAGGCACAAGCTGACCTGGATGAATCCAAGAAACTCAAGTACAAGACAGATGCCCGAAATCCCCCGCTGGATATGTCGGGTAAATTTTCTGTCAGCCTCTCTGTTGTCTGCTTCTGCCCAGCTCTTTCTCTCTGTTCCACAAGCGAAACCGATATCCAAAGACATCATTAATGAATGTACATATGGCACATACACAATTTCTGTATTTATACCAAGTAAATAAAATACATAATTCATAATTTGTGCATTTATATATATATAAAGAAAATGTAGGCCTTATATTTAAAAAAAAATAGGGAAGTATTATTGCTAATCCTATGCCTATATTAAAAATAGTAGTTAAAAATATTATCAATTGGAAGCCTTATATGTTAAAAAAAAATTAGTGCTGTATTGTTACCAGTTATTGTACATAGGTACATGCAAACAACAAAGCCATAACCAAATGAATGTCACACAAAAGAAAAGAAACGAATGTCATCACACAGTTCATCCACATCTCTCCCCATACACTATTTCAGACTTAAGCCAATTTCTCCTTTTCAAATAAATCTTATTTTTCAGCAACAGCAAATATCATTGTACAAAAAGATCATACTATAATAAGTTGTGCATGTATTACTGTACACACTTGCGTGCGTAAACAACATAGAAGCAAGCATCAGTATGCATCATTTCAGGGTATTAGTTTTCATATTTTGTTAAAAATGAAAATGAACCTGAAGTTCACAAAGTCTTTTTTCTCACAGGCAACATCCTTCCTCCAGAAACTACAAACATTAGCTCACCGTTTCATTCCTGTTGAATCCCCACCTCCTACACCTCCACCACCTGGGCAGAGAACCGACATGTTCGGACAGCGTTATGTCCCTCGCTCTCAGCCTCACCTCTGGAAGTTGTCATACAAGTTGAATCACCCAGAGTACCATCGCCTGCAGGAAGAAATAGCTCAACGGCGCAAGATGTTGGAGGAACGTCAGAAGCACAAGAGAGTTTTGCCATCACCTGTCAGCGTTGATGGACTTCCTGCAGATCCATGATAAGCCCCTGATGTGGTGTGCTGTGTTGTGCTGTTCTAAAAGTATTGTTCCAGTTTTTGTGGTTTGTTTTTGTAAATATGTGTATATGTGAGAGGGTGGTGAGTGTGTGTGTGTGTGTGTGTGTGTGTGTGTGTGTGTGTGTGTGTGTGTGTGTAGTGTGTGTGTGTGTGTGTGTGTGTGTGTGCGTGACTTGAATGTGCTTGTGTATGCGCGAGTGTATGATCTCTGTGTGTGCATAACAAGCTTTGTATAAAGTTTTATTGGTTTTGTTTAATTTTTGATATATGTTGGTTGATGTGTTTTCTTTTTTTTTTTCTTTTAATTTGGGTTTTGAGTTTGAGTTTTCTTTCTTTCTTTTCCCCTACCCTGCTTTTTTCTGTCCCCGTCCATTTGTTGTTGCTTTTTCTGGTTGTTAGTGGTGATGGTGGTCTCAAAGAGCTACAATGAAACTGCACTATCAGTATCATGTTGTCAGCTATTATGCTCTGAGGTTGTCTAGTATTTGCCCTTCTTATTGAAAGCACACCCCATCCTTTCCCACCCCAACATAATGTCATTGGGAAAAAAGTGTACAGTTCAGCAGTTTCTTTTTATCAATTTCTTTTCAGAAATTTGTGTTTTTCATATATTGTCACAGAAGACTTTTGTTGGTCTCTTTTCCAATAAAAAATCCCTACAAGTATATAATGCATCATTGCCCATTAACATGTCAGGGATTTTTTGCAGACGTGTCTAATGCACAAGTCAGGTTTTTAAAAGTGTGAGTAAAACATGACAATAGATAAGAAAGTTACCAAATGGCACAATGCATCTTTAAAAATTAATGCCATCATCATGGCAATTATTTGCCAATTACATGTCAACCCACTTTTCATGTCTGCTTTCAGTGCTAATTAAACGTTCTTGTATTATGTTGTAATACAACAAATCACCAACATTGGTTGTGTACATCTCACTATTTTCTCACCACAGGCATTTAGCCATGAAGTAAGCCAACATCAATTTTCAGTGTTAATATAACGTAATGCTTTAATGACTCACTTTGTCTAGTCCTGTGTTTTTCTTAAATCACTCATAAAGGCATTAACCTATTATATGAATAATCAACAACTTATCACTTCTATTTCTAACCTTGGTGCTACTTTCTACCAATATTCTGTGATGCCAAAGTCTGTAAAATATATTTCTTGACATTCTGATTATCTGGTCATTGTCTTGTGTAAAGAGACAACCTTTTTGCTCATATTGTTCGAGCAGCTTTTACCAGTAGATAGTGATTTTTTCTTCTCTCCAAAGGAAATTACCTCTTGGGCTGGATTCAATTAGTTGGGTTTTTGTTTGTTTTTGTTTTTGTTTTTTTGTCACTGCTAAATTTTCCTGCATGAAATGTGGATCGCTCTTCTTTGTGGAATGCAAGTTGCCATAGTATGGTGGACTTGGACAAACTTGCAGAGTGGCTTAGGACAGAGAGGGTATGATGTGTATTTGCAAAGACAAGGGACAGATTTGTATGGAGGGCCATGATCGCCAAAGCAGTATGGCAGGGCACATGATGATGATGATAGTACAGTGGCACCCATTTTTTTTCTGAATGCATGCATTTGTTAACTTATGAAAGAGGATTTTTTCCTACAGCATTTTGCCAAGACAACTCTTACACTGCTGTGGGATCTTTAACGTGCAGTTCGTGCTTGCTGTGCATGGGACCTTGGGTTTGTTGTCTCATCTGAAAGACTAGCACCCAGACCATCTGTCACAGTTTTGTGAAGAGGGGAGAAAAATCTCTGTCCATCTGGGAATTTGTACCAAGGTTTATTTCTCACATCTCAAGCTGGTGTGTTATCTGGTATGTCACATACTCTGTTCTTGTCTTCAGTAACTGACGTTCATTGATGTCCACGGAAGTAGTTTTCTAAAGTCAAAATTTACACCAGAGAAATGAATGCATTGAACTGCATTTGTTTCACATTTATTTATTTATTTATTTATTTTATTTGTTTATCTATTTTTAGTTGTTTATTTGTTTTATTTATTTCTTTATTTCTTTATCTATCTATTTATTTATTTATTCATTCATTTATATATTTCTTTATTTCTTTATCTAAAATGTGAAATAAGTTTACACATACATTTGTCTTGGATTATCAATCCTTTCGCTTCCTCAGTTTATTTTGTAACTTTTTCAGGAGACTGGTGGATAGGGTGAGGAATTGAGAAGGTTATTAACTGGACTTTTTTTTTCTTTTTTCTTTTTTTTTTTTTGATCATGGAAAGAAGCCTTATCTGAAATTATGCAATTGTCATTAATATTTGAAAATGGTTGAAACATGACAGAAATAGGACCTTCTGTCTTCAATATGTGATTAAAATTTCTGTCTGGAAAGTGACCTTATGTATTATGCTTACATTTTGATGTTTTTCTGAAGAAGAAAAAAAAACTCAGTAATACTATATTTGGTAATATCCATGTGGAGTCCAGGGAAAATGGCCTCTAGGTTTATCTCAAGTTGTAATTGACATTTATGTCAGTGATACTATCACTGATAGAGGCTTGTTGTTTTCCATTATATCAAATATATATCGTCTATTTATACCTGGAAAGAAGCCTTTTATCCTAAGCAGAGGTTGACATTTATAAGAATGAAAGATCCTTGTTGCCTTCAACTGTGTGACAGATACATATCTGTATTGTGGAAAAAATTTCATTGTTTTTTTTCTTCTTGTTTTGTATGATAAGCATTCAGGTATTTTTCCAGTTCAACTGTGATTCATATTGTGTCAGAAGCTCCTTTATCTTTTTTGTAAAATGGTTAACATTTATGAGAAGAAAACTGGATTTTTTTTTCTGAAAGTGCTGCATGACTGGCAGTTTATGTTTTATTCTATGATGCTTTGTATAATGACTCTCTGTTATCAACCATTTCATTGATGTATCATGGAAAGTGACCTTTTATCTGTGGATGTATTATATTTTCATCAAGAAAGGTTATCTTTCCCGCTGAAGTCATATGACAAAGATTTATTTCAAGATATTATATGGATTTATGTTTAAAGTCATTCATCTGATCTACTATCAAGGGTGCTTGACTTTTGCTTCAAGGTTTAGCTGATAATTGTCTGATCTTGATACAATGAAAATGATTCTTTGTCTATATGTAGTCAGTATGAACATCAAGGAACACAGGTTTTTCCATTCAAATCATGCAAAGTCTGGCACTTGACTTCAGTTATGATTGAACATTGACTAGAAGCTGTTATCTCACATTCTGGTTGAACTTTCAAGAAACAAAGTGGCCTTTTCCGTGTAGTTGTCTCTCTGAGATTTTGTCAGAGAATGCTGCCTTTGTTTTTTTGTCTCAGGTGATTTGGTTAACCTTTACATTTTTCAGTATTAGTGCTGCTTCTCAGTGGTAAAGTTTATACATTAAAAGATTTTACATATACTTTGCATTTACATAAATAAACTTTGCTTGTGATTATCATACACCCCACCCACACAGACACACACACACACAGAATCACCCCACACACACACACACACACACACACACAACACATATATATTATATATATATATATATATATATATATATATATATATATATATATATATATATATATATATATACACACATGTATACACACACACACACACACCAGTGTGTGTGTGTGTATGTACATACTTACATATGTACATGTACACACATATACATATACATCCTATTTTAAATGATCTTTAAGTCATTAATCAATTTATGAACTGGTACATGCCTTTTAAATGCACTTGTGTCTTCACGCACTTTTTTCCTCATGTGGCTTTAATTACATGTGGTGTGTGTGTGTGTGTGTGTGTGTGTGTGTGTGTGTGTGTGTGTGTGTGTGTGTGTGTGTGTGTGTGGAGAGAGAGAGAAATCAGAGAGAGAGAGAGAGAGAGAGAGAGAGAGAGAGAGCAAACATGATATGTGCACGTTATCATGTATTGAGTGCACGCACATTTTACTTCACCTTTGTGCACAGTTCAGTGTTCACACAAGTTATCACAGCAAAATCGTACATATTGTTATGCACTTGTTTGTAAATTGTCTGGTTATCCAACAGTGTTGCTCAACTGGCTTTTTTTGTACCTATCAGTATTATGAATGTTGCCAAAATTGCATTAATTCTTCATATCCAGTCATTGTTATCTGCACAGTATTTTTATGCTTGTTAATCATTATCATGAATGTTGCCAATCCCTCTTGATCCAGTCACTGTTACCTGTTATTGTTGTTTAACTGCACAAAGTCATTTACTTGTTATAATGAGTGTTACTGACAAATCATGTGACTCTTTGAATTGCTCATTGTTACCTTGATACCACAAAGCATTTTAGGAACTTTTAGATATTTTCTGGTTAAGAAAAAAGTATTTAACCCTTTGACTCCCGCACCCTGTCCACCAGCATCCTGCACTGTCAACCATGCTAGCATTGCAAAAACTTAACCCTCTGACTCCATCACCGTATCCACCAGCCTCCTGCATGAAGCTGGTGGATAGGGTGAGGAAGTCAAAGGGTTAAGTTTTTGCAGTTTGTAGATGGGTGCAGGAGTCAAAGGGTTAAGGAACCTAACTGACACCTGTGCAAGGATGGAGCCAGGGCAAGACATCAGCAAACTTGTCACACTAAAGAGCATACAAGATAAGAGATGGAATTCACTTCGGTTGTGCAAGGACAGACACAATGAGTCCTTTAGTATGCACATGGTATCTTCTATCGTAAGATAGTCATTTCTGATAGAAAACAGTAGGTAAGCTGCCCTACTTCTGTGGTTCACGCACTGTCTTTATGCTCACGTTTTAATCAGACAGTAACTAAAATGCAAACACCATGTTTCTAAAACATAAATGCCAGTGATACCAGGCTTACTTTGAGAACAAGCGAAAGAAGAAATGTGAACACTGCAATTCTCCTTGTCAGAAAAAAAAATTGTTTTGCCAAAGTGTGTCATCATGCTAGCAAAATATGTCTCGAAGAAAATTTGTTTTGAATGATTATGTCATCATAATAGCAAAATATGTCTTATTATTAGATATTGGATGACCAGTTTTCTACATTGTGATGTTCTGCCATGCAAAATAAATCAACCTCTGCCTGAACTAATACAATTTCAGAATAATAAAGAACGAAAAATGCAGCTTTCTTATCCACTAAGTGAAAAATGCATGCTTACTCCTTTATGTAACCACCATCGCTACACAAGCTCAGTACATAAGAAAATTTTGAAACAGAAAGAAAAGGCACGCCAAAGCAAAGGTGACGTAAAAACTGGTCTGTCCTTAATTTTGCTATTAGGCCTTAGGAAGCAATTAGTCATTTCCATATGTATAGTCTTTGGTTAGATTATTGAAAGCCTGCTGCAAGGATATTTTTTCGAACTTGAAGTCGAGAGGGCTCCAAATTTTGGCATGCTTTTAGACTGAGTTTGACAATGGACTGAGAACATCTTTACTCTAGCTGACTGATACTAGTAAGCTTTACTTCATTCTCAAATCGTAATCATAAATTTTATCAGTTTCCTCAACAGTTTTATGGGTTGCCTTGCACGCTTGCACTTAACCCTTTGACTCCCACACCCTGTCCACCAGCATCCTGCATTGTCAACCATGCTAGCAAAGCAAAAACTTAACTTTTTGACTCCCTCACCCACTCAAAAGTCAAGTTTTTGCAGTTGGTGGATAGGGTGCGGGAGTCAAAGGGTTAATTATTGTCATCTGACGATCTTGGATATTCAGGGAATCATATGACCAGATTTGGATATTCAGGGAATCATATGATCATACTTGTCATGTGTCATATAATTGTTACACATCAACAGTATCAGTTGTCTATCAGACTGCGCTGTGTTCCTGCGGCCAGCCTAAATCTTATACACTGTTCTTTGTCTTGTAATTAAAGAAAACTCATGGTTTTTGAAGTACCAGATTTTGTTCTGTGAATATTACAGAAACGTGGCCTTAGTACATACAATAATGTTACTAATGTCTGTGTCATCAAGTCCATGTTGTTCAATGGAAGATCATGACCACCCACTTGAGAACACTTGAGATTGTCCTGATAATTGTTTCTTTATCTCATGGCCTACATTAAGCCAAAACATGTTTACACAGTTTGTTACCTCATGTTCAGATTTGTGCATGTTTTTTTTAACTGTTGGATGCAGAACTACATTTTATTGTATACATAAAAACGTGATCTCAGCATTTTTCATTCATGTGTATACATTGGAGGTTTTTTTTCACGTTTTTTTTTCTTCTGAGACTGGAAGTTTTAAACCAATGTTTTTTTTTTCTTCTGAGACTGGAAGTTTTAAACCAATGTTTTTTTTTTCTTCTGAGACTGGAAGTTTTAAACCAATGTTTTTTTTTTCTTCTGAGACTGGAAGTTTTAAACCAATGTTTTTTTTTTCTTCTGAGACTGGAAGTTTTAAACCAATGTTTTTTTTTTCTTCTGAGACTGGAAGTTTTAAACCAATGTTTTTTTTTTCTTCTGAGACTGGAAGTTTAACTACAGTTGAGACTAATACTGAGTGTGGCAACTATCTTCTTTGTTGATTAAAAGAAGTGTTCTGTTGTTTGTTTGGTTTTTTTAAAGTAAAAATACAGTCAAAATATACACTATGTTTGGTCTTCAACTGCACTTTTGTTTGGTGACTTATATAAGTGTTTATGGGAACATATTTACAACTATAATCTCCATATGACTTGGGTCAGCTGTTATCATGCCTGAAATACAGTTGATTTTTACATGTGATCATGATGTTTTCTGTTTTGTTGCAGTCTTTGCGAGTAGATCTGAAATGCTATCATGGTCCAACACAACAACAATAACCAGTACAGATCGAAAGCACAAAGTTCTCATTTAAGTACTCAGCTGAACCAGTTAATTTTTCAAGTCTTTATATTCAGCCAAACCAATGAATTTTTCAAGTCAAAAACCACTGATATTTAAGTGCTCATTCACAGTACAACCTATCTTTAATCACTGATCCTGGGACGCTAAATATTTTTTTTTAATATATATATTTTTTTTATACATCTCTGACTTGTCCAAAATTCATGTCACATAACATACTTGAAAAAAGTCAGTATAGTGGAAATAACAGAGCACTTGGTGTACAGTAAGCTAAAGTGATAAATATCCACATCACTGATACTTGTTATTATTATTTCCATTTAAAGCCTGCGTAGAGCAATATTTTTATTAGAGCTATAACCATCTAAAAACATACACAATACCTCACTGGGAAAAAACAACTAGAAAATAAAATCAAGTACACATAAGGATATACTCCTGGTGTTGACCAACACATCAAGTTTATCACCAAGGAGTTTAAAAAACAAACCTGAATACGTATGTAAATGTAACTAAGGACACTAAAACATACATAAAAACAAGCCTTTGCAACTGTCTTCTTCTTAATGCAGAGATGTTTGATGCATGTATATATGTGCACGCATGTGTGTGTGTGTGTGTGTGTGTGTGTGTGTGTTGTGAGTTGTATGTGTGTGTTGTGCATGTGTGTGTATCTGTGTGTGTGTGTATGCACGCGAGTGTGCATGCGCATTCATAAATATACATGTACTGATGTTCCTTGATGGATCTGAACCTCCAGACATTAAATAGTGATAGACATAAATCCATTTACAGTTAGCTGATTCTAAGCTTTGCAGACAGACCTTATAGTAATTATCTTAATCTTTCGGAAAAAATAGAAGTAGAAAATGTTTGCAAACAATTTTCCATTAAGAGTTCTACCATTACACCCACTAACATTCAAATGTCAATGGTAAATATAGGACTGCAATCTTTATCAAAGTAAAAGAATGATAACAAAGTATTAGACGTTCAGACATATGCACCCTTAGTGAATGATCAACAAAATGTTAGATGTTAAGACATATGCACCCTTTGTAAATAACAAAATGATACATGTTTAGTAGGAGCTCAGGGAGGAGAAGAAGAAGAAGAAGAAGAAAAGAGGAAGATGAAGAAGAAAAAGAAGAAAAGAGAAGAAGAAGAGAAAGATGAAGAAGAAGAAGAGGAAGACGAAGAAGAAGAAGAGGAAGACGAAGAAGAAGAAGAAAAAAGAGGAAAATGAAGAAGAAGAAGAAGTAAAGAGGAAGAAGAAGAAGAAAAGAGGAAGACGAAGAAGAAGAAAAAGAAGAAGAAAAGAGGAAGAAGAAGAAGATGAAGAAGAAAAGAGGAAGAGGAAGATGAAGAAGAAGAAGAAGTAAAGAGGAAGAAGAAGAAGAAGAAAGAGGAAGAGGAAGATGAAGAAGAAGAAGAAGTAAAGAGGAAGAAGAAGAAGAAGAAAAGAGGAAGAGGAAGACGAAGAAGAAGAAAAGAGGAAGAAGAAGAAGAAGAAAAGAGGAAGACGAAGAAGAAGAAGAAGAAGTAAAGAGGAAGAAGAAGAAGAAGAAAAGAGAAAGACGAAGAAGAAGAAGAAAAGAGGAAGACGAAGAAGAAGAAAAGAGAGAAGATGAAGAAGAAAAAAAGAGAAAGACGAAGAAGAAGAAGAAAAGAGGAAGACGAAGAAGAAGAAAAAGAAGAAGAAAAGAGGAAGATGAAGAAGAAGAAGAAAAGAGGAAGACGAAGAAAAGAAGAAGAAAAGAGGAAGAAGAAGAAGAAAAGAGGAAGATTAAGAAGAAGAAGAAAAGAGGAAGAAGAAGAAGAAGAAAAGAGAAAGACGAAGAAGAAGAAAAGAGAAAGACGAAGAAGAAGAAGAAAAGAGGAAGAAGAAAAGAGAAAGACGAAGAAGAAGAAAAGAGAAAGACGAAGAAGAAGAAGAAAAGAGGAAGACGAAGAAGAAGAAAAGAGAAGAGAAGAGAAGAAGAAGAGAAGAAAAGAGAAAGAGAAGAAGAAAAAGAGAAAGACGAAGAAGAAGAGAGAAAAGAGAAAGAGAAGAAGAAGAAGAAAAGAGAAAGACGAAGAAGAAGAAGAAAAGAGAAACGAAGAAGAAGAAAAAAGAGAAAGACGAAGAAGAGAAGAAAAGAGAAGGAAGAAGAAGAAGAAAAGAGAAGAAGAAGAAAAGAGAAAGAGAAGAAAAGAAGAAAGAAAGAAAGAAGAAGAGAAAGAGAAAGAAGAAGAAGAAGAAAAGAGGAAGAAGAAGAAGAAAAAGAAGAGAAAAGAGGAAGAAGAAGAAGAAAAGAGGAAGAAGAAGAAGAAAAGAGAAAAGAGAAGAAGAAGAAGAAGAATAAGAAAGAAGAAAGAAAAGAAAAGAAGAAAGAAAAGAAGAGAAGAAGAAAAGAAGAAGAAGAAAAGAGGAAGACGAAGAAGAGGATCATAAGAAACTCAGTTGTGGTTTTGTTACTTCAACATTTAACAAAAGAAAATCATAAGAAGCTCTGCTGCGGGATTGTTACTTGAATATTCGGCAAAGCAATGGAAAAAAAAAATGCTGAGAAAATACCAAGCAGCAGCAGCTTTACCTGGCACAGAGTTAAGAATTACAGGGGATATGGCTTGAATCCCCCTCATGCAAGACAGATTTTAATTCCTATAGGCCCTCACGCACATATTGTAGTTTTATTTTTCACTTCAACACAACTAGGATCTTTCAGACTCTGATGCACTTTGGGCTTGATAGAGAGGTTGGAACTACACATTCAACTCTCATCTATTGCGTAGATGTAAATCTGGGTGTGTTGCTCATTGTGACTGACCAGTGAAGCTCTGGTCCTATTTATTGATACAAATGAAACCTTGATAGGTACTGGGAATGCTGCTGCACCATATTAAGTTTCAAATTGTAAATGATCAAGAAAATATCACCTGTCATCATCACAGAACTGTCATATACTACAGTAAATAATAAACCCATAATTTGTCCTGGCTTTTGTGGTCACTCTGTTTAAGGACTGTGACAGTAAAACGTACACACACCACACACACACACACACACACACACACACACAACACAACACACACACACACCACACACACACACACACACACACACACACACACACACACACACACACACACACACACACACACACACTTAGCATGTTACAATTTTTCAAAAATGACGTGAGCATTTCACATTAATTTTATTCTTTTTCGACCTTTACAAAGGATAATTGGCAACTAACAACAAACCCTTTTCTCCTCTGCATTTCATTCACAACACAATGTTCTGTCATCATCCACAAAAAATCATTTCATATACTGTGTAGTTTTCAATTTGTTCTTAAATATCAGCAAAACAGGATAAAGTATCACATCATTCAATGCCACTCCACACAACGATATGGCAATATATGGCAATATATGTATACCATTGTCTACAAATTGTGCAGTCTGAAACGAAGAAAAAAGATCTTAACATATTGCGTAATGTCAACGTTCAGGTTGGGTTAACACTAAATGACATAACAAACAAAAGTACCTATACGTATTGCGTAATCTGAACATTCAGATTGGCTTAACAGTAAACGAAATAACAAGCAATTCAGGTTGGGTTAACAGTAAACGAAATAACAACCAAAAGTACCTACACATACTGCGTAATCTTAACATTCAGGTTGGCTTAACGGTAAACGAAATAACAAGCAAAAGTACCTATACATGTTGCGTAATCTGAGCATTCAGGTTGGCTTAATGGTAAATGACATAACAAGAAAAAGTACCTATACATATTGTGTAATCTTAACGTTCAGGTTGGCTTAATGGTAAATGAAATAACAAGCAAAAGTACCTATACATATTGCGTAATCTTAACATTCAGGTTGGCTTAACAGTAAATGAAATAACACGCAAAAGTATATATATATATTGCGTAAATTTAACGTTCAGGTTGGGTAATGAAATAACAAGCAAAAGCGCCTATACATATTGCGTAATCTTAACATTCAGGTTGGCTTAACAGTAAGTAAAATAATAAGCAAAAATATCTTTATACATCGCATAATCTTCAATGTTCAGATTGGGTCGATACAAGCAAAAAATATCTTTACACATTGCGTAATCATAACCCTCTGACTCCCACACCCTATCCACCAACTGCAAAACTTAACTCAATGGCGTCTTGTCAGATGCCTGGCAGCCGACGCTGTGTGGGTGTCAGATGGACGTAGCGGCAGCCAGGTGACCGACGGTTTTGGCGAATTTTGGTACTAAAGCAGTTGGTGGAAGGGAAACAACTCTGGTACACTTATAAAGCTGAGTCATTCCTCTATTCAATGATTGTCTCCCTTTTTTTGATCCCCTTTTCACTCGCATGTAATTCTACTTTTTGCACACATTATGGGATGGTGTGAAACTTGGGCAATGCCGATGTTTACACCATGGCGTCTGCTCCAACATGTCGTGTTTTAGCAAGAAATATACCTTTACAAGAAGTTATTGGAAGAGTGATAGAAGAAGGATCAGATGAGGTGTTGTAGATGTGAAAAAAAACACACTTTATGTTAGTTTTGTATAGTTAGAACTGGTGTTTATTGAGCTCGTCCCAGGAAAAAAAAATTTCCGGAAAGAGAGTGACAGAAAAAGGAAATTTTTAGAAAAGAATTTCCAGAAGGTGGGGATACTATTTATACTGAAAGACCCCCCCCCCCCCCCCCCCCCAGTATCTCCAGGGGATGGGATGGGCTGACAATAAGTAAAATAATCAGGAAGAATATTTTCAAATGTTCCATAATCCTAACACCCAGGTTGGTTTAACATTATGTAAAATAATAAACAAAAATGTCGTTACATATTGTGTAATCTTAATGTTCAGATTGGGTTGATATTAAGTAAAACAATAAACAAACATTTCTTTACATATTGCGTAATCTTAACGTTCAGGTTGGATTAACAGAAAGTAAAATAATAAGCACAAACACCTTTACACACTGCGTAATCTTCAAAATTCAGGTTGGGTAAACAGTAAGTAAAATAATGCCAACAATCTGAACTCCTTCCAGTTATTACAATATTTTATATAGCGCAAAATCTTGACAAAATCAAATCCAAGCGCTGAAGCAGACACACACGCAAGCATGCACGCACGCACGCACGCACACACACGCACGCACACACACACACACACACACACACACACACACACACACACACACACACACACACACACACACACACACACACATGGCTATAAATGGGGAGAAAGAATAAAAGCAATAAAAGCAAGAATAAAACCAATGGAAAATTATAGAGAGCATAGCATATACAATTATATATTATAACCATGTGATTCCCTCCGAGCGGAGACAGGCTGCAGAGGGGGGGGGGGGGGGGGGGGGGGTTGAGTGAGGTTAGGATTTTATGCGGCGGAGAAAAGGTGAGTTTTGAGAGCGGACTTGAAGGAGACAAAAGTAGGTTGCTGACGGACTGAGAGAGGAAGTTTGTTCCAGGAGAGTGGACCAGAAACAGAGAAGGCTCGTGGACCATAGGTATTGAGCTTAGTGCGTGGAAAGCGAAAAGTCAGAGGATCGGAGGCAGAGCGGAGGGTACGTGAGGGAAGATAGATCTCAAGTAGGCTTGACAGGTAATTGGGGGCTGCGTTATTGAAGCTTTTGTAGCACATAGTCCAACCCTGTGCCATGTTGTCCTTAATCTGACAAAATCATCTGTCACACAAATGCACTATATGCAAAACATCAATGAAAATTCACACTGACTGGAATATGTTCATGAATGATGTAGACTACATGCACAATCACAGCTATTAATTTATCCTGCCATTTTCTGAGGATCCTGGACGTTCTATTCCAAAAACATTACAAAGGCAATAATGTCATGTTTCTAGTCCTTTATGACAATATCCATCATTATCTCACAGGACACACCCCTCCCATCCCTCCATGTACAAGAAGAAAAACCACAAAGACTAAACACTGACAATCAGGCACAATGATTTACTTAACCCTTTGACTCCTGCGCCCTATCCACCAACCGCAAAATCTTAACTCTTTGACTCCCTCACTCTATCCACCAGTGTCCTGAAGGAAGCTGGTGGATAGAGTGAGGAAGTCAAAGGGTTAAGTTTTTGCTTTGCTAGCATGGTTGACAATGCAGCAAGCTGGTGGATAGGATGCGAGAGTCAAAGGGTTAATCAATACTGACAATCTCTTTTCATTGACTGATTTGTTTGCTTGGCTATTTATTTATTTACAGTGTAAATATTTTTGATACTCGTAATATTCTGAACTTCAAAATAAACATAATGAATGAATACAGCCATAATTATTGCCTCCAGTGTTCACCAAAATTTCATAAAAAAATTCATCCATGCCAAATTATTCATAGCCATTGATATCTGTTACGTCACACATTCACAACCATTTCATCAATATTCAACCCCTGACAACATATTTTCTCTATGATCTCCACAACACTGATTTCCAAACATTTTAACTACTGTGTTCTGTTCATCCAATCCATCCACAGAAACTCTGCTGATGGAATTTTCTACCACAACCATATTCCATCAAATGTAAAATATGTGAAAAAGTAATTAAGGATGATACGTTTACAACAGATACCCAGACAATCAAAAATTTCAATCTTAGACTAAATCAAAGTCTTCAACAATGACTGCATCTCAACAAACATGGGCATACTCCTCACAATATTTACAATTTCCTTCAACAAAATATATGGAATGTTGAAGAAGACAACAAAAATAAAAAATAAAATAAAAAATACAGCGATTGTTTCATCATGACATACAGAATAATCTCTCTTGCACAAATGAAGACAAACCATTCATACATCCAGACAGACTAATATACCCAAGCAAACGATGACATACACAAGTACACACATTTACTGTAACCCATACATGCACATACTGATATATAGACAGACGACACAACTGAACATCCAAACGCATACACAATTTATCCAAACGTATTATTTATCCAAATGCACATGAGCACTATTTGCAGTTTTACACATATACACAAACCACACGCATTTACACACACACATACATTCACAGTCTCCCTCTGATTGATAAGAACCATCTCTTTTTCAGGAGACTGAAAAACATGTAATAATTGATTGAACAGCAAAAGCAAATTGTCTTTTTTTTCTCTTTCATAAACATACTTACGGTGAGTCATGAGGACTTTTATCTATTTCTGCTTTACCAAACCAGAAGCTGTGTGTTTCCAGCAAAATCAAGAACAATAATTAACAAATTTGCTGAACAACCTCCAACTGCCAAAGGTGGCAACGGTGCACATATGCACTATGTCTTCCTCTCTGCAGGCAAGAGAAATATGGACTATTAGAACAACTGAGCTGAAAGAACTAATTCCAAATGCAGAGAGGTGGTCAGGTGGGAAGTAAACATGAGTTATGGTATATTTACCAAACATGGTTTTAGGAGGGGAAAATCTTTTAATCACACTTGTAATACCATGACTTACAAATGCACAGGGAGGGGAGAAGCAGGAGGGGTCGGAGCGACCCTCCTGACAAGAGTGTGTGTGTGTGTGTGTGTGTGTGTGTGTGTGTGTGTGAGAGAGAGAGAGAGAGAGAGAGAGAGAGAGAGAGAGAGAGAGAGAGAGAGAGGTGCAGGAGGAAGGGACATGTCAACTGGAAGAGGAGTTGGTGGAATGTGCAACTCCAAAGGGATCCAAAGCACTGTATGCGGCAGCACGATCAAGAGTGGGGTGTGGGGAGAGAGGCGATGAGATGAGACTGCTGGATGTTAAGCAGTGATGCACCACCATTTGGGACAGAGAATGGATATCCCATGTTGGTAATGAGGTAGTCTCACCAGCTGGGACAGAGAATGGATATCCCATGTTGGTAATGAGGTAGTCTCACCAGCTGGGACAGAGAATGGATATCCCATGTTGGTAATGAGGTAGTCTCACCGCCAAGGAAGCCATGGCTGGCCGCTGGTAGCACCACGCAAAGGCTCAGCAGCAGGGAAAATTTGATGAACTAAGTCTTTTACAGCACTGTGAAGTGAGGGGTAAGGGAGGTAAACGTGCCGCCACAGATGAGATAGTCTCCCTCTGGTGCCAAGTAATCATCAGCATGAGCCGAAGTGAAAGATGGAGCATGGTACTGACCACTTCAAGACATTAGCTTGGTATTGCCTGAGCATAATCCAGAGCTGCTGTCTCGACAGGGGGAGCAGTCACAAGGGCAGAGGAACATGTAGGAACCAGAAAAAAACATGAAAAAAGAATAAGAACCGTATTTAATACAGCAGACAAGACAAGCATAAATTTTCCATCAACTGGCCTTTGTCAAGCGTAAGATCACAAACAAACACCAGATAACAAAAATTAGAAGAAAAATACTGAAACTTCCCTGCTGCTCTGTCCAGTCTTTTTCTCCTTATTTTTGTATCTGGTGTTTGTTTGTTTGTGATCATATGCTTGGCAAAAGCCAGTTGGCCGAAATTTGCGCTTGTCTTGTCTTGTCTTGCTGAATTAAATATGCGTTCTTATTCATTTTTCATGTTTTTTCTGGTTCCTGTTTGCTTGAACTGCGGGCAGGCACACTTGTAGAGGAATAAGTGATAGACAAGGGGAATAAGGAAGCAAACCTCCGTCAGCCAAGAGTTGAAGACACAGACAAAAAAAGCTGCTGATAGGGGGAGCAGCCATGAGAGCAGAGGAATAAGTGATAGACAACGCAAACAAAGAAGTAAAGATCGGTCAGCCAACAGTTGAAAACATGAATAAAAAGCTGTTGCAAATTGCAAGAGCTAATAAAGAAGCAAAGCTCAGCCAGCCAATAGTTCAAGACATGGACAAAAAAGCTGTTGGAAACTGGCAAGAGCAATGAGACAAACATGCTTCAAACAAACTTTGCCGCCTAATCTAGCAATGTAAGATTTTCCTTGGAAAAAGATGTAATGCAGAAACAGAAACAAACACAAATAATACATAGGATAGTGAGAAAAAGTATACAATTTTGTTCAGCAGAAACGGCAGTTTGCTGAAGGAAGAGAAATATATGGCAAATGTGTGGTTGACCGTCAGTACAATTTTGTTCAGCAGAAATGGCCATTTGCGGAAGGAAAAGAAAGATATGGCAACTGTGCAGGTGACTGTCACATATGGTAGTCGGCATGGTTCATCGGTTATCACTCTTGATTTTACTGGTAGCAACATAACTTCCATTTTTATAAGGCAGCAACAGCAAACAGCCGTAAGGACATTAGCACTTGTAAGTCACAATATAATCTTTTTAAAAAATCAGTGGAAAATTAAAACAATATTAAAGGTAAGTAACCTAAATATCCATACAACACATATAAAAATGTTACCACTGGGTAATGTATCCTTCTATACAAAATATCAGCTCATCCACTCAGACTGGCTCTATGATTTGCTTGAAAATATGCAGCATGTAATAAGGCAAAGAACAAATGCTATCTTTCATACACAATTTTGTTTCCTTTTGTTTGTATTTTGACTCACAGATTTCACAACCACACATGATTTTAGGAATCTTCCTAGCACAAAACATTCCAAAACAAACAGTAAGTGAATTTTACATTTTAAAAACTAATAAAGATTACAAAACAATTGAAATTCAAAAAGAATAAAAAAAAAAAAAAAGAACTACTCAAGATTCTTAACACTGTCAGAGTTCAAATACATTTCAATTTTTAGTCTACAAAAATACTTCCTCCTCTCCATCCCTTCAAAAAAGTCAAAAGAAACTTTCTGGACATTTTAGCAAGTCACAAGTAACTCCAATGTCAACATCTGCTTTCTGCAGAAGACAAAGAATACAGATTCTCGCAGACAGTAATTAAGAACACACCAGTACAAGTCAATGTGGTGTAGTGGTTAATGCAACGGACTACCGATTGGAAGGCTGTGGGTTCGAATCCCCATAAGTTCCTTCAAAAATCACTGTGGGATTTTTCGGCTCCAATCGGCTCCTACCCTGGGCTGGGCATGCTGTGGGCTCATTGGGAAGACTGGGACCGCACAGTCAAGTCTCATCCACTTCACGGAGGCGTCACTGAGGGTGTTCCCCAAATCTTCTGACCAGTACCGCAGGTGTCTGTATCTCTCGGGCCTGGTTGCTGCCAGGATACATTATGACAGTAAGCGTAGAATACAGCCCAGTCACGCAGTCTCAATCCTAGATGGAACTCCACAGCATCATGACTACCATCCTCATTGATATCATCATCATCGCATCGTAAAAACTGTGCCATGTTCTGTGGCCATTAAGATGGTGTAGAAAATGGGATGAAAAAAAGATGAGCACAAAAGTAACCTCCCTGAGCGTAATGATCCTCCAAAAAAAATTCTTTTTTAAATGTAAAAAGAGAGGTTCACAACACAATCATTAGCTAGATTTTCAGAGACTGTTTCAGTTAGCAGTCTGTAAAGCATCCCCCACACAGCAGCACAAGCATGGCACATAAGACCCCACAGCCAGAATCTAAGTCCCCGGCAATGAATGAGCACCAGAGATTTCAGGTATAATCCTACAGAACCACATACAGCGTAACTTTATATTTTTCTCCTTTTCTCTAATGCTTTGTGTTCAGAATTTGTATCCAGAATACACTTTTGGGTCCTTTTCTTTTCAACAGCATGTACATAAATGAAAGAAGAAATCAAATAAATAAAACCCAGCATAACCATAATTTACTTTCACAGGATTTTGTAAAAAACAAATCTTTGTACATTGTTGACATAATTATGCAAAAATGAAATTGAACAGCGAGAATGGTAAACAAAATGACTGATTTACAATTTGTGTCAACATCAACAGCATTCAAACAAACTTCTGCAGACTGCCAACATAAACTGCATGAAAAAAAAAACAGCCAAAACTTACTTCTTCACTGTAGTGACGATGACTACAACAATGATGATAGCAACGATCAGAAAAATGATAGCAGACAGCACATCTTCTTCCGCGATTTCTTCTGCAACAGACAGTGATTAGAGTGCAAGTTTTATTTCTGCTGACACACACACATCTACAAAAGCCATTCCACACAACCAAACAAAGGTGCCAAGTTGAAGGTAACCATTTTCTAACTCATACTTCAGACAATGAAGCGTCGTGTATAAATACACAGATTACTTAAATGTGTGCAATTGCTTGTTATCGTTATTGCTGTTTAAAGCCCAACAAACTGTGTAGAGCCATATCAGGGTTATAACCCTTCAAAACATACAAAACTTAACAGGAAAAAAAGGACAGAAAATTAAGTACACATATCAATGTACTCGAGCACTTAATCTAAGGAGATGCCCCTGGCACTGACCACTCGTCCAATTTATCATACAGGGGATTTTAAAAAAACACACCTGAATTCAAATTTAAGCAGACCTAAGGACACCAAAGCATATGTAAAAACAGGCATAAATTACCCACACTGCTTCCGCATATCTCACCTCCCTAGAACCCAAAATGCACTTAATACATTACCCAATTATCAATCCTAAGAAAAAGTATGTAAGACTTTATTCAACACATACAGGTGAATGGACCATTAAGGCAGAAAATGACAGAGAGCAAAGGAACAAGGCAGAAACAAAGAGTGGCAGAAAAGAGGAAATTTCTAGCACAGAAAATCCAGAAGGTGGGGATACTATTTATACTGAAAGAGCCCCCGGCATCCCCACAGAGGGAAATGAGTGCAATACAAGATCTGTATCCAAGCAAAGCCTGAGTAGAACTGACCATTAAAATACAAGGGGTTAGAACATCATCATCATCATCATGTCGAGCTTGCTCGGCTATCCATGACACGTTTCTTCCATCCTTCTCTGTCAGGCATTGCAGTAGGTAGTTCATCATACTGACAGCCCGTATCATCGATCAGTTGGTCGATGAAGGTCTTCTTAGGATGTCCTGGTCTTTGTTTGCCGTGACCGGGTCTCCATAGTAGAACATCCCCCACCAGTTCTTCTTTGCTATGCCAACAGTGTCCCGCGAAGCGCAGTCTTTGTTAACGTATTGATTTACTGATTGGTGAGATCTTGCCATATAACTCTTTGTTAGTTGGATGTTCTCTCCAGGATTTGTCCAGGGCTGCACGCTGGACAGCTGGTTCTAATGGATGTGATAACTGAGCGGTTAAGACACTGGTCTTCCAACTCAATGGCATGAGTTCAAGCCTGTTTGGATACTTCCTGGTATGGGATGGATATTTTTCCAATCTGCCACGTCCATTTTTGTGCAGGCCTGCTAGTGCCTGAACCCTCTATTAACTCAATCGCAGCGTGCCGGAAAAAAATCTCCGTCACTTCCGTTTACTGCTTGGAGACGTGACGTCGATTTATTGATGGCGGACATTTGTTTTTGTTTTTTTACGTCAGAAGCGTCAGTTATAGGGAAAGCTCACTGGGAACCGAAACTAGGGTATGTTTACAGCATTTATTTACCGTAGACCGTTTGTGGCAATGTGAAACAAAGACAACAGTAGCCTTTTTTCAGCGCTATCCGCGACATGCGAATTCGCAAATGGCGTCAAGGAAAGCAAGTCGAACTCCACAATTTTGTAAATATTTTGTGCTCTGGAGCAACTGTATGCAAAAAGTGACAACTACCAGTAATCTTGTGATTTTAAACATCCATGGCATGGAAATTATGTTCTGGACTTCATCTAAAACTGTTTCACAGTGTGTGTTCATATCCATCAAATACAAAATTACCCCCCTTTGGATACCTTTTCCTTCTTTTATTGTTGTTTAAAGCCCAACCGACTACGCAGAGCCGTATCAGGGCTATAACCACTTCAAAACACAAAACTTCAACAGGAAAAAAAAAAAGAAAAGAAAATTAAGTACACATATCAATGCATTCGCGCACATAATCTAAGGACATGCCCCCGCGCAGGACCATTCCGTCCGATTTATCGCACAGGGGAGATTTGAAAAACACACCTGAATACAAATACAGGCATATATAAGGACACCAAAACATATATAAAAACAGGCATAAATTACCTAAAATTGCTTCCACATATCTCACCTCCTTAGAGCCAAAACTGCACTTAATACATGTACCCAATTATCAATCCAAAGAAAAAGTACATAAGACTTTATCGAAAAAATACAGGTGAATGGACAATAAGGCAGAAAATAAGTACAAATGACAGAAAGCAAGGCAACAAGGCAAAACAAAGAGAGTGACAGAAAAGAGGAAATTTCTAGCACAGAATTTCCAGAAGGTGGGGATACTATTTATACTGAAAGAGCCCCCGGCAACCCAATGGGGGACTTTGGATACCTACTTGGATACCTCATCACTTACAAATATACGGAATACCATAAATAAGGTAAGATTATTTGTAAAGATCTAATCCTGGTCTTTCTGTATCACTTTACTTTGTTTGTCTACTTTATTTGGTTGTTTTTCTATATTTTTTTAAATTGTGCTAAAAATCCTGCGATTTGAGGGGGCGGAATGACCCTGAAGACTGCGACTCTTTCTGAATTAACCCTGTAACCTGGTTAACAGTCTGACAGCTCCTCTTCCACTTTTGATTTCATTCTAGTTGGTATTATGATGATGAGGATTTTGCTGGTGTGACTGATTAGAGTTGTGTACGCAGGAACATCAATGTAAAGAAATTACCACCATAAATGGGCCTTGTATTGTTTCAATATTTTAGCATTTGGATCATGTGGTATGGTGGCTAGGAATTGCTACACCTCTGGACTTTGACTAAGCCTGGCTACTAATGATTCAGAAGAGACAGATTCAACAGAGATCCAACTATTGTTATACACACTAAACACACATAAAAGGAGAGACAGTCACAAATAAGCTGCTGCTTACAAAATTCTGAAACAAGCATCTGAGCTCTGTGGGTTTAGAAAAATTACATACAAAGAATATACACAACATTTTTTTTAAAATGATGCTCCAGCATATTAGCAATATTGCTCTGGACTGGTCCCCCTGAATTTTGCAGGAGAATCTTGCGTAACAAAACAGTAAAGCAGAACATCACATTACAACACAATATGATATGACACACTACATTACAAACGCCACATCTAAATGCCAAAGCCATCATGCAATATGACCTTACCTGATACTCAACAGCTTTGACCAACTGTTCATTGCCATCCTCCACATTACTGTAGGCTCTGTCCACATTTCCTTCTATGTCATCTGCCACACACAAAAGTACAAATGTACCATTAGACTGGCTGTGAATGTCTTTGTTTGAGTAGTACATGTACAAATGCTGTACTTAAAGCCAGTACAGCCTGTGCATGAGAGTAAATGTGTGCATGTGTCTCAGTCTATATGTGGACTACTGACACTAAACCTGATTCTACAGTGAATATCCATTGTGCACACAGATTTCCCCATTCCTTTTCTACAATCTGGAAGTGTCTATGGACACAAAAGTCCATATTCAAAAGACTTCTGATATGAGATTAAGCTACCTCTTTCCCTTTGTGTCAGTTGTGAAAAAAATATAAAAAGTTTTCAACAAGCGATAAATCAGTCAGTGACAGAGTGAGTGTATTCAAATTTTGCCATCTAATAGTCAAGTCTATTGTCCACAAAAACACAACTTTTCAAGTCTGTATATTTTTTTTCTGGAATTTGTTTTGTACCCTGCACAAAAGGCCAGTTTACAAAGTATAAGGAAGAAAGCAAACAACCAGCACAGAATGAGTTAAGAAAATGCACATAAACAAGAACACATAACAAAAACAACTTGTCTCCCTAAAGCACATAAACCAAGATAACAGGCATGATAGCCAAGCGGTTAAGACATAGGACTACAGGTCCGAAGGTCTAAGTTTGAATCTACCTGGATAGTGCCTGATTGGTAAGGGTTCAGATTTGTCCAATCTTCAGGTCAACATATATGCAGACCTGCTAGTTACTAGCTGGAATCCCCCTTTGTGAATATACCACTGATCTCAAGGTCTGAGTTTGAATCTACCTGAATAGGGCTTGACAGGTAAAGGGTTAAGATTTTTCCAATCTTCAGGTCAACATATATGCAGACCTGCTAGTTACTAGCCTGAACCCCCCTTTTCTCCACTGGTTTTTGTGCTTGCTGTGTGTGTTTGTTATTTGCTGTCTTACATTTACTGCTTGAAAAAGCCAGTTGGCCCAAAATTTGCACCTGTCTTGTCTTGTTGTATCAAATATGCATTCTGATTCTATTTTCATGTTTTTCTTGTGTCCTGTTCATTAAAACGCAGACAGTCACACTTGTTTTGTACTGCTCAGAAATAAAAATAATAAACCAAATGCTGCATCCTCTGTATTCCTTGCAAAATCAGTTTTCGCTGAGCAGTAGAAATACGTCAATTTGAATATACATGTATGTCACATCATGTAGTGTGATTAATAAAAGTTGTATGTTAGGGTGTGCATAAAGACTATATGTTTATCAATGCATGCACGCAGGAAGTTTTCACAAATATACAAAAGTTTCAGGGTATGGAAATCAGTGCTGTTTGTACAAGTGCGGCAACACTTGTGTCATGACTGTATCAGCTTGTCCATCTTGTATTTTTGCCACTTTGGCTCATCCATAAGAAAAAGACAACAATCAAACATCCCAAACATTCACACTATATCACTTACTTAACACTTCTCCTTGCTCTGATATCATAGCACCAAGGTCTCGGAAAATTTCATTCACGTCAAGAACGTCTGACTGAAAACACAAAGATGACAAAATATTGAATGAAAAGACACAATACTCTGATGTTATGATGTTTTATCTGCCCTCATTACAAAAGAACAGAAGGAGAATAGTGGGTGGAGTGTCTAAGTTATAGAAGGAAAGAGTATGTATTTACGACAGAAATAGAGAAAGTTTTGTGTGTGTGTGCGTGCGAGTGTGCGTGCGTGCGTCGTGTGTGTGTGTGTGTACATGCACGCATTATGTGTATATGTGTGAATGCACCGATGTGAATATGCACATGCTCTTAAAAGGTTACATGTATGCAAATGTGTATACACATGTATTTGCACAGTTAAAAAGTGCATAATTGCACACTAAAACACATCTGCAACTTGAGCAAGGTTTTCATATCATTCTTTCATTTGGAGCACCTGTACCAAGTACAAGCCATGATACTTAAAAAACAAACAAACAAACAAAAAGAAATAAAATATGCCTTAGTATCCACAGTCATGAAATTAAATCGAACGATCAAGTCAGAAATGAAAGCCTTCTACAGACCTCCAGCTGTCGTACTCTCTCTTCCCGTTCACGCAGAAGGGAAAGGTCATCCTCGATGACAGCTTCCTGTGCTTGTAGCTGAGCCACGCGATCATCTTCCAGCAGCCGCTGATGATCGTCACCTTCCTGAAAGACAATAGACACCATGATTAACAAATACTCATCTGTACACAGGATACACTTTGGAAGGAAAATCCTTTCAAAATGTACAATATAAATCACAGGACTTCTCTTTCATTAAATCCTTCATTCATAAATTAATACCGTAAAGTTCGGGCTATAAGCCGCGACTTTTTCCCCCAGCTTTAACCCCTGCGGCTTAAAAAACGATGCGGCTTATTTGCGGATTTTCCCCAATCCCAGGAGCGTCACGTTCTCATATATTCTTAGCTTCTCTTTAACTCACCAAAATCGTGTTTACCGTTCTTGAATTTTTCGGTGAGCTCCATGTTAAATTAAAGCGTTAACTGTTCACGTTAAAGTGTTAAATGTTAACTGTTCACGTTTTTAAATCAAATCCGCACACATTGAAGCATTTGGATCGGTATTCAAATCTGCTTTGCTCAAGCGTATATCCTCATCATGCCAAAAACGCGATGTAATGCCTACGAAGCAGCCTTCAAGTTTAAGGCGATCGAGCTGGCCATTGAAAAAGTGCGGCTTATAAACCAGTGTGGCTTATGTGTGAATACAGTTAAGATTTTTCTATAATTTAGTGGGTGCGCCTTATATACCGGTGCGTCCAATAGCCCGAACTTTACGGTACATAGTATACAACCACCCCTATCCTGCGAAAAAAAAAAAACCACACAAAAAGATTTCATAAAAAGGGATTCATCACACCAGGGCAGTTCCACACACATTCCATCCAATCTGCTAACAATTACCTGGCAGACTTCTCGAGCTTATGCAAAACCATATGCACTGGCAAGGTCTTGAAATGAAGATCAGAGCCAAGACGAAGAGGGATGTGGAGAATGGGGACCTATGATACGAAGCTGACACCCACCGGAACAGAATGACTGGAGCAACAAGGTGGGCAGTGAATAGGCCAGTTTTTATGTTTAGGCTTGGCATCCAACTCAAGACATCAGGATAACAAAAACAGAAGACATAGAAAGAAACCAAGAGGTAAAAGAAGTAAACTTAACTGTTACTGTCATTTTTGTTTAAATCCCAACCGACTGTGCAGAGCCAGTTCAGAGCTATAACCTATTTCAAAACATACTACTTCAACAAGGGGGGGGGGAAAAAAAAAAACAGAAAAGAGAATTAAGTACACATATCAATGCATTTGTGCACATAATCTAAGGAAAGGCCTCTGGCGTTGACCACTCTCTCCAATTTATCACATAGGGGATTTAAAAAACACACCTGAATACAAATTTAAACACAACTAAGGACACTAAAATATATATATAAAATCAAGCCTAAATTGCCTAAAACTGCTTCCACACATTTCATTTCCCTAAAGCCAAAAACACAATTAAAAACATGTACCCAATTATCAATCCTAAGAGAAAGTATGTAGCACTTTATTGAACTCACACATGTGAATGGACCAGCAAGGCAGAAAATGATAGAAAGAAATGACAGAAAGCAAAGGAACAAGGCAGAAACAAAAAGGGTGACAGAAAAGAGGAAATTTCTAGCACAGAATTTCCAGGAGGTGGGGATACTATTTGTACTGAAAGAGCCCCCTGCATCCCCATGGGAGGAGGTAAACTTAACAAAGAAGAAAGGTAAAAGGAGAAGAAAAATAAAGGGGAAAAGGGGATAAACAGAAAAGAAAACTCAAAATGGAAAGATGAAGTAAATGGAAAAGAACAGGCAAAAAAACAAACATGATAAAATGAAAAGGAGAGGCAAAAATAAAGAAATAAGATAAGAGGAAAAGAAGAGAGCAAAAGAAAACCATGAGGTAAAAGAAAATGAGGTAACAGGAAAAGACGAAACACAAAGAAAAAAATGAGGTAAAAGAAAAAAATGAGGTAAAAGAAAAAGAAGAGACACAAAGAAAAAAAATGAGGTAAAAGAAAAAGAAGAGACACAAAGAAAAAATGAGGTAAAAGAAAAAGAAGAGACACAAAGAAAAAATGAGGTAAAAGAAAAAGAGAGACACAAAGAAAAAAATGAGGTAAAAGAAAAAGAAGAGACACAAAGAAAAAAATGAGGTAAAAGAAAAAGAAGAGACACAAAGAAAAAATGAGGTAAAAGAAAAAGAAGAGACACAAAGAAAAAAACGAGGTAAAAGAAAAAGAAGACACAAAGAAAAAACGAGGTAAAAGAAAAAGAAGACACAAAGAAAAAATGAGGTAAAAGAAAAAGAAGACACAAAGAAAAAATAAGGTAAAAGAAAAAGAAGAGACACAAAGAAAAAAAAATGAGGTAAAAGAAAAAGAAGAGACACAAAGAAAAAAATGAGGTAAAAGAAAAAGAAGAGACACAAAGAAAAAAAATGAGGTAAAAGAAAAAGAAGAGACACAAAGAAAAAAATGAGGTAAAAGAAAAAGAAGAGACACAAAGAAAAAAAATGAGGGAAGAAAAAGAAGAGACACAAAGAAAAAAAACGAGGTAAGAGAAAAGAGAGACACAAAGAAAAAAATGAGGTAAAGAAAAAGAAGAGACACAAAGAAAAAAAATGAGGTAAAAGAAAAAGAAGACACAAAGAAAAAAATGAGGTAAAAGAAAAAGAAGAGACACAAAGAAAAAAAAAACGAGGTAAAAGAAAAAGAAGACACAAAGAAAAAAAATGAGGTAAAAGAAAAAGAAGACACAAAGAAAAAAAAAAACGAGGTAAAAGAAAAAGAAGACACAAAGGAAAAAAATGAGGTAAAAGAAAAAGAAGAGACACAAAGAAAAAAAAATGAGGTAAAAGAAAAAGAAGACACAAAGAAAAAAAATGAGGTAAAAGAAAAAGAAGACACAAAGAAAAAAAAAAAAACGAGGTAAAAGAAAAAGAAGACACAAAGAAAAAAAATGAGGTAAAAGAAAAAGAAGAGACACAAAGAAAAAAATGAGGTAAAAGAAAAAGAAGAGACACAAAGAAAAAAAAAAACGAGGTAAAAGAAAAAGAAGACACAAAGAAAAAAATGAGGTAAAAGAAAAAGAAGACACAAAGAAAAAAATGAGGTAAAAGAAAAAGAAGACACAAAGAAAAAAATGAGGTAAAAGAAAAAGAAGAGACAAAAGGAAACAAAGGGGTAAAAAGAAAACGGCTACAAACACAAATGCAAGCAAAACACACACACACACACAAAAACACACACACACGCGCGACGCAACATGCACGCACGCATGCACACACATACACATACTCACACCCAAACATGCATACAGTCACACACACACACACACCACACAGCAACGCACACACACACACACACACACACACACACACACACACACACACACACACACAACACACACACACAACATACACACACACAAGCTAAAATAAAGCAAATCCTCAACAAAATTCTTCAGCAAGAAGAAAGAAAAAATTCGACATGGACACTCACACCAACATCAGACGTGTCGACAAGAGGTTGGAAGTCTGGGACTGGATCCTAGCTTCACTGTGGACTTCACTTTCTCTGTTGCTTTCTGCAATCAATAACATCACAAAACAGACTGAACTCCTTGTTACACAAAATTCTACTTAATGCACATGCTACAATAAGTCACAAGACAGACTGAACTCCTTGTTACACAAAATTCTACTTAATGCACATGCTACAATAAATCACAAGACAGACTGAACTCCTTGTTACACACAATCTACTTAATGCACATGCTACAATAAATCACAAAACAGACTGAACTCCATGCTATACAAATTCTACTTAATGCACATACATTTTGCAATAAATCACAAAACAGACTGAACTCCTTGTTACACACAATTCTACTTAATGCACATGTTACAATAAATCACAAAACAGACTGAACTCCTTGTTACACACACAATTCTACTTAATGCACATTCTGCAATAAATCACAAAACAGACTGAACTCCTTGTTACACACAATCTACTAATGCACATGCTACAATAAAATCACAAAACAGACTGAACTCTTGTATCACCAATTCTACTTAATGCAAATGCTACAATAAATCACAAAACAGACTGAACTCCTCGTTACACACAATTCTACTTAATGCACATGCTACAATAAGTCACAAGACAGACTGAACTCCACACTACACAAAATTCTACTTAATGCACATACATTTGTAATAAATCACAAAACAGACTGAACTCCTTGTTACACACAATTCTATTTAATGCACATTCTGCAATAAATCACAAAACAGACTGAACTCCTTGTTACACACAATTCTACTTAATGCACATGCTACAATAAATCACAAAACAGACTGAACTCCACGCTACACAAAATTCTACTTAATGCACATACATTTTGCAATAAATCACAAAATAGACTGAACTCAAAAATTCTACTCAATGCACTTGCTACAATAAATCACAAGACAGACAAAACTCCATGTTACACAAAATTACTACTAATAATGCACATACATTTTTGCAATAAATCACAAAACAGACTGAATTCAAAAATTCTACTTAATGCACATGCTACAATAAATCACAAAACAGACTGAACTCAAAAATCTACTTAATGCACATTCTGCAATAAATCACAGACAGAGCTGAACTCCACGCTACACAAAATTCTACTTAATGCACATGCTACAATAAATCACAAGACAGACTGAACTCCAAGCTACACACAATTCTACTTAATGCACATTTTGCAATAAATCACAAAATAGACTGAACTCAAAAATTCTACTTAATGCACATTCTGCAATAAATCACAAGACAGACTGAACTCCATGCTACACAAAATTCTACTTAATGCACATTTTGAAATAAATCACAAAACAGACTGAACTAAAAATTCTACTTAATGCAAAACAAGACATACTAAACTCCAAAATTCTACTTAATGCACATTCTGCAATAAATCACAAGACAGACTGAACTCCACGCTATACAAAATTCTATTAAATGCACATTCTGCAGTAAATAACAAGACAGACTAAACTCCAAAATTCTACTTTATGCACATTTTGCAATAAATCACAAAATAGACTGAACTAAAAAATTCTACTTAATGCACATTCTGCAATAAATAACAAGACAGACTGAACTCCAAAATTCTACTTAATGCACATTCTGCGATAAATCACAAGACAAGACTGAACTCCATGTTACACAAAATTCTACTTAATGCACATTCTGCAATAAATCACAAGACAGACTGAACTCCATGTTATACAAAATTCTATTAAATGCACATTCTGCAGTAAATAACAAGACAGACCGAACTCCAAAATTCTACTTAACTCTTTGAGTACTGAAAATCTAAAACTATCCTCTACCCTTCATTACTGGTAGTGAGTTTAGCGGGAGGCAGTGCGTCTATCCTTCCTACCAGCTTTCCGCTTTCCTCGCGGTAACGGCTATGCGGTTAACGGGACACGACCCTTGTGTTTATACTCTGCATTCCTAGATCAGATTACCTTCGGCGGGTTTCCCTGTTCTACTCGGCGTGGTCAGTTAAGACACCAAGGCATGTTTATGAAAAAATAAACATTTTCCTCCGTTCCTATGGGACAGCAGTGAGGCTGTTGTTTAGGTACCGTTTCCTGTTTGTCAGACCTACTGCAGCTGCTTCCTGCTGTGGTTGTCAATGTCATTATAACTCAGTTCAGTCTCCAAGACTACCCCTCTCCATACACCAATCGTCTCCCACCCCCTTGGGAAAGTCGCTGTTGATTTAAAACAAGCAAGAGAGAGAGAGAGAGAAGTGCACCTGTTCACACACACACACACACACACACACACACACACACACACACACACACACACACACACACACACACACGTGCGCGCGCGCGTGCGAACACGCATGCACACACGCACACACACACACACACATACACACACACACACACACACACACACACACACATTGAGTAGAGAAACACACATTGAGTAGAGAAACAGTAACATAAGAATCCTCTTTTCACAGTTTTACTCTCTCAGGAAACCCAGGAAACGAAGACAGTGTATGAACAAATTCAGTTCTTACAGTAAGAAAGTACTCTCCCGCTAAAGCGGGAGTGAGTAACGAAAGAGTTAATGCACATTCTGCAATAAATCACAAGATAGACAACACTCCATGTTATACAAAATTCTACTTAATGTACAATCCCTTTCTAAACATGAACACACACACACACACACACACACACACACACACACACACACACACACACACACACACACACACAGCTGGAAAATGAAAGTATTCCAAAGCACTGCAAATTAGAATCTGAAATGAAACAAGTTTTACTTTCTCATCTACATTTTATGGAAAAATAATAAACATAAATATTCAAGATGTTTTCCACTAAAGTCAAGACAGAACCTTTTGGAGGAGAGTAGCTGTGTCACTGAGTGCAGCAGCCAACACTGAACCCGGTGATGCCAATCACGGCTGCATTTTCCCAGCCATTCTGCCACCCTTTAGTTGCGAGCCGGCGTCGCCTGTGTGTGCTATTTTTAGCCAGGCAGGGTCGACCAAAGTCCATCAGTGTAGCGCGTCTTTGTGCTCCCGCACTAGTGATAAAGGGACGGGTGAAAAGGGTGTGGGGAGTGGAAGGGAAGGGGCGCACTATTAATAGCCGGCAGAAAGTGGCCAACTAAAGTATCTCGGATTTGTGCGCCGTGCGATAGGTGAGACAGGTGAGAATAACCATACGAACAATATCAACCTGTACAATTTTTATGTAAAAATAGATAGGCAAGATTGAAGCATCCAGTGAGATAAAATCTGTATTAGTTTTGATCTGGTGTAGCACAAATGGAAGCATCTACTCTGACACCTTCTTGAGTCAAACAGTTATTAGATATCTTTATGAAGTTCTCAACAATTCAAAGAATAATGCATGTGTATGGATATGAATACACCTGATTCCTATGCAGAAACAATACAGACAAAATATCAAATAAACTCACCTTCTGAAGTGTCTGAAATCGGGATATGGACTCCTGAAAATCGCTGGTCAATCGTTCAATTTGCATCTTCTGTTGCTGCACACATCAAACACTTCCACATCTATCATATCAATAAATGTGCACATCTATTTATGAAAATGAAAACTTCACTCACCTACTTTCCGTGACAGGTGAAAACATACCTGTGACTTCCATAATAATCATGTTGAAAAAGGAAACTTTATTTGTCTATTTATAGTGGTAGGCCTGAAACGTATTTGTGACTTCTACAATAATTATGTTGTTCTGATATCAATATTTTCTGACAGTCAACAGTTTCAGTTTCCGAAGCTGACATCTCCTAGCTTGGAATACATTCCATATGCGCTGATGTCACAGATGCCATGTGATGGGCAAGATCCAAAATGATCGTGGCATAAGCCCTACATCTACACATAGCCTTGAGTGCTGGCAAGGCCTTAGGGGTGTGGGAGGGGATGGGGAATCAACAAATTTCTAAAAAGTTTGTGACACTAAACAAATTTTTTTTTAAAAAGCCTTGTGACACGATTTCCTAATGCATACAAGAACACAATTGCCACAGAACATGTTAAATTATTATCAGCCTTCATTCACTGGGAGAGTGTAAATGAATAGATAAATCAACAGAAAACCAACTACTGTTAAAATTATCTACAAACATAAGTCAACACATGAACAAACTGAACTGACCAACCAATCCACAAACAAAACACACAAGCGAAAGTAATAACGCTATCAATCCCACTCATTAACTGCATACTTTCTTTAACTTACCCGATCCCCACGCAAGGCGTTGGCACTTCGGATGAGTCTGGTGGTGGCCTGTACCACTTTGTTGGTGTTGATAGATGTTTCATGGCTAACACACACACACACACACACACACACACACACACACACACACACACACACACACACACACACACACACACACACACACACACATAACACAAGCACACACACATATGTGCGCACACACATGTGCTCACAAACACGCACACACACATGCACGCACAAACGGACACATACACACACAGCACACAGAGGTGTACGCACAAACACATACACACATGCATGCACACACACACACACAATTATGGCATGCCTTTTACAAGTACTCATTGTTTAACTTCATGGCTACACACACACACACACACACACACACACACACACACACACACACACACACACACACACACACACACACACACACACACACGTGCGCGCGCGCGTGCGAACACGCATGCACACACGCACACACACACACAATTATGGCATGCCTTTTACAAGTACTCATTGTTTAACTTCATGGCTACACACACACACACACACACACACACACACACACACAAAGTCTTAAAATTGCACTAGGTGTACCAACTCATGCTTCTACTCTGGAAACGTACAAAGTTGCTGGAATTCTACCTTTAAACAACCATCGTGAGTTAGCTACAGCAAAGTTTGCAATTAGAACTACTTCACAAGTGGATAATTTTGTGAGCAAAGAAATTAAGATCAGGTCTGATACTGACTTTCCAAAACGAGCAAAAAACATTTCATCACAAATTACAGCCGCAACTTACATATCTGGCCTGATCAAACAGTCCAACATAACAATGGATGAAATTGCTGAGAAACCAACGATAACGCCTATCCCTACATGGGAAATGCTAAATGCCACATTTGATCTCGATTATGCAAAAGTTAAAAAAGATGATAATGTCAACATTACGCTATCCACAGCTTGTGAACACATCGATGAAAAGTACAGTACCCACCTCCACATTTTTACCGATGGGTCAGTCTTAGCAAACCAGAGCGCTGGAGCAGCCTTTTATGTTCCAAAATTTAACATTAAAAAATCTTTTTTCATTGGGGCAAATGTATCTATATATACAGCAGAATTGGTCGCTGTTGTTCAAGCGTTGCATTATTTAATAAGCCTTCGGCCTGTGTCATTCAAAGTAGTTCTCTTTGTTGATTCAAAATCTGTATTATATGCCTTACAGTCTTTTGATACAGACACAAGACCTGACTTAATTATTGAGGCAAATCATCTAATACATTGTTTAAAGATAAATGGTTCGGAAATCAATTTATGCTGGGTGCCTTCTCATGTTGGTCTTCATGGCAACAACGTAGTTGACAGAGCAGCTAAATCCGGTGCCCTCCATTCTAAAAATTCCATAGAATTACATGTTAACACCTCGGTAAAAGAAGCTTACAACTCGCTAGAATTAGCATCATGGATTCGATTTCATGAACATTTAAATGAAAAATTTGTGTCTCAAAAAAGAATCAAACTTTCAGTTCAAAATATCTGTAAAAATTTGCAGTATTCCTCGTTATATCATTTGAGATTAATTGTTATGACATATTTTCGCATTCAACTGAACGCTTTGAAAACAAAATATTGTAACAACGTTTTATGTATTTGTGGCGAACAATTCACATTGTATCACTGTTTGTTTTACTGCAGAAAGCTTCGTTCCTTTTTACCAAAGACGTTTACACAAGGAAACTATCTTGAAACGCATTTTAAAGAAGTTGTATCGGATCAAGTTTTGTTAGTTAAAATTTCAGAATCATTGGTTCACAGTCCTGTTAATGCGTTACTTTAAGATTATTATTATAATTATGATTATTTTTGTTTTGTTTTGTTTTGTTTTTATGACGATTTTTCTTTTACATTATTGATGTTAGCGTTGTTCTAGTTTCATTTCTCTGTTCATCCATATCCTTTTTCTTAAGACCTTGCCGCTTCCTTTTAATTTTTTTTACGTCCCTTACTCTGTTCCCCTCTCCCCTCCACCCCCCCCCCCCCTTATTTCATCCTCCATGCCATTTTTCCCCGTCTAATATCACTTATAGTGAAAAGACGTTAAATCAAGCAACGAACGAACACACACACACACACACACACACACACATACACACAGAGACACACATGTGCACATGCACATGCACACATGTAGGCCTACATACACAAACTCACAGTAATATACACACTGTTTAAAGGAATACCAATAATGATATTTAAATCCTTCCCACCTTCATGCTCCGTTCTTCCTGTACTCTCTCTCTCTCTCTCTCACACACACACACATACACACACACACACATGCGCACACACACACACCACACACACACACACACACACACACACACACACACACACACACACACACACACACACACACACACACACACATACACACACACACACACAAACACACACTCTCGTAGAATAAACGGCAAACACGTGTGATAATGAATAAAAAGGAGACTTACATTTTGTCTCTTATCATGGGGGTGTCTCTCTCTGTCCCAATACTCTTGAGCGCCCTTTCAATTGTGTTGGCTGTGAAGAGTAAAGAAAGGACTTGGACATAGTTGAGGGCAATACTCAGCACAACAGATTGAAAATAATACTACTAAAAAAAAAAGGCAGCTCAATGATCACTCCATTATTTCTGCAAGAAAAAAACAACACAAAGACAAGTAACGTGTATCTTAACATAATATAGTCACAGTCATATCATCATCATCATCATGGCGTTGGCGATCATGGCCCTCCATAAAAATCTTGGCCATAAAAATCTATCCCTTTTCACAGCAAGTATATCTCCCACCCTCTCTGTCCTCCGCCACCCTGCAAATCTGTCCAATATTTTCTCCCTGGGTCTACCTGGTACTCTGTTTCCCTCCCGCTTTCCTGTTGCGATCAAGTGCTCTAATTTCTCTTTCCTCATAAAATGTCTTATAAATGTTGCTTGTCTTTTCCTAATCTTCTTTATTAATGATCTCATGTCTGCCTCCTTCAAGGTTGTCTCATTTGTTTTCTTTGCTGTCCATGGAACTCTGAACATTCTTCTTAGAAACCACATTTCAGTTGCCTCAATTTTGTTCTGACTTTGCATGTTGATTGTCCACACCTTACAACCATACAACAGAACAGGTTCTATATAACATTCAAGAACTCTCTTCCTGTTGTTTATTGATAGGCATTAGTCAACAGGAAACCACCATCGTATACTCCCAAGATTGTCATGGCCAGTCATATCATATCCTGAAAAAAAAGCAGCAACAACAAACAAACAAACAAACAAACAAACAAATCCTAAAATATTTATATACATATTGACCATGATATCCAGCCTTCTAGCCTCTTTCCATTCAAATCAATGCAGCATCAAATCATACATTAATTTCAGAACAGAACAAAACAAAAATGAAACATTACAAACATATAAAGCAAGAAACGTGAGAAATAATTTATTATAATGTTGTTATCTACTTATCAATTCATTTATTGTCAGATTTACCATGTAAATAATGATTGCTCTTACATAATGAGCATATATATGCATTATATTTCTATTCATGTGCCTGTCTAAGATACTTTCTGCTTTGTGTCCAAATCATGAATTGATATCATATATGTATTTAATATATAATATATATATATATATATATATATAATATATATATATATATATATATATATATATATATATTATACACACAACACACACATTGTCTGTCTGTCTATCTGCCTATCTATCTGCCTATCTATCTATCTATCTATCTATCTGTCTGTCTGTCTGTCTGTCTATCTATCTATCTATCTATCTATCTATCTATCTATCTAATCAAATCTATCTATCTATCTATCTATCTATCCATCTACATACACACACACACACACGCACAGATACATATATAGATAATAAGCTCTTAAAGTTTTGAAAAATAAAAATCACATTTTTCTGATTATTTTTTAAAGTGCTCTTAGCAATAAAATTTTGGGAAATACAAGTCAAGATGCTGACAACTTGAAACATGAAAAAAAAAATCAACTGTCATGGTTTTGCGCCTATCCACCCATTTTCTACCTGACATTATGACTGGCTGACTGTATCTGTAGCCCACTTTTCCCCATGCTTCATCACATATGATTAAAACAAATCTGGAAGGGACAAAAAGACAAAAAGGTCTCACCTCCATTGTTGACCTGGAAAATGTTGCTGCGAATCTGATCACAAAGTTCTTGGATAGAGGCTGATCCTGAAATTGAGTAAATATAAAACATCAACTGTGATACACATTGTAGGTCTTACCCAAACAAACAAACGAACAACAATAACAACAAACAACAAACAAAAACAACAAACAAACAAACAAACAAAAACATACAAAGTCAGCCTATGTGCACATACATGTATGTGAGTCGTACTATATGTAAATGTGTGTGTGCATGTGTGTGTGCATGTGCGCGTGGTGCGTGTGTGTGTGTGCGCGCGCGCATGTGTCCATGCATGCATGACTGGTTACAGTGAGTGATGATGCTTTGATGATGACGTGCTTGTGTGTGAAAAAGTGAGCAAGCAAATATGTACACATAGTCATCATTTGATTTGAACACCCTCAAAGACATTTACAAAATATGGCTGTGACATCTTCCAACCAAGCATACAGTAAGCTCAAGAGTGAGTCAGAATCAATTTGGCAAGAATGATCAAACCTAAATGCACATTTCAATACATTCGAGTCATCACCTAGATTCAGAAGCACAAATGACTATACCACAACCGAGCCAACTGATGAAATTTTCAGGTTTAGATTGAACAAAAGTGAAAAGATGGAATAAAATGCCAATTGACGACTAAGTAGTAGATCTTGAGGCTCGATTCAAATTGTTTCCTCAGCAAAAACATGCAACGTGTTCATAAGACACTTAAATTTCTTGAAATACATACTTCATATCTCAACAGGAATTGAAAGTTGCACTTTGACACAGGTGAAAATTCGGATGATATGGCCAACAAGGATAACGATGAGCAAGAAGAGCTGAAATTGGATCGATCAAACATTACACTGAAAAAAAAAAACAACTAGTACAAAGGCCAGTGGATAGGCCAGCTGTAAATGTATTCAAAATTGCACAGAGACATTTGCCATATTGCAATGGTTAGCGCAACAAACTACCCAACAGAAAGTTTTGTATTCAAATCCCCATCATTCTTATCAAAATCACTGAGGGATTTTTCGGATCCAACCGGATCCTTCCCAGAGTTGATCAGCTATGGGTTCACTGGGAAGACCAGGACCACGCAGAAGAGCCTCATCCACTTCACTGATCAATGCACCACAGGGGGTGTTGCTCAAATGTCCTGATCATGATCAACATGAAGATGTCTGCATCTGTTGGGTCTGATTGACACCAGGATATATTATGATGTAAGCGAAGAGTACAACCCTGTCACACAGCCTCAATCCTAAATGGAATTCCAAAGAATCATGATTATCATCCTCCTCATCATCATACCACTGTAATAATAAATAACTGTCCCAGCTTCTGTAGCTTTTCAGTTTCAGTTTCAGTTTCTCAAGATGACGTCTCCACGCTCAGAACGCATTCCATATTATATGCACTAACATCACAGGTGCCATGTGTATGGTGATCATGGCACAAGTCGTCTGTAACCATTAAGACGAGTAGAGAAAGGCACTCCTCCCCCCTTCCCCCCCCCCCCAAAAAAAAAACAAAAGACACAAAATAAATAAATAGTCCAAAAAAGTGAGCATAGAATGAAACTGTATGTGATGACTGATCCTAAAAAGAATTGAACACTGTTATCTCATTTTTAACTACAGACATGTAAATCTGACTGTCGACTAACTGAGGTCCACTAAACCACATTATTTCACCATCTTTTCAGTCTTCTTCTCATTCTCATAAATTCTTACCTCCTGTCTGGTAGCCCCTGGCATTGGAGGGAGGAGTGTTTGGATCATCATGGTACTCACACACAGCTCCATAGCCACTGGACATTGTGATGGAGTTACTCCGATTTTTCGCTGTCAAAGTCACAAAGTTGTACTGTGTGGTTAATTTAAAATAACCATTCTGTCACACACATCACACACATGCATCTTCCTTAGATGGATATGCCTGGGGACTGTAATGTTTAAGGTATAATTCAATGTAAAACACAAAGTGATGTCAATAAGCAATGGTGAAACTTTTAACAGTGGGTGAATCATTTCCTGATTAAAAAACATAAATTGCTGATTCAGTAATAGTAAAATACTCAATAGTAAAGTACTTATCACTTATGTATCAAGAAAACATCCACGGGTCTTTTATCTCTGTGTGTGTGTGTGAGTGTGTGTGAGTGTGAGTGTGAGTGTGAGTGTGAGTGTGAGTGTGAGTGTGAGTGTGAGTGTGTGTGTGTGTGTGTGTGTGTGTGTGTGTGTGTGTGCCTGAGCAAATACACAGATTTATGTATGGGTGTTGTAAGTGATTGTATAACTGTCACAGGGTTCAGGATAAGTGACACTATCAATGTCTGCTGTTGCACATAACTAACTCAGTAACAGTCATGCAAGTGATAATGACATACTGAGTCACACCAGACAATCACTCTCACCTGACTCTGTCTACTCTATGGAGATATTAATAACTGTTGTCTAAAGTCGTGAGGCTGATTGATTCTTTTGATTAAGCAGTGATCTTAAGGTCTGTTATCTCGATTTCATTCACAGCTCCTGACTGTAATATTAAAATCTGGCCTTTTCACTACCCATGTTAATGCTTATTTAACGTTGTTTTTTTTTCACTCTAATCATTTTTCATTATTTTTCAAAGGATCAAGTTTTTACATTGCTAGCATGGTTGACAATGCAGGATGATGGTGGACAGGGTGCAGGAGTCAAAGGGTTAAAGCACTTGAGTGTCACCTGAAAACTTCTGAGGGGAGCTTTCTGTGGGATAGTTGCACTTGCAAGCAGACATGGCAATAGCCCTAACTTTATGGGTAGCTGGGTGTAAGACAAGTCTCCCATTGATTGGGTCATAAACGGTTTGTCAGAGCATCTATGAGCTGCCTGCAACTGCACTTAAGGGATCTTGCTTCAAGAAGTTGCAGAGATAGGAACAGCCCTAATTTCATGGGCTTTTTCTGTGAAAGATACTCTCAGGTCTTGTTGAGCAAAAAGGACTCCCTAGCCCTGGTGATTCTGGATGATGGACAGGAGCCGGCATTTAGAGACGCAGTGAAGCAGCTCTAACAAGGTAGCACAGAAGATGCAGGACGGAGAGTGAGAACCACTTTGTATGGCTAAGCTGAATTTTTTTTACAAAAGATTGCACAGGGCAAAGCCTGATACCATCTTCCACTGTCTGAATTGGTGACTGATGTGATGATTTTTAAAACCAAATTAATGCTGATGCTGACACATAAAAGACAAAATAATACCCTTCTTATAAATGGCTGTACTGTTAATTCTTCCTCGACAGCCAGTGCACAAAGGTGGGAAGCTCCCAGCTGTCAAGTTGTCGGCGTTTGTTTTCTTCCTGCTGATGCACCATTTTTACAGCTTTATTTTATTTTATTTTACAGAGCTACTAAAGAATACTTAGTGGTGAAGTATTTGTCATTACCAGAAAGTTCAAAACGTGACCTTTGTGGACACACTACTTTCATATAAGAATTTAAAAAACTTACACAAACACACACATACACACACACAGAAAGAGAGAGAGTGACACAGAGAGAGAGAGAGAAAGAGAGAGAGAGCGAGAGCAGTCAACGCAGGTGGTTTCTTATAACTCGTGAAGAGTCATATTATTTCGCCTAGCACACAGCAGACATTTAATCAAGGAAGAAAGTGTCAGACCTAACACATGGCGATGTAATATCCCGGTCAGGGGATCACTTTGTTATCAGTCAGAGCATCAAGTGTAACATGACACCAACTAGACAGACTTTGTCCCTTACCTGAAACCTGCTAAACAGTACTGATGGCTGTTTTCGATATTCAGTGTGAAAGATGGCATAATTTTTCAAAACTTGACTGCCACTATGTGGCTGGTGCACTCGGGAGAACAGATGCCTTACTGGCACCAGGGGTATGGTGGTCAGGAGGGAACTTTTTCAGCACCAGCTCCCAGGTGGCTGGTGCATCATGAAAAGGTTAATCAATGATATAGTGTGTGTGTGTGTGTGTGTGTGTGTGTGTGTGTGTGTGTGTGTGTGTGTGTGTGTGTGTGTGTGTGTGTGTGTGTGTGTGTGTGTGTCCATGTGTCAATGTATGTGTGTGTGAAGTAACTGAATATGATTCATTATGAATTCACAGTTTTGCTTCAGCTAAACACAGACACATATACAACAGAAAGTCTGTGAAATCATACATACACAGGTATATTACACACAATGGCATGTGCACACACACACACACACACACACACACACACACACACACACACACACACACACACACACGCACACACACATACGGGATAAGACAATCTCATCCACACACACACACAGGATGAGACAATCTCATCTTTTCCTACTGGTGCCATGTGACCAAAAAGATGGCTGGCTATCTGTGTCATCTGCAGTAGGGTACCACTTGGACGGCTGTTTATACATCACTGCTTGAGCGGTACTAAAACCCACAATTTGTTGTGACGTGCCAAAATTGCTGCTCTAAATCATTCAGTCCTATTCATTTACAGATGCACACCGAGACCTGAAGAATTGATCATCAATGCTTTGCCCTCAAGAATACTTATAAAATAATCATTAAAGGTGAGTAGTACTGGTCTTAAAACACATAAACATACTGGCCGAGGCCAGTGCCACCTTAAAGGACTCTATGGTCTTGGTGTTCACAGTGGTGCTGTCGAGGTGGTTCCAGTCGATGATGGACAGTCATTTACTGGTTTGCACACAAGTTGTTAAGAGATAATGTGTTGAGTGTCACATTTATTAGGCCCATGATATATTCTCATAAATAACAGTGAAAGACTCATGAGCAAATCATATTTTCACTGTCATAAACTTTAAAACAATAATGAAATCTAGTTGTTAGTAAAAAAAAAAAAAAGGTCGAGTTTATAGAAACTACATAATTTTTAGTACTTATTTCTTTAACCCTTTGACTCCCGCACCATACTCATCAATTGCAAAAAATTCAACCCTTTGATCCCTCATCCTGTCCACCAGCTTCCTGCAAGCAGGAGTCAAAGGGTTACGTTTTTGCTTTGCTGACATGGTTGACAATACAGGATGCTGGTGGACATGGTGCGGGAGTCAAAGGGTTAATTTAAAGCATATCGAGACTTATTATTGCCATCTGATATCATGAATATCGTCTGGAGGAGACATGTTGCAAATTTCTGGCTCATATGATGGCAAATGAGAAAAGTTACTATAAACTTTATGCTCACAGATGAAAAAACGTAAGCCCATTAACTTGACAATTAAATTAATTAGTTAATTACCTCTTAATCAAAGAATTTTTTCAATTCAAAATTGTCACTTATCTCAGGCTGACCAAGGTCCTTGTATTCATTTTTGTTTTTTGCTTATAATAGATCAAGATTTGACAAAGTTATGCGTAATTAGAAATCATTATATTTCCAAACCAGAAAAAAGTGGTCACCATTATTCTTGAGCCTACTGTAAAAATTAATTCTAAAAAATAATTATTTTCGTCATAATTAACCAAACTTCTTAAGATTTATATTAGTGTAAAGTCTTTTTTCTCTCGATGGTGATATTATTGTCATGTTAATTATGACGAAAATTTTTTTTTTTTTTAGAATTAATTTTTTTAAAAAGCTTTGCCACGACCCAGACCCTTGCTCATGACAGACAGAGGTGGAGACAGACGGTGCGACGTTCATCCAATGTGGAGCCCCCACGACCTGGATAGGGTTAAGGGACAGGAAGGAAGGAAGGTGATATTAATTATATTACTTTTTTTTTTTTTTTTTTTGTGTGCTCACATCTCTACACAGTAACACACAACACACACACACACACACACATAGATCATAGTCACATGACACAAACACACACGACACGAGCACACAGAGTTTGACACACTTACCGAGTTCCTTCGGGATAAAATAAGTTAGGGTTTCACAGATAGTCCCTCATCTAGATCACACTGACTGGAAGTTGTCTTTCGAGTCTATGTGTGCAGTCACAGAAGCACTAAACTGCGATGAATTACGTTGTCTGCTCTCTGTTTCGGCTCTCACATGACTCTGACCCTCCCGTTGTTTTTATCCGAAGAGTGATGCTCCTTGATGTCTTTATACCAAAATGGTAACGAATGGAAATTTTCAAACGTGCTCCAAAATTTGTAGGGGAAATGATATTCTTCCTGTTTTCTTCTCCTTAAAGCAATCATTTGTTGTAATGAATAAACAAATACATTAACTTACTCTGAAATTAAAAGGCATGGGGAAGGGGAGTAATGATGATTTTTACAATATTCTATCAATCGTAATATGTCTGATCTGTATGATAGTGTATCTGTTCTTGTACGTTGCTGCATCCAAAGGTCTGGCATTAACGCAACGGAAAGTCTGGGGGTGCGCAGTATTGTTTTTAGTGGCGTCTGGCCGAGGCCAGTGCCACTTTAAAGGACTCTATGGTTCACAGTGGTGCTGTCGAGGTGGTTCCAGTCGATGATGGTTCTGGGGATGAAAGAGTTCTTGTACTGGTCTGTTTTACAGTCAGGTACTTTGTAGCATCTGTCATTATTTCGGATGTAGTGGTCGATGGGTTTTTTTGTTTCAAAATCTGTTCTTTGTCTTGAGCGGATAAGTCGGCCTGTCTTTTGGGGTGTTAATAGTTTGTCTGGGGGTAGAGCAGGAAGCAGTCCTTCCACTATTTTGTAGAAGAGAGTCAGTCTGAGGTGTTCTCGTCTCTCTTGGAGAGTTGGCAGTTGAAACTTCTTTAGAAAAGCCGTAACGAAACCAGGTGTTGTAGACCTATAGTCTCTGGCGATGAAGCGTACTGCTAATCGCTGGATGCGCTTCATTCTCTCAACTTCCTGTTTGCGGTACGGGTAATTTTTTCCCTATCTTTTCTGCAGCAAGACAATCAGGGGACAGCCGTTCAACAGAAGGTCCACCAAGGAGTAACCCCCATCAAGCAAGTGTTTCGACTCTTAGACCATCATGTCCCCGCCTTCCCGGTTCCCCCTCCTGCCTGGTTCCCCCTCCAGCCCGGTTTCCCCTTCCCGGTTTCCTCCCCCTTCCTGGTTTCCTCCCCCTTCCAGTTTCCCCCTTCCCGGTTCCCCCCTTCCATCCTCCCTTCCTGGTTAACCCCCCTTCCCAGTTCCCCCCGGTTCCCCTCTTGTTCCCCCCTTCCCTATTCTCCCCCCGTTCCCGCGTTTCCCCCTTCCAGTTCCCCCTCCTGTCCTTTCCCAGTTCCCCCCCTTCCCGTTCCCCCTTCCTGGTTCCCCATTCTTGTTGCCCCCCCCCCCCTTCTGATCTCTCTTCCCGTTCCCCCTCCTGGTTTCCCCTTCTCAGTTCCCATTCCGGTTCCCTCACCTTCCAAGTTCCCCCACCCCCTTCTGCTTCCCCTTACAAGTTCCCCCCTTCCGCTACCCCCCTAAGAGTACCCCTTCCAAGTTCCTCCCCTTCCCGGTTTCCTCCCCCTTCCAGTTCCTCCCTTCCCGTTTCCCCCTTCCCGGTTTCCCCACCTTCCAAGTTCCCCCCCTTCTCGCTTTCCCCGCTTACAAGTTCCCCCCTTCCCGGCTACCCCCCTAAGACGTACCCCTTCCAAGTTCCTCCCCCTTCCCGTTTCCTCCCCCTTCCAGTTCCTCCCTTCCGTTTCCCCCTTCCCGTTCCCACCTTCCAAGTTCCCCCCCTTCTCCGCTTTCCCCTTACAATTTCCTCCCTTCCCGCTACCCCCCTAAGACGTACCCCTTCCAAGTTCCTCCCCTTCCCGTTTCCTCCCCCTTCCAGTTCCTCCCTTCCCGTTTCCCCCTTCCCGGTTTCCCTACCTTCCAAGTTCCCCCCCTTCTCGCTTTCCGCTTACAAGTTCCCCCCTTCCTAGCTACCCCCCTAAGACTACCCCTTCCAAGTTCTCCCCCTTCCCGGTTCCTCCCCTTCCAGTTCCTCCTTTCCCCCTTCCCGGTTTCCCCACCTTCCAAGTTCTCTCCCCTCTGTTCCCCTTCCTAGTTCCCCCTTCCCGTTCCCCCTTTCCGGTTCCCCACTTCTTGGTTGCGCAATTGCCCCCCTTCCTGATTCCCCCTTTCCGGTTCCCCTTTCCACCCACCCCTTTCCGGTTCCCCCTTCTTGGTTCCCCCTTCCTGATTCCCCTTCCCGATTCCCCTCCTGCCCAGTTTTCCCTTCCAAGTTCCCCTCTTCCTGGTCCCCCTTCCAAGTTCCCCCCTTCCCGGTTACCCCACTAAGAAGTTTCCCCCCTTCCAGAATCCCCCTTCCTGGTTGCTCCCCTTTCTGGTTTCCTCCTTCCCGGTTCCCCTTCCCAGTTTCCCAGTTCCCCCTTCCCATCCCCCCATCATGGTCCCCCCTTCCTGGTTCCCCCTCCTTCCTGCTTTCCACTCCCAGTCCTCTCCTTCCCGGTTACCTCCTTCCAAGTCCCCCCTTCTTGGTTACTTCCAGTCCCGGTTACCCCCCCCCACACACACACACACCCGGTTGCCCCCCACCTCCTGCCTGGTTCCCCCTCCAGCCCGGTTCCCCCTTCCCAGTTTCCCCCTTCCCAGTTCTCTCCTTTTCGGTTCCCCTTCATGGTTCCCCCCTTCCCGGTTCCCCCACCTGCCCAGTTTCCCCTTCCTAGTCCCCCCCTTCCTGGTCCTCCCTTCCTGATTACCCCCTTCCCGGTTTCCCCCTTTCAAGTTCCCCCCCTCCTGGTTGCCCCCCGCTTCCTGGTTTCCTGCTTAGCGTTTTCCCCTATCCGGTTCCCCCACCTCCCAAGTTCCCCCTCCCTTCTCGTTTCCCCCCTTGCCGTTCCCCCTTCCTGGTTACCCCTCCTGCCCGGTTCCCCCTTTCCGGTTCTCTCCTTCCTGGTTACCCCCTCCCAAGTTCCCCCTTCCCCTTTCCGAGTTCCCCACTTCCCGGTTCCCTCTCTTGTCGGTTTCCCCTTCCCAGTCCCCCCTTCCAAGTTCCCACCTTCCTGGTTGTCCCCCTTCCTGATTACCCCCTTCCTGATTCTCTTCCAGGTTTCCCCCTTCCCAGTTCCCCCACCTTCCAAGTTTCCCTCCCTTCCGTTCCCTCTCTCCCCCCTCAGGTTCTCCCTTCCCATTCCCCCTTCTGGTTCCCCCTTCCATGTTCTCCCCTTCCAATTCCCCCCTTCCAAGTTCCCATCCTTCCTGGTTCCCCCTTCCAGGTTCCCCTCTTCCAGGTTCCCCCTTCCATGTTCCCCTTTCCCGGTTTCCCCCCATCCTGGTCCCCCCCTTCTTGGTTCCCCCTCCTGCCCAGATTTCCCTTCCCGTTTCTCCCTTCCCGTTCCCCCCCCCTTCCCGGTTCCCCCTTCCTGGTACCCCACCTTCCAAGTTTCTCCTTTCTTCCTGTTTTTTTTTTTTTTTGCCCCCTTCCCGTTCTACCCTTCATGTTCCTCCTTCCTGTTGCCCCCTTCCTGTTCCCCCTTCCCAGTTTCCCCCTTCTTGGTCCCCCCTCCTGCCCAGTTACCCCTTCCCAGTTTTCTCCCCCTTCCCGGATTCCTCCACCTCCCGATTTCCTCCCCCATCCCGGTCCCCCACCCCTTCCTTGTTACCCTTCCAGTTCCCCCTTCCTCTATCCCCTTCCTGGTTACCCCCTTCCTGGTTTCCTCCCCCTTCTCGGTTTCCTCCCTCTTCACGGTCCCCCCTTCCCGTTTCCCACTTCCTGGTTCCCCCACCTTCCAAGTTCCCCCTTCCTCGCGTTTTCTCCACCTTCCCGTTTTCTCCCCTTCCCGTTTTCCCCTTCCCGTTTTTTCCTGCCCTTCTGTTCCCCCATTCCTGGTTGCCCCTTCCCGTCCCTCTCTCCCGTTCCCCTCTTCTTGGTTGCCCCCCCCCCCCCCAATACCTCATTCCCCTTCCCGGTTCTCCCTCCTGCTAGGTTTTCCCTTCCAAGTTTCCCCTTCCTGATCCCCCCCCCCCCCCCAATCCAATTTCCCCCTTTCAAGTTTCTCCATTCCCGGTTACACCCCTAAGAAGTTTCCCCCCTTCCTGGCTTCCCCCTCCTGCCCGGTTTCCCCTTCCTGTTTCCTCCCCCTTCCCGTTTCCCCTTCCCGGTTCCCCACCTTCCAAGTTCCCCCTTCCCATTTTCCCCTCCCTTTCCCCCCTTCCCGTTCACCCTTTCCAGTTTCCCCCCCTTCCCATCCCCCCTTCCTGGTTCCCTCCTGCCCCGTTTCCCCTTCCCAGTCGACCCGTTCCGGCCCCACCCCTTCTCCCTTCCCTTCCGATTACACCCCTAAGAAGTTCCCCCCCCCTTCCAAGTTCCCCCTTTCCTGGTTCCCCCTTCCCGGTTCCCCCACCTTCCAAGTTCCCCCTCCCTTTCTGGCTCCTCCTTCCCATCCCCCCTCATAAGTCCCCCCCTTCCAGTTCCCCTTCCCGTTTCCCCCCTCCTTCCTGTTCCCCCCCTTTCCTGGTTTCCCCCCTTCAAAGTTTCCCCCTTCCCGGTCCCCCCTTCAAGGTTCCCTCTTCCTGGTTCCCCCCCCTTCCCGGTTCCCCCTCCTGCCCTGTTTCCCCTTCCCAGTCCCCCCCCCCTTTTTTCGGTTCCCCCTTCCCGTTTCACCACTTCCTATTTTCCCCTTCCAGTTATCCCCTTCCAGTTATCCCCCTTCCCGTTTTCCCCTTCCCCCCCTTCCCGTTCCCCCTTTTCCTGGTTTCCCCCTTTCCGGGTTTTCCCCTTCAAAGTTTCCCCCCTTCCCGGTCCCCCCTTCAAGGTTCCCTCTTCCTGGTCCCCCCACCTTCCCGGTTCCCCCTCCTGCCCTGTTTCCCCTTCCCAGTCCCCCCTTTTTCGGTTCCCCCTTCCCGTTTCACCACTTCCTATTTTCCCCTTCCAGTTATCCCCCCCTTCCCGTTTTCCCTCTTCCAGTTATCCCCCCTTCCCGTTTCCCCCTTCTCGTTACCCCCCCCCTTCCCGTTTCCCCCTTCCCGTTTCCCCCTTCCCGTTTCCCCCCTTCCCGTTTTCCCTCTTCCAGTTATCCCCCTTCCCGTTTCCCCCTTCCCGTTACCCCCCCTTCCCGTTTCCCCCTTCTCGTTACCCCCCTTCCCGTTTCCCCCTTCCCGTTTCCCCCCTTCCCGTTTTTCCTCTTCCAGTTATCCCCCTTCCCGTTTCCCCCTTCCCGTTACCCCCCTTCCCGTTTCCCCCTTCCCGTTTCCCCTTTCCAGTTACCTCCTTCCCGTTTCCCCTTCCAGTTACCCCCCTTCCCGTTTTCCGCTTCCCAGTTCCCCCTTCCGGTTACCCCCCCTTCCAAGTTCCCCTCTTGCACGTTACCCCTTCCTGCCCAGTTTCCCCTTCTTAGTCCCCCCCCCCCCCCCCCCCCCGTTTCGGTTCCCCCCTTCCTAGTTCCCCCTTCCCAGTTCCCCCTTCTTGGTTACTCTCCTTCCAAGTTCCCCTCTTACCCCGTTACCCCTTCTTGGTCCCCCTCCTGCCCAGATTCCCCTACTCAGTTCCCCCTTCCCGTTTCCCCCTTCCCGTTTCCCCCCTTCCCGGTTCCCCCCTTCCATGTGCCCCCTTCCTGGTTGCCTCCCTTCCCAGTTCCCCTTTCTCCCAGTTCCCCCTTCCTGGTACCCCCCTTCTCGTTTTCCCACCCTTCATGGTTGGTCCCCCCCTTCCCGGTTACCCCTCCTGCCCTGTTTCCCCTTCCCAGTCCCCCCCCCCCCCCCCTTTCTAGTTTATTTCTTTCTTTTAAGTTGGTTTCCTTCTTCTGTCTGTTTCTTTTAAGTTGGTTTCTTTCTTCAGTTTCTTTCTTTCAAGTCGGTTTCTTTCTTCTGCCTGTTTCTTTCTAGTTGGTTTCTTTCTTCCGTTTGTTTCTTTCAAGTTGGTTTCTTTCTTCTGTCTGTTTCTTTCAAGTTGGTTTCTTTCTTCTGTCTGTTTCTTTCTAGTTGGTTTCTTTCTTCCGTTTGTTTCTTTCAAGTTGGTTTCTTTCTTCTGTCTGTTTCTTTCTGGTTGGTTTCTTTCTTCCGTTTGTTTCTTTCAAGTTGGTTTCTTTCTTCTGTCTGTTTCTTTCAAGTTGGTTTCTTTCTTCCGTTTGTTTCTTTCAAGTTGGTTTCTTTCTTCTGCCTGTTTATTTCTAGTTGGTTTCTTTCTTCTGTCTGTTTCTGTCTAGTTGGTTTCTCTCTTCTGCATGTTTCTTTCCAATTGATTTCTTTCTACTATGCTTTTTTTAAAAGTTGCTTTCTTTCTTCTGTTTCTTTCAAGTTGGTTTCTTTCTACTGTGTTTCTTTAAGTTGGTTTCTTCCTTCTGTTTCTTTCGAGTCGGTGTCTTTCTTCTGTCTGTTTCTTTCTGGTTGGTTTCTTTGTTTCTTTCAAGTTGGTTTCATTCTACTGTTTCTTTTAAGTTGGTTTCTTCCTTATGTTTCTTTCGAGTCAGTTTCTGTTTCGTTCTTTCTTCAGCCAACTCGGAAGACAGGGCAATGCTTCTACGTCTTTACTCGTCGCTGTCTGATTCTCAACTGACTACAGTATATATACATTTCACAGTGAACAGTAATCAGTTATCATTTAAACGAATATTATGCCGTGCTGTTATCCGCACGCTGTTTACTGTCAACACACGTCACATCTCCCTTTCTTTAAGGAAACAAAATCAATAAATCATTTTTCCTATCTTTCAGTCCATACGAAATAAATGTGTTTCCTACCTTTATCACAACATTAACTTAACAAACACTCATTCTCACGCATAGGGCCCAATCATTCATTTACCTCATTTTATCTCTGATCATTATACTATCCATCATCATCATGTCCATATTTCGCAATGCTTTCAGTTTATCTGATTGTAGAGTCTTCAGTTTCATTCATATTTCAGGAAATCTGACCTTTTGCTTTGTCTTCCAGATCTTGTTCTGTAAGGAGAACTAACTGGTTCGGGTTGTCCTGTCCTTGTTTGTTTGATAACTTCATCTGGCTCCTTGATGCTGGTTGTCTCAGACATTTTGATGACTGGTGACTGATCAGATGAGTTCTCATGGACAGACGATGCTGGCGTCCCGACATCTGTTCCAGTTCCAGTTTTCTTGTTATCTTCCAGCATCTGTTTTGATGGAATGATGATCTGCTGTTGCTTGCCCGATGTGCCGCTTTCTTGATGTCTTCCAGAAATCATCCTTCTCTGGACAAGTCGTTGAGGGTTGATTGTCTGCTGAAGCTCCGTTTCTGTTGTGTCTCGTAGCTGACGACGATTCCTTCTGTACTGACGTCCGTCCTCTGTGCGAATGTTGTATGACCGGATGTTCACCTGTTGGTCTACTTTGGCGCTGATCCACTTTTTGGATCCTGGAGGTTAGAATTTCACAATCTGTCCCAGACTCAGTTCTGTCAGCTCTACTGCACTTCTGTTGTAGTAATGCGCTTGCTTCAGTTTCCTTTTCTCAAGTTCTTTCTTGATTGGTACAACTGTAGGTAGGAGTAATGACTTTGACGTCGGTTCTTGTGTTCGTGTTCTTCTGCCGAACAGTCTCTGAACAGGCGAACTGTTTACAGTCTCTGTCGGGATGTTTCTCAGCTCAAGTAAAGCGAGGAAGGGATCTTGATTGTTGTGTTCTGCTTTCTTCATGCACGTCTTTGCAGCCTTCACCGCGCTCTCTGCTTTTCCATTGGACTGAGGGTAGTGTGGTGAGCTTGTTACGTGTTCAAACCCATGTTTTTCTGAACTTTCCAAACTGGTTTGATGTGAATTGTGTTCCACAGTCTGTTGTCAGGCGTTCTGGTATTCCGTGTCTTGCCAAGTGTCTCTTCAGACAGATGATGACCTCTTTGGATTCTCTTGTTTGTAACCGATCAATCTCAAAGAAATCTTTCTGATTCGCCGCTATCGTTGCAATGTTCTCTTCATTGATCGTCAACAGTTGCATGTGCTGTACAGCTTTCAGTCCTAGTACTGGCTTACAGTCCGTTTTGGTGATCGCGAAGTTGATTTTGTATTTCCTTCTGTTCTTGGGGTTTTTCACTCGCAGCACTATCTCCCCTACAGGCTTCATTTCTGTTCCGTTGAACATCACCATCTTCTTCTTCGTCTCTTGCAGGTCAGACTTTCTTTCATCTCCTGTGACTTCTCTGTACAGGCTCTCAGACATCACGTTTGTTGTTGCACCTGTGTCAAGAAGAAATCTTACCGGCATCTCATATGTTTCTCTCCTTTTTTCTGGTTTTGTCTTCGATCCCGAGGATTTCATTATCGCTTTCAGTGTCAGTCTCTTCTTCTTCGAAGTGCCGAACTCTTGTTTTCTTTTGATTTTTCTTGGGTTTTGTTCTGCAGCATGAAGCAAAGTGATTATTTCCTCCACAAGTTTTGCATTTTCTTCCAAATGCTGGACATTTCTCTTTTGCTCTCGGGTGCTTTCCACCACAATATCCGCATTTCTCTCTGTCCTCTGGTTTGTTTCCTTTGCTATACTGCTTTGCTGTCTTCTTTTCTTTGAAAGCTTGGACTTCCTGCATGTCCTGCGTTTTTCTCATCATTTGGACGGTTTGATGTTGACTTGATTCATGCGCTCTGCACATATCAATACATACAGTCAATGTCAGCTGTCGCACTTCCAGTAATTTTGATCGCATAGTTTCGTCAAGAACACCCAGTACGATTTGATCTCTCAACAGTCTGTCTTCCAGTGTACCATAGTTACAGGTCTTGATCAGTCTCCGCAGTTCTGCTACAAACTGTTCGATAGATTCTCCTGCTGCTTGATGTCTGCAGTTGAATCTGAATGCTTCGTAAGTTTCATTGGTTGAACCCACACAGTATTCTTCGAATTTCTGCAGAACGGTGTCAATGTCATTTCTTTCAGCTTCATTAGCAAATGCCAATCCTTCATAGATGTCCATAGCATCCAGCCCGATACAAGAAAGAAAAACTGCTGTTCTGTATGTTGAGTCTTCTTCTGTCTGTGTTGTCACAATTTCATAGCTGTCCCAAAGCCTCTTGAATTTCCTCCAGCTGCTCTGCAGGTTTCCTCCATTCACATCAAGTTTAGGAGGCAAGGGAATCTTGGCATGTCGTCGACTGGCTCTTCTCTCTTCTTGTTCATCTTCCATGGTTGAACTTTAGTCTTCAATATTCTGGATTTTTGTTGGAGTTCGTAATCACGATTCTGACACCATGTCAACTCGGAAGACAGGGCAATGCTTCTACGTCTTTACTCGTCGCTGTCTGATTCTCAACTGACTACAGTATATACTACACGTCATTATTGAAGGGCCAGGAACGTTTTTGAGTCAATTTTTGAAAGGAGAAATAACCTATTTTCTCTTACTCTTTTCTCCAATTCGTTGCCGTAACTGAATGGATAAGAGCTCAGACAACATGCAGTTTCCTTTTGGCACGTGTTTGGGGATTTGCCGATTTGCAATGGGCGGCCCAAGGAAGACAATTTCCACACGAAATTGTCGAATCTTCAGCAGGGTCTCTCTGACGACGCAGGCAAGGTAGCGACAAAATTCGCTTTGCACGTGCAAGGCAAGCCCTTTTTGAACACTACTCCAGCCAAAGTTGCCCGCAGACGAGGATAAAAAGGACCCGTTCTTGGTTCGTTTTAACCATGCTTGCAAGACGACGGATGACGGATGAGCAGCGGGGGAGAGCCCTCGCTCTGCTTGATGAAGGCCTAGCGCAGCGGGAAGTTGCTAGACGACTTGAAGTGTCGCATTCCACAATCCAGAGACTGCTGGAGCGCTTCAATGAGACTGGAGCAGTCCAGGAAAGGCGTCACACGGGTCGACCCAGAGTAACGACAAGACAGCAAGACCGCTACCTTGCCCTCTCCGTCCTGAGGGAAAGGGCATCCACTGCGGTGACCTTGAGGGGTCAGCTGAGGGACGCAACAGGTGCTAACATCAGCTGCAGCACGGTGAGAAGACGGCTACATGAGGCAAACTTGAGGTCACGGAGACCGGCCGTCCGACCCGTGCTGTCACCGGTCAACAGAGTGCGCCGGATGACCTGGGCCAGGGAGCACGTGACCTGGACAAGGCAACAGTGGGCCCGGGTCTTGTTTTCGGATGAGTCCAGGTTCACCCTGACCTTTAACGATGGCCGGGCTCGGGTGTGGCGACGTCAAGGGGAGAGGTTCGCTGACGCCACTGTCCAAGAGCATAACCGGTACGGCGGCGGGTCGGTGATGGTGTGGGGTGGCATGAGCCGTGGTACCCGGACCCCCCTGCTCCCCATTGACGGCATCCTGAACGGGGTCCGGTACCGGGACGAGGTTCTGGCGGCCGTGGCACTGCCTGCGCTTGTGGACCTTGGTCAAGGCGCCATCTTCCAGGACGACAATGCACCTGCGCATCGAGCACGCCTTGTGACCGACTTCCTGGAGCAGCATGAAGTCGTCCGTATGGCCTGGCCAGCGTGCTCACCTGACCTGAACCCAATTGAACACCTCTGGGATGTGCTCGGGAGGCGCATCAGGGACAACCACCCCTCACCGGGCACCCTGGCCAGGCTGGTCGACATCCTGCAGATCGAGTGGGCGGCCATCCCTCAGGACACACTCCGTACCCTTGTGGGGTCGATGCATCGGCGCTTTGAAGCATGCATCCAGGCTCGGGGCGGACACACGCGATATTGAAAACAGATTGGCCAAATCTGACACTTTCTGTTTTTTGAAAAGGGGGGGATGTTCCTTTAAATGCATGTGCTGTTCACTAATGGGTCATTGTGCTAATTTCTTTTTCCAAAACAGGTGTGGAAATGATGAAATAAAACATAGAATCAATTCTAAACATTGTCAATTATTTCAACTTAAAATTAGAGAGGAAGGAAGAAGTGGCCCTTAAATTATGATTAGGAGTATATATACATTTCACAGTGAACAGCAATCAGTTATCATTTAAACGAATATCATGCCGTGCTGTTATCCGCACGCAGTTTACTGTCAACACACGTCACAGTTTCTTTCTTCTGTCTGTTTCTTTCAAGTTGGTTTCTTTCTTCTGTTTATTTCAAGTTGGTTTCTTTCTTCTGTTTATTTCAAGTTGGTTTCTTTCTTCTGTTTATTTCAAGTTGGTTTCTTTCTTTGTTTATTTCAAGTTGGTTTCTTTCTTCTGTTTATTTCTTTTAGGTTGGTTTCTTTCTTTTGTCTGTTTCTTTCAAGTTGTTTCTGTCTTCTGTCTGTTTCTTTCTAGTTGGTTTCTTTCTTCTGTCTGTTTCTTTCTAGTTGGTTTCTTTCTTCTGTCTGTTTCTTTCTAGTTGGTTTCTTTCTTCTGTCTGTTTATTTCTAGTTGGTTTCTTTCTTCTGTCTGTTTCTTTCTAGTTGGTTTCTTTCTTCTGTCTGTTTCTTTCTAGTTGGTTTCTTTCTTCTGTCTGTTTCTTTCTAGTTGGTTTCTTTCTTCTGTCTGTTTCTTTCTAGTTGGTTTCTTTCTTCTGTCTGTTTCTTTCTGGTTGGTTTCTTTCTTGTGTCTGTTTCTTTCTAGTTGGTTTCTTTCGTCTGTCTGTTTATTTCTTGTGTCTGTTTCTTTCTAGTTGGTTTCTTTCAAGTTGGTTTCTTTCTTCTGTCTGTTTCTTTCGTTGGTTTCTTGCTTCTGTCTGTTTCTTTCAAGTTGGTTTCTTTCTTCTGTCTCTTTGTTTCTAGTTGGTTTCTTTCTTTTGTCTGTTTCATTCTTGTTGGTTTCTTTCTTCTGTCTGTTTCTTTCAAGTTGTTTTCTTTCTTCTGTCTGTTTCTTTCAAGTTGTTTTCTTTCTTCTGTTTCTTTCTAGTTGGTTTCTTTCTTCTGTCTGTTTCTGGTTGGTTTCTTTCTTCTGTTTCTTTCTGGTTGGTTTCTTTCTTCTATCTGTTTCTTTCTGGTTGGTTTCTTTCTTCTGTCTGTTTCTAGTTGGTTTCTTTCTTCTGTCTGTTTCTTTCAAGTTGGTTTCTTTCTTCTGTTTTTTTCCAGTTGGTTTCTTTCTTCTGTCTGTTTCTTTCTAGTTGGTTTCTTCTGTTTCTTTCCAGTTGGTTTCTTTCTTCTGTTTCTTTCTGGTTGTTTTCTTTCTTCTGTCTGTTTCTTTCTAGTTGGTTTCTGCTGTTTCTTTCCAGTTGATTTCTTTCTTCTGTTTCTTTCTAGTTGGTTTCTTTCTTCTGTCTGTTTCTTTCCAGTTTGTTTCTTTCTCCTGTCTGTTTCTTTCTAGTTGGTTTCTTTCTTCTGTCTCTTTCTTTTAAGTTGGTTTCTTTCTTATGTCTGTTTTTTTCCAGTTTGTTTCTTTCTTCTGCCTGTTTCTTTCTAGTTGGTTTCTTTCTTCTGTTTCTTTCCAGTTGATTTCTTTCTTCTGTACGTTTCTTTCTACTTGGTTCTTTTGTCTTCTGTTTATATTTTTCATGATGGTTTTTTGTTTGTTTCTTTCTTTCTTTCTTCTGTTTGATGTCGTTTTTTCGGTTACTTTCTTGTGTCTTTTTCGTTCTTGCTAGCTTCCTTCCTCTGTTTCTTTCCTGTTTACCGTTTTGTTGCTGTTTTTTTTAAAATTATTCTTTCTTGCTTGTTGCTTTCTTTCTTCTGTTTCTTTGCTCTTTGTTTTTTTTCTTTTGTTCATTTCCTTCTTGTTAGTTTCTTTTCTCTGTTTGATTCTTTCTTGTATGTTGTCTTTTTTTCCTGTATGTTTTTTTTTTCTTTTCTCTGTATGTTTCTTTCTAGATGATTTTCATCTTTTTCTTTCTTTCAAGTTTGTTGGTTTTTGTCTTCTGTTTTTATTTTTCGTGTTTATTTTTTCTTGTTTGTTAGCTCCTTTCTTCTCTTTCTTTCTTGTTTTTTGGTTGCTTCCTTCTGTCTGTTTCTTGTTTCTGGTTTTCTCTCTCTGTTTTCTTTTCTTATGTTTTTTCCTTCGTTTCTCTCCCGTTTGATGTGTTTTTCTTCCGTCTCTTTCTATCTTGTTTGTTGGTTTATTTCTATTGGTTTCTAATTTTTCTTTTTTTCTTTTTTTTTCTTTGTTTCTTTCCTGTTTGTTGGTTTCTTTCTTCTCTTTGTTTCGTTTGTTTATTTTGTGTTTGTTGATTTCTTTCTTCTATCAGTCTGTTTTTGTCTCGTTTGTTGGTCACTTTCTTCTGTTCATTTCTGGATTTGTTGGTTTCTTTCTTCTGTCTGTAGGTTTACTTCAATGTGGTTTTTTTTCTGTCTGTTTCTTCCTTTCAATGTGATTTTTTTTCTAAAGTCTGTTTCTTTCTTTCAAATCGGCTTCTTTCTTCTGTCTGTTTCGTTCTTGTTTGTGATTTTATTTCTTCTGTTTCTTTCCTGTTTTTTTTTCCTTCTCTTTCTTTCTTGCTCGTTGCTTTCTTTCTTCTATTTCTTTCTTGTTTGTCGTTTTCTTTCTTTTGTTCGTTTCCTTCTTGTTAGATTCTTTTTCTGTTTCTTTCTTTATATTGTCTTTTTTTCCTTCCTCTTTCTTGCTTGTTGCTTTCTTTCTTCTGTCTGGTTCATTCTTGTTTGTTGGTGTCTCTCTTCTGTCTGTTTCTTTCACGCCTGCTGGCTTTTTTCTTGTGTTTGTGTCTTGTTTGTTGGTTTCTGTTTTTTTTTTCCCTTCTTATCGTCTTTTTCTTTCTTTCTTTTTTCTGTTTCTTTTGTTGTTGTTGTTGTTGTCTGTTTCTCTCCTGTCTGATGTGCCTTTCTTCCGTCTTTCTATCTTGTATGGTTTCTTTCTTCTGTCAGTTTCTTTCTTTCTTTTTGTTGTATTTTCTTCTGTTGTGGTTCTTTCTTGTTTGTTGGTTTCTTTTTTTCTTTTTCTTTTTTGTTTTCTTTTATTCATCGTTTCTTTCTTTCCTGTTTGTTGACTTCTTTCTTCTGTTTGTTTCGTTCGTTTATTTCGTGTTTGTTGATTTCTTTCTTCTGTCAGTCTGTTTTTGTCTCGTTTGTTGGTCACTTTCTTTTATTTATTTCTAAATTTGTAGGTCTGTTGTTTTTCTGTCTATAGGTTTCTTCCTAGTTGTTTTTTTTTTTTCTTCCTTCTGTGTCTTTTTTTTCTAGTTTGTTGGTTTTTGTCTTCTGTTTTTATTTTTCGTGTTTGTTGGCTTCTTCTGTCCGTTTCGTTCTTGTTTGTTGGTTAATTCCTTCTGTCTGTTTCTTTCCTGTTTGTGATCTTATTTCTTCTGTTTCTTTCTTGTTTTTTTTCTTTTCTTTCTTGCTTGCTTATTGCTTTCTTTCTTCTATTTCTTTGTCGTTTTCTTTCTTCTGTTCGTTTCCTTCTTGTAAGATTCTTTTTCTGTTTGATTCTTTCTTGTATATTGTCTTTTTTCCTTCCTGTTTCTTGCTTGCTGCTTTCTTTCGTCTGTCTGATTCATTCTTGTTTGTTGGTGTCTCTCTTTTGTCTGTTTCTTTCTTTCAAGTCTGCTGGCTTTTTTTTTTTTTTTTATTGTGCTCGTTTCTTGTTTGTAGTTTTCTTCTCTCCGTTTTTTTTTTTTCTGGTTTTCTTTTTTGATTTTTTTTTGGGGGGGTCTGTTTCTCTCCTGTTTGATGTACCTTTCTTCCGTCTCTCTCTATCTTGTATGATGGTTTCTTTCTTCTGTCAGTTTGTTTCTTTGTTTTTGTTGTTTTTTTCTTCTGTTGTGGTTCTTTGTTTGTTGGTTTCCTTTTTTTCTTTTTTTTTCTTCTTTTTTTTTCTGTTTTTTTTCTTTGTTTCTTTCCTGTTTGATTTGTTTCTTCTGTTTGTTTCGTTTGTTTATTTCTTGCTTGTTGTTTTCTTTCTTCTGTCCGTTTCTTTCTTGTTTGTTGTTTTTCTTTCTTTTGTTCGATTCTTTCTTGTATATTGTTTTTTTCCTATCTCTTTCTTGCTTGTTGCTTTCTTTCTTTTGATGCATTCTTGTTTGTTGGTGTCTCTCTCTTCTGTCTATTTGTTTCTTTCAAGCCTGTTGGCTTCTTTCTTGTGTTTGTTTTGTTTGTTGAATTATCTCTTCTGTTTGTTTTTCTTTCTTGTTTGATGTGTCTTTCTTCTGTCTCTATTTCTTCTGTCAGTTTGTTTGTCTTGTTCGTTGGTGTTTTTCTTCTGTTGTCTCTTTCATGTTTGTTGATTTCTTTTTTTTTCTTTTTTTTTTTCTTCTGTTTCTTTACTGTTTGTCGACTTCTTTCTTCTGTCAGTCTGTTTTTGTCTCGTTTGGTGGTCACTTTCTTTTGTTTATTTCTAGATTTGATATTTTGTTTCTTCTGTCTGTAGGTTTCTATCTAGTTGGTTTCTTTCTTCTGTCTGTTTCTTTCCAGTTGGTTTCTTTCTTTCTAGTGTGTTGGTTTTTGTCTTATGTGTTTATTTTTCATGTTTGTGTCGGTTTTTTGTTTGTTTGACTGTTCTGTCTTGTTTGTTGGTTACTTCCTTCTGTCTGTTTCTTTCTGGTTTGTTGGTTTCTGTCTCGTGTTTTCATTTTTCGTGTTTGTTTGTGTCGTTCTTTTGTCTGTCTGATTCGTTCTTGTTTGTTGGTTACTTTCTTCTGTCTGTTTCTTTCTGGTTTGTTGGTTTCTGTCTCGTGTTTTCATTTTTCGTGTTTGTTTACAATACAATACACAATATTTTATATAGCGCAAAATCTTGATAAAATCAAATCTAAGCGCTAAAACAGACACACACGCACGCACGCACGCACGCACGCACACACACACAACACACACGCACACGCACACACACGGCTATAAATGGGGAGAAAGAATAAAAGCAATGGAAAATTATAGAGAGCATATTATATACAATTATATATTACAATGTGATTCCCCTCCGAGTGGAGACAGGCTGCAGGGGATTGAGTGAGGTCAGGATTTTATGCAGAGGAGAAAAGGTGAGTTTTGAGAGCGGACTTGAAGGAGACAAAAGTAGGTTGCTGACGGACTGAGAGAGGAAGTTTGTTCCAGGAAAGTGGACCAGAAACAGAGAAGGCTCGTGGACCATAGGTATTGAGCTTAGTGCGTGGAAAGCGAAAAGTCAGAGGATCGGAGGCAGAGCGGAGGGTACGTGAGGGAACATAGATCTCAAGTAGGCTTGACAGGTAATCGGGGGCTGCGTTATTGAGGCTTTTGTAGCACATGGTGTCTAGTTTGTACTGTATGCGCTTTGATACAGGGAGCCAGTGAAGTTGTGCCAGGAGAGGAGATAATTTATGTGGTCAGCTTTTTTCTTTTTTAGTACAAGGCGTGCAGCATTGTTTTAATGCGCTGCAGGATGTGAATGGTGGAGGCAGGAAGATCAGACAGGAGTGAATTGCAATAGTCAATGCGAGACATTATGAAGGAGAGAACGAGTTTGTTTGTGTCGTTCTTTTGTCTGTCTGGTTCGTTCTTGTTTGTTGGTTCTCTTCTTTTTCGTTCCTGTTTGTTGGCTTTTTTTCCTTCTGTTTCTTTCTTTCTTGTTTATTTCTTTCCTCTCTCTGTTTCTTTCTTGTGTGTTGGTTTCTTTCTTCTGTACGTTTCTTTCTTGTCTGTTGATTTTTTCTGTTTGTTTCTTGTTTGTTTCTTTGTTCGTTTCCTTATTTGCTGGATTTTTTTCTTCTGGCTTTCCTTCTTTGTTTGTTGACTTCTTTCTTCTGCCTGTTTGGTTGGTTTTTATTTATTTCTTTGCTTCTATTTTCTTTTATCTTTCTTTCTTCGTTTTATTTCTTTGATTGTTTTTGTTTCTTTCATTTCTTCTTGTATTCATGTTTGTGTTTATTAGTTACATTGTCTCTATGTGATTCTTTGTTGTCTTTTTTGTGTTGTTTTCCCTAGTTTGCTTTTTCCTTCTTTGTGTATTTCTTTGTTTTCGTTGTTATTTGTGTCTATTCGTTTGTTATTTTTTTCTGTCCTTTCTTGCTTACTCTCTTTTTTTCGTTCTTTGTTTATTTTTATTATCTCTTTCATGGTATCTGAGGTTCTTATTTTCGTTTATTTCTGCGTTTGTGTCTGTTTTCCTTTCTTCCTTTCTTTCTTCGAATGCTTCTTTCTTCCTTTGTTTATTTTTTTCCATTTTCCTTCGTTAGTTTCTTCCTTCGCCTGGTTGTTCTGTTTTCTTTCTTTTTTCTGTTTATGTTTTGATAATTTTCTTCTGTGTTTATTTGCTTTTTGTCTTATTTGTTCTGTTCAGTAGTTTTTCTTATTCGTATTCTTGTTAGTACTGATGCTGTTGCTTTCGTTCTTCTTATCTTGTTCTTGCTGTATTTTTTTCTTGTTCCTCTTGACTTTGTTGTTGCTGTTCTTTCGTTTGTTTTGTAATTTTATTTCTTTGTTCTTGATTTTGTTTTCGTTTATGTTGCTATTCTTGTTACTCTTGTTGATTTTTCTTTGGCTTTGTTATAGTTTTTCGATTTTTTTTTTGTCTGTTGATTTGCTTATGGTTTTTCTTATGGTTTTTTTGTTTTGTTTTGTATTTTGCCGTTATTCACAATGTTCTAGATGCTCCTGATGCTCTGTTTCTGCAGTTTGTTGACATTATTCTTATGCTTTTGCTGTTGCTTGCCGGTTTTCTAATGTACTTGTTTCCCTTCTTGTTTTTTGCTGCTTTTTTTTCTTTCTATTTTTATTTTGTTTGTTAATGCTGCGCTTGTTGGTTTCTTGTTTTATGTTTGTATTTTGAATTTTGTTCTCGTATTTTTGATTGCTTGTTATTTTTGCTGCTTTTCTTATTCTTTTTACCCCTGCTGTTGTTTCTGTTCTGCTTTGGAATTTTCCTTTTCTTGTTGTTGTTGGCGCTTTTGGTCATGCAGTTCTCTCATTTGTTGATATTGTCGCGTTATTCTTGCCGTTGTTTTTGCTCTTCTGTTGTTCTTTATGTAGTTGTTCCGCGTCTTGTTCTTGTTGGCTTTGGTGTTGCGCTTATTTTTTGTTTCTTTTTCGTTTTTCTTGTTCTTGTTCTTGTTGCTCTTTTTACTTTTTTCCTCCCGTTTTCATTCTTTTCATGTGCTTTGTTGTGTCTTTTGGTGTTGTGGCTTTGGCATTTGTTGATATTGTTATTGCACTAAAACTGGTACCGTTTTTGCTCTTCTAAACTTGTTCTTCCCATGCCTTATTTTCTTCTCTCTTTTTTTCCGTGGTCGTCGTCTGCCTTATTTTTCTTTGTTGTTCTTGTTGCTCCAGTTACGTTTTTTTTGTTTTTTTTATTTCTTTTGCTTTTTGTTTTATTATGTTTTACTTTTTTTCTGTTTCTGTTTCTCCTTTTTCTTTTTTATTCGAGGGGGTGAGTGGTGTTTTTTGTGTTTGTTTAAGTTCATATTGTTTACTCACTCTTCTTCTCTTTCGTCTTTATTTTATTTTTCTCTTCTCATGTTTCGTGTCTTGTTTCGTGTGCTTTTTTTGCCCTCTCCACGTCCCATTTCTTGTTTTGTTTGATTTTGTGTTCTTGGATATTTTCCTTCATTTGTTTCTTTTTTTCCCCATATTCTTGTTCACTTGTCCTTTTCGTCTGTTTGAAGTTGTTTCCTCGTCTTCGGGAGCATGCTTTACTCCCCCCCCCCCCCCCCCGTTTTTTTTTAGGGGGGGGGGGGTGTTCAGTTTTGCCGTTAGCTTTCTTCATCCTGCTTTGGTTGTTTTTATTTTTATTTTTTATTTTTTGTCTGCGATTGCTTTTCTACCTTTCCCCTTCTTGATATTCGTTCCGGTTTTTTTTTTTTTTTTCGTGTTTTTTTTCTCTTTCTTTCTTCATTAACTCTTTTAATTTTTGCTTTGTTTTCCCCCGTTTTCTTTACTTCTTGATTCTGTTGTTGTTGTTGTTATTGTTCATCGTTTTGGTCTCCTTACTGTTCTTGGTTTTTCCCCTTTAACTCTTTTTCTTCTTCTTGTTCTTGGCGTTTCGCTGGTGATGTTTTTGTCACCGTTTTTATCTTTGATGTTCTGTTTTTGCTTCTTGTCATTCTCCTTGTCCTTTTTCTTCATTCTTTTTCTTTTTTGTGTGTGGTTTGTTTGCTGTTGTTGTTTTTGTTTCCGTGTCTGTTTCTCCATGTGGCCCCTTATTGTAGCTGTTGTTATTGTGTATACAATGATAACAGGTGTGAACCTTCCTTATGTTGTGTATTGTTCTTCTGGTATTCTTGGTTTTCTTCTTCGTTTTCTTTGTGTTTTTTTTTCTTTGTTATTGTCTGTCGCTGTTTTGGGTTGAATCTTCCTTGTTCCTTTCCATCGTTCCTTTCGTTTTTGCTCCAATTTATTGTTCTTGTCGTCCTTGTTGATCTTATTATCATCGTTTTTCCCGTTGTCGTTGTTGGCCTTTTTCTGCTTATTCTTTTACTTGTCTTGGTGTCCTTGTACGTGTTCTCTTGCATCTTCATTTGCTTTTCTTCTTCTCTTCTTTCTTCTTTTTATTTTTCTTGTTTTAATGTTTTGGTAAATTTGTATTTGTTTTTCTGAATTTTTCTTTTCTCTAATTTTGTTCATTGTTCGTTTTGTACCTATTTTCCAAAACATTACTGGAAGGTTTACTTGTTCTTGTTCTGGTTCTTGTTGTTCTTGCTGGTGCTGCTGGTACTGCTGCTGCTGCCGCTATTTTGTGGAGCTGCGCGTGCGGTTGTATCTTCGCGTGGTGTAAACATCTTTCCGGGCAAGCTGAAACAAAGCGAGACCACAACAGTATAGGCAAAGACTATGAACAAAACACTTAAGTAGATACATACAGCAGGCCTCAGTGAATCAATAAACTCAAAAGTAAATGGATTTAGACATGCAGGATGAACAGATAGATGCAAAGATCCACAGACAGGTGGGTGAATGGGCAGACGTAAAAGATCCCACGACAGCACATGCATTTCCGAAGAAAGATTTTATCCAAAAAAATCCGCTTTCATTTCGGTAAATAAAATAACATACACATGCAGGAAAAACAAAACAAACGAACGAATATGTTGGCCATATGCAGTTAAATATACATAGTTTCATTGAACAGTTGTTATGATTAGATCTAGTGTTTAAAGCCCAACTGACTTCAGAGTCACAGCAGGACTACAGCCATATTAAACTAAACACGCACAAATCTAAACGCATGGATGAATCTGAAAAACAAGAAAACCTGCTAAAGAAAATTAAATACACAGTTTACTGCATTCACGCAAGTATTCTAAGGATATGCCCCTGGCGTTGTCCATTCTGCCAAATTTATCACCAAGGACACACACACACACACACACACACACAACACAAACAAACGCACACACCACATGCATGTATGCATACACACATAGGATACTGAGCTAGGGTACACTCAGCTTGTTTGGCATGTGATCCTTGACCAAAATTGTCATCCTCTCTCAGTCTCACCTACACACACACACACGCACGCACGCACGCACGCACGCACGCACGCACACAACACACAACACACAACACACAACACACACACACACCACAACACCACACACACACACACACAAAACACCACACACCACACACCACACACACCACACACCACACACCACACACCACACACACACACCACACACACAACCACACCACACACACACACCACACACACCCCACACACACACACACACACACACACACACACACACACACACACACACACACACACAACACACACACACAACACACAGAATGGTGAGCTAGGGTACAATCAGCCTGTTAGCCGTATCATCATAGACCCAAGTTGTCTTCCTCTTTCCAGCAAGTCCTGGTCATGAATTCGAGGCGGTCGAGTTCCTGGAAACCTTCCCACCCTGGTTATTGACTTCTTTGAAGAAGTCGTCACCCAGTTAACCCCTTTGATTTCCGCACCCTATCCACCAGCTTCCTGCAATCCTTTTGAGTCACTCACCTTATCCACCAGGTTGCAGGAAAGTGGTGGACAGGGTGAGGGATTCAAAGGGTCAAGTTTTTGCTTTGCAAGCGTGGATGACAAAGCAGGATATTGGTGGACAGGGTGCCGGAGTCAAAGGGTTAACACGTCGTTTAGCCGGCCAGCTGAGGCAGTGTACCGGGGGGTGTGTCACTTAAGAGCCAGCCATGAGAGCTTTAGGAGACAGATTGGGAGCAAGATGGGGACCAGTGTTTCTGGCCATCCTACAAGCAGGATTCAGCTGCCAAAGAACAAACGTATTATTCCTACCCAGAGCCCCCTACACCCCCAATCCTCCCACCTCCAAAAACAAAATCAAACAAACAAACAAACAAACAAAACAAAACAAAGATGGACAATCAAGCAAAGGCAGGAAATTATTGTTACTGTTACATGCATTATTGTTATTGTTGTTTGAAGCCCAGCCGACTGCGTAGAGCCATATCAGGTCTGTTACCACTTCAAAACATACAAAACTTCAACAGAAAAAAAAAAGAATTAAGTACACATATCAATGCATTCGCGCACACAATCCAAGGACACGCCCCCGGCGCCGACCACTCTGTCCAATCCATCGCACAAGGGGATTTAAAAAAACACACCTGAATACAAATTTAAACGTACGTAAGGACACGTACACCTAAACATATATAAAAACGGGCATGAATTACCTAAAATTGCTTCCGCATATTTCACCTCCTCAGAGGCAAAAACGGACTTAATACATGTACCCAACTATCAATCCTAAGAGAATGCACGTAAGACTTTATCGAACACATACAGGTGAACGGACCAGCATGGCAGAAAATGATAGTAAGAAATGACAGAAAGCAAAAGAACAAGGCAGAAACAAAGAGAGTGACAGAAAAGAGGAAATTTCTAGCACAGAATTTCCAGAAGGTGGGGATACTGTTTATACTGAAAGAGCCCCTGGCATCCCCACTGTGGGAGGGGGGGGGGGGGGGCAGGAGATGAAGAAAGGAAGGGATGACAGAAAGCAGAGATGCAAGGCGGAAACGAAGAGAACGCCAGAAAAGAGGAAATTTCTAACACGGAATTTCCAGACGAAGGGATAGTCTTTTTTTATGCTCCACGTCTCCCTGTTGGCATCCAGAAGAACATTAATTAAACAGTTGCAGACTACCACGAAATCTGGGACAGATTCAAAAGTAAACAACGGATACGATATTCTGGATAACTTTACGAACATTTCAGGTCACTAAGACTAAAATTATGGAATATTTCCTTCTGCATTTGAATGTGAAGGTACTCCTTTCATATTGCATGTGTGTACAATTTTGTGCTTTATGGCCGTTATTTCGGGCAAAGGAGAAAAGCTCAGTTGGACAAGTTTCTCGTCGTCGTAATCATACAAATTGGATTGGATTTAATTGGATTGATTGCAATGGATTGATATAAAGTGTGTGTGTGTGTGTGTGTGTGGTGTGTGTGTGTGTGTGTGTGTGTGTGTGTGTGTGTTGTGTGTGTGTGTGTGTGTGTGTGTGTGTGAATGTGTGTGTGTGTGTGTGAATGTGTGTGTGTGTGTGTGTGTGTGTGTGTGTGTGGTGTGTGTGTGTGTGTGTGTGAGTGTGTGAGTGTGTGAGTGTGTGTGTGTGTGTGTGTGTGTGTGTGTGTGTGTGTACGTGACAACAGATTTTTTCGGGTTGTCCTTCACGGGGAAGGTAGGTCCCCATAATAAGGTGTCATCCAGTTTTCTTTTTTTTTTTTAATGAAAAAGTGTATTTTTGTTTACTGTAAGAGTGGATTCCCCCCCCCCCCCACCACCACCACAGAATTCAACCTATGTTATTCCCTTGTTGCCAAAGGCTCTTTAACGTTCCTAAGTACATGCTGTACACAGTATCTCGGTGTACTGTATCATCTAAAAAACTTAGTACCCAGATCAATGCTCGGGAATATAATTTGAATTTTTCGCATGTCATACAGGTATTTTATTCACTAGTATACACAAGTATGTCCTAAATGAAGCCTGACTACTGTTTATGGTCTGGTTGTACAAGACTGATAGGTCTGGCTTCAGATGACAGTGACCAACACACGTATATATACTACACGTCATTATTGAAGGGCCAGGAACGTTTTTGAGTCAATTTATGAAAGGAGAAATAACCTATTTTCTCTTACTCTTTTCTCCAATTCGTTGCCGTAACTGAATGGATAAGAGCTCAGACAACATTGCAGTTTCCTTTTGGCACGTGTTTGGGGATTTGCCGATTTGCAATGGGCGGCCCAAGGAAGACAATTTCCACACGAAATTGTCGAATCTTCAGCAGGGTCTCTCTGACGACGCAGGCAAGGTAGCGACAAAATTCGCTTTGCACGTGCAAGGCAAGCCCTTTTTGAACACTACTCCAGCCAAAGTTGCCCGCAGACGAGGATAAAAAGGACCCGTTCTTGGTTCGTTTTAACCATGCTTGCAAGACGACGGATGACGGATGAGCAGCGGGGGAGAGCCCTCGCTCTGCTTGATGAAGGCCTAGCGCAGCGGGAAGTTGCTAGACGACTTGAAGTGTCGCATTCCACAATGCAGAGACTGCTGGAGCGCTTCAATGAGACTGGAGCAGTCCAGGAAAGGCGTCACACGGGTCGACCCAGAGTAACGACAAGACAGCAAGACCGCTACCTTGCCCTCTCCGTCCTGAGGGAAAGGGCATCCACTGCGGTGACCTTGAGGGGTCAGCTGAGGGACGCAACAGGTGCTAACATCAGCTGCAGCACGGTGAGAAGACGGCTACATGAGGCAAACTTGAGGTCACGGAGACCGGCCGTCCGACCCGTGCTGTCACCGGTCAACAGAGTGCGCCGCATGACCTGGGCCAGGGAGCACGTGACCTGGACAAGGCAACAGTGGGCCCGGGTCTTGTTTTCGGATGAGTCCAGGTTCACCCTGACCTTTAACGATGGCCGGGCTCGGGTGTGGCGACGTCAAGGGGAGTGGTTCGCTGACGCCACTGTCCAAGAGCATAACCGGTACGGCGGCGGGTCGGTGATGGTGTGGGGTGGCATGAGCCGTGGTACCCGGACCCCCCTGCTCCCCATTGACGGCATCCTAAACGGGGTCCGGTACCGGAACGAGGTTCTGGCGGCCGTGGCACTGCCTGCGCTTGTGGACCTTGGTCAAGGCGCCATCTTCCAGGACGACAATGCACCTGCGCATCGAGCACGCCTTGTGACCGACTTCCTGGAGCAGCATGAAGTCGTCCGTATGGCCTGGCCAGCGTGCTCACCTGACCTGAACCCAATTGAACACCTCTGGGATGTGCTCGGGAGGCGCATCAGGGACAACCACCCCCCACCGGGCACCCTGGCCAGGCTGGTCGACATCCTGCAGATCGAGTGGGCGGCCATCCCTCAGGACACACTCCGTACCCTTGTGGGGTCGATGCATCGGCGCTGTGAAGCATGCATCCAGGCTCGGGGCGGACACACGCGATATTGAAAACAGATTGGCCAAATCTGACACTTTGTTTTTTGAAAAGGGGGGGATGTTCCTTTAAATGCATGTGCTGTTCACTAATGGGTCATTGTGCTAATTTCTTTTTCCAAAACAGGTGTGGAAATGATGAAATAAAACATAGAATCAATTCTAAACATTGTCAATTATTTCAACTTAAAATTAGAGAGGAAGGAAGAAGTGGCCCTTAAATTATGATTAGGAGTATATGTAACAGGTGTAGCAACTTGTGCGGTATATTATCTTTTGTAGCGCATATGGCGTCTGTTATGAATTTACAAACATCAACACACGTTTAAAGAGTGTGGTCAAGTTCACAACAAATGACAATTTCCTGAGTCCTCGTTAATATAGTGGTCGATATAGAATATAACTTCCTGTCACGCAAGAAACCAGGGCTCAGTTCTCCGTCAGAGAGTCTTTTAACAAATAAGGTAGAATCTTAAGAATTCTCCAAATCATTTGTGCGTTGGCATATCGCCTATGCCATGTATCATTTTGGATCCCGTTATTCTTTATCATATGGGATTTGTGCTGTTAGTTGATACAGATCGCATTTGGAATGTGCAGATCACAAAACTGAAAACTGAAAACAGATGCTCAATTAATTTTTAACTAAACACTGAAAAACAAATCAACTGATTTTGGTTTTGTTTGGATTGCTGCTGTCATTGCTGTTTGTGAAGCCATATGCACATGTTGACTTACCTGCAATATCATGCCCCAAACAACTGACTGTGTCCTGTGATAGCTCTCAGTTGATATTCCTGTGACATCACGTCCACCACAGTTGTCTGTATTTGCGATGCTAACACAGCGTTTCTTGTGCCTGTCTGGAAAACAGTGGTCACAGAATAGCTGTAAATGTGATTCACAACTACGTTTAATCAACTAAGCACGTGTGCTTGTGCTGTGATAACTGTATTTCGTGCATTAATCTGATATCAGTTTGATAAATTTTCTTTTCATTGTTCACAATATCTTTCTGAAAAATACATAGGGCTCGTTACGTCCCTGTCAAAACCTGTACAATGTTTTCTTGGATGAAAGAAATTTGTCTTGAAAAAGAATACTTTTTTGGAAGCTGATCACCTAACAAGAAAGGGGGATGGGGGTGCGGGTCTTTCTTCTTTCGTTTGAGAGACAGAGCCGATGGTCAGCAGAGAAATGAATGGCCTGAAGAGGAGAAATACCGTGTGATGCCGAGGTCTCTTTCACATGATCGATCCATATTTTACTTGCTCTGCCTCTACATGTAACAGTAAGCTCAACCATTTCCGTCAATATTTTGATAAATAACAGTAGGCCCTGTCCTTTCTCGTCAATGTTTTCACGAATAACAGTAGGCCCAGTCTTTCCATCAATGGTTTGATATTGGATATTGGTCAGCCCGATGGATTGATGTGAACTGGATTTGATTTTTGTCGTCGTTGGTCACAACCAAAATTTTACTCATGACATTCGAGCCATTCTGCCTGGGAAAAGCAAGTCGCCATAGTACGGCTCCACCTATTTTCTGTATACATGTAGTTTTGTTTACCTCTGAAAGCGGATTGTTCTACAGAATTTCAGTGCCAAAGGCAATTCTTTCACTGCCAATGGGGTCTTCAACATGCACTAGTTTATGCTCCTCACGGACCTACGTTAGTTATCTCATCTGAAAGACTAGCGCTCAGACCACGACTCAAGATCTTACGGAAAGGACCAGCGGTGGAACAGGGCTTTCTCTCATCCTAAGCAGATAAATACAATGGAATCTGGAGGCCTGGAGTTAGTTTAAGACGAATTCATTGCACTCGGACAATTTCATATGCGCTCCACCCAAATCTGGCGGCAATTGTCTGATCATATTCCTTGAGCCCGGGCAAAATTCCACGAGATGGCAAAGTCTTGAACAGGAAGGGGGGAGGTTTCTATGAAACACTATGCCAACATCATAAGAATTCTTGAAGCATCAAAAATAGTCAGCGAACAGGCCAGCTCTTATGTTTTGTTGGCTGGGATTGAACTCAAGACATCAGATCTTGAGTCCACGGGACTATCAACAGAACCAGACAGTCCGTGTATAAATCAAAGACATCAGAGGATCAGCGATACAAGGTAGCGAACACACACACACACACACACACACACTACACACAGGGGGGGGGGGGAGAGGGGGAAAGAGAGAGAAGGAGAGACAGACAGACAGAGAGAGAGAGAGGAGAGAGAGAGAGAGAGAGAGAGAGAGAGAAAGAGTGAGATAGAGAGAGAGAAGTAGAATGCATACCTTGTCAGAAGTTCACAACAGCCGACATATTTGCCAATTTTGACTTTCACCATGGGCCTTTTCAACAGCCCAAAGACACTGTTACATGGCCCAGTACATAAATGAACGAATAAATAAATAAATAAATAAATAAATAAATAAAATAAACAAAGTCACTCGTTTCTTTCCATTGCGAGCGACTGTCATAGCAGAGTTCAAAATTGATGTGACTGAATTGCCACGTCCCACACAACTCAGGATTTCAACCTCCTGGGTGACCAAAACTCACGTGACAGACAAATTTTCCGCGTGCAGATTATGTAACAAGCTTGTGTGTGTGTGTGTGTGTGTGTGTTCGGGGAGGGGGGAGGGGGTCGCTAGCACGTGCGTGCGTGTGTCTGCGAATGTTGTGTGTGGTCTGTATTGTGTGGTAAGCGCGTGTGGTGTGTTTTGTGTGTGTGTGTGTGTGTGTGTGTGTGTGTGTGTGTGTGTGTGTGATTATGTGTTTTGCGTCCAATCAACCAGCCAACAACCAACCAACCAACCACCACCACCACCACCAACAACAACAATAAAAAGCCAAGTAACCACCACCCATTCTTACCAGCGAGCAAATAACACGCACCAGCAACGTCCTGCATTGTTAATCATGCTAGTAAAGCAAAAACTTTAACCCTTTAACTCCCTCACCCTATCCACCAGCGTCTTGCAGGACGCTGGTGGATAGGGTGAGGGAGTGAATGGATTGAGTTTTTACAAGTGGTGGATAAGGGTGCAGGAGTCAAAGGGTTAAATAGCCAACTAGCTTCACTGTAACACTTCACTCTCTGTCGTCTTCGCCCATCCCTTCAAAACCAAACCGGGTGCTTATCTCCTATCCCTCCATTTGAGGTTATGGCTGTCTCGGGTTGGATTACATTGAACTGGACTGGATTGGACTGGGCTTTTTTGTTTCTATGTTCGCCACAAACCTGAGATATGCGGATGACACTGTTCTCGTATCAGGCTGCAAAGACAATATGCAAACAATCATTGACAAATTAAATGGAGCAGGCAGAACTGCAGGCCTAAACCTCAACGCAAAGAAGACCAAGGTAATGCATATCGGTGGATCCATGGATGGAAACATAGCCCGTCGAAGTTGTACAACACTCCAAATACCTTGGGTCATACAAAAGTCAGCTGATGCCACATATAGCAAAGACATCAAAGCAAGAATTGCCCAAGCCAAACAAAGAATGGTCCATCTTACTAACATTTGGAAAGACACATATTTAGGAAACGAGCTTAAACTTAAAATACTGCGAACACTAATTTGGTCCGTTGTGTTATATGGAAATGAAGACGGACTCTTAAAGCTTCAGATGAAAACAGAATCAAAAGTGCAGAGATGTGGTTCTACAGAAGACTCCTAAGAAAAAGCTGGACTGAAAGACGAACAAACCAAAGCATTCTGGTAGAACTGAACAAACAACCTGAACTTTTAGGCCTGGTTAGCCAAATGAAAAGGAAATACTTTGGACATGCTATGAGACATCAGAGCTGCCATTAATGAAGACTGTCGTCCAGGGCAAAATGGAGGGCAAGAGACGATAAGGAAGACCGCCGACTTCCTATGTAGAAAACAGCCAAGTGGACGAAGTTGCCGAAAGATGCAATCTACAGGACTGTAGACCGACGGGGATGTAGACAGCTGACGGGGGCATGCATCAGTAGCTACCACCAAGAATGGTGTCGCCCTCAGGTGAACAGGTGTTCGCCGTAACTTGGGTTTCCTCTCCTGGTAGCGTCAGCTTAGTGTTTCATAGGTCCCTTCTCCCCCCCTCTACTCATTTCTTCCGTCATGTGGAAATGCTGGTTGTTCTCCCCGGCGTGTGTGTGTGTGTGTGTGTGTGTGTGTGTGTGTGTGTGTGTGTGTGTGTGTGTGTGTGTGTGTGTGTGTGTGTGTGCATCTATGACAAAAATGTATAAGCAAGATTTCATATCGATGGTTTCACGATAATGGGAATGACGATCATAACAGAGCTTCATCTAGGCTTGTAACTGTGTAACAGGACTGCACTCTACACTTACATCCATAATTGATCAAGATCATGGCATCAAACAGGCCTGAGAGATGCAAACAGGCCTGAGAGATACAAGCACCTGCAGTGTTGGTCAGCAAGTCTGAGCAATACTCTCGACAACACATCCGTAAAGTGGATGGGATGAGATTCGCTGTGTGGTCTGATCACAGTCTTCCTAATGAGCGCATAGCACACTCAACTCTGTGGGTAGCAGTTGGTCAGGGCAGAACGATCCCACAGTAATGTTTTGGACTGATGAGGGATTTGAACCCAGTCTTATAGTCTCAGTGTTGCTTAAAGCCCAGCCGAATGCGTAGATCCATATCGGGGCTTTAACCATTCCAATACACACACAATACTTCAACAGAAAATCAAGTACACATATCAAAGCGTTCGTGCTCATAATCTAAGGAGATGCCCCTGGCACTGACCACTTCGTCCAATTTATCACACAAGGGATTCAAAAAACATACCTGAATTTAAATTTAAACATAACAAAAATACACTTTATACATGTGCCCAATTATCATCCAAAAATACGTAAGACTTTACAAACATACATGATGGACCACAGGGCACAAATGATAAGAAGAATGAAAGAAAGCAAGGAACAAGGCAGAAACAAAGAAAGTGACAGAAAAGAGGAAATTTCAAGCACAGAATTTCTAGAAAGTGGGAATACTATTTTATACTGAAAGAGCCCCTGGCATCCCCATGGGGGAGCGATCTGAACTAAGTAGGCACATTAACAGTAACATGCTCATAATCAGCAGCCTGAAATCAACACACAATCAATCAGACAAATCAGCAGTCTCACAACGGTTGTTTCTTTTACACAATCTGCAGCTTTAATATGCAATACACACAATCATGGGTTTACTCCTTAATCAACAACCTCAAAACATTTTCACACCACTGTACCATGTTACAGCAGCATATACGCCAACTACATATTGCTGACTGCCAACACATGCACACAGAAGGAAAAAATGATTCATGAAAATCAGGAAAAGTAAAAGAAACTTTAAAAAATCAACAAAACAAGAACTGGAAAAAAAAATTACACAACCAAACAGTAAATCATAATGCACCATACTGAACTTATCATAAATTAAAATTAAACAAAATGCTTCAGCGCACGTGCAAGTTGATACAGTCATGCTATTAATTAAGTAGAAGTTTTCTGGGTAGATATGGCTGTACTATATTATTGTCACCGCCAACTGGACACACCACAAAGAATACATAAGGGCCTACTTATACAGGTAGGCCTACAAGAAATGTGACAAATGAAGTTTTGTTCTCAATTTCTGTAAATATCTATAGAAAAAAAAAACCAAGAACAACAAACAACAAAAAACAATACTAAACATGCAAAAACCACACACACACACGCACACACACACACACACACACACACACACACACACACACACACACACACACACACACACACACACAACACACACACACTGTGACATAAAAAGAACTAGAACACACCTCGAACAAATACAACAAACAAAATGCCTGCTTCATGTTGTAATGGGATAAAAATGGTTGCTTCAAGCTGTAATCAGATTATCATGTACTATCTAAACTATATCTCTGCCCCTCCCCTCCCTCTCAAAAATAAAACACAGTATTCCATTATGTCTTGCTGAAGAAGAACAGGACAGAGGACACAAAAGTCTTACTTCCTATGGATGCACTTCAAAGATGCAACAATTTAACACACACATTCTGCTAAGAAAACACAAAGTCTTTTTAGAATAAATGTACATTATGAAAACAAGAGAGAAAAAAAGCTAACGTTGTGAAAACAAGAGAGAAAAAAAGGCTAACACATGAAAAAGAAACTGGTACATATGTTAAACTTTTCAAAGCAATGTGTGTACTTCTCAAACCACAAAAGTTTTATCTCTTTCTTCGGTTTATTTAGACGCATGTTCAACAATTTTAACAATAGAAGAAATGTATACATACTAGTAAATAATAATAATGACAACACAGCAACAAAAACAACAATAATAAATAACAATAATAATTATAACAACAGTACTTATAGCAATACTACTACTACTACTACTACTAATATGGAAACAGAAGAAAAATATGGTCTTCGCCTTCAATAACTTGTAATATCCAGTCAAAGAAAAATATGACAGAGTCAGTGAGAGCTTTCTCTTCATGAAAAACAAGTTCTGGGGGAAAATATAGCAGTTACAGAAGATCACACAGTATAACATGTAGAGGTTTTATCAACAACAAAGCTACTTTAAATAACGATACATATTAACAATTTCTATAATATATAACAACAGATTGATCATTCAGCAACAACAACACTATTAATCATAATTTAAGCTTTTGCAACAATAACAACAACACTAAAGATTGTAATTTAACTCTCTTAACCTGATGAATTTGGCAAATAAAAACTTATTTGCTGAGAAAATTTCACAAAAACAGGGTGTCGTTGGAGAAAAAAATATACTCTGAATTAAATTCTGGACTAACACAGGTAAAAGTTAGTGTTCGTTCATTTTCCTTCCAGAAAAAATACATATTTATATATGTTGGTTCAGAATTTCATCCAGAATATTGAGCAACTGCATCAAGATCCGTTAAGCTCTCTGGGTCAAGAATATGAATTGGAGGTTGATATTACCCATCTTCCTGATTTTCCTCTTTCAAAGCATCAGACTGTAGTTTATTTTCATCTTCACCAAGCATTTTGCTCTAATTCTTGCAAAACGGCAGGTAAATTCATACGTCCAGGGCATATATTCAAGCCTGGGCGAGGTGTTACCATTCTGCGTGCTTCACATAGTTGTTTACACTCCAGCACAGCAAGTAAAACTGTTTGAAAAATACACTTTTAGGTAATACGGTGGGTTTCCCGTTATTATCAGAAACGAGGGGGCCAAGTTTATCATGTATCAAACGAGGGGCCAAGTTTATCATCTATGAACAAAGCAGTGACTTTCGCAACTTTAAATTACATGACTGATGTTCCCCGGATGGCGATCGTGGCAGTGAGAAAGACCTGAATTACCAGCCCGTTCCAAAATGGCCCACCAGGCTCTCTTAACCCTTTGACTCCCTCACCCTGTCCACCAGCATCCTGTATCGTCAGCCATGACAGCAAAACAAAAACTTAACCCTTTGACTCCCTCACCCTATCCCCCAGCTTCCTAACTTAACCCTGACTCCCTCATCCTATCCACCAGGGGGATAGGGTGAGGGAGTCAAAGGGTTAAGTTTTTGCAGCTGGCAGGTTGCAGGAGTGAAAGGGTTAAACAAACATTTCACTATCTACAATAAATGTTTCTACTGGGGATCACTAGTCTGACCGATGGTAAATCTGAGGTAGTGAAAAAAAATTACAAACACACGCAGACGTCAGTCTACATCAAAACCCATCACAGAACCGCGAACACATTTTAGATTCCAAAAATAAAATAATCATCGTGTGTCAACAATTTTACTACACAGTGTGTGTGTGTGTGTGTGTGTGTGTGTGTGTGTGTGTGTGTGTGTGTGTGTGTGTGTGTGTGTGTGTGGTGTGTGTGTGTGTGTGGTGTGTGTACACGCATGTCTGCGTATGTACATACATGTGTGTGAGTCTGTGTCTGTGTTCAGATTTGTACAACATAATCATATTCTCTCTTTGGTTACATATTCATCTACGAGTATCTTCTAATGAGACATTTGATTGTAAAGCGCCCTGAACTCATTACTTTGGGGTACCATGCTATTATAAATAAAAACAAAACAAATATCGTGAACATAATGCAATCACAGCAACATGCCCATGTCTTAAAAGTATGAAAAAAAAAATACAAAGCTCAAACACATCCAAGTTTAGAATTTGAAGTAAAGCAAAACTAACATTCCAAAAACAAACCAATTACAGAAAATATTCCTACACTTAAAATACTAACTAAAGCAACACAAAAAATCCCATAAAAAAAAAAAGAACAAAAACAATGATGGCAGCTCATCTGCAATTAAAACATACACTAACACAATACTGGCAAGGTTCAAATACAAGATTCTAAGAGAGAGAGAGAAAAAAAAGAAAAACAGAGTCAGTACTTCAGAAGCATACCACACAGAATCATGCGTATGTAATATCATCATTTTGGTGGCCCAGTCATTTATGAAATGCTGTTGGAGAGAGAGAGAGAGAGAGAGAGAGAGAGAGAGAGAGAGAGAGAGAGAGAGAGAGAGAGAGAGAGAGAGAGAGAGAGAGAGAGAGAGAATTGCTTGAGGCTACGAAGCTTGGCTAGGTAGATTATAAGCGCAATGCTGAAAACAGGAAAACACGATGGGAAGGACTAAACCTTTCTATTCACATTATCTTCTGAGTCTAGAGGTCAGGTCTGTTTGGGAACTGATTTGGACACAGTGAAGGAAAAGCACGCTGCATGTGTAAAGTATATGTGTGTGTGTGTGTGTGTGTGTGTGTGTGTGTGTGTGTGTGTGTGTATGTGTGTGTGTGTGTATGTGTGTGTGTATGTGTATGTATTGTGTGTGTGTGTGTTAGTGTATGTGTGTGTGTGTGCATGTGTGTGTGTGTGTGTGTGTGTGCTCGCGCGTGCATGTGTGTGTGTGCGCATCTAGGTGTGTGCGTGCGTGCATGTGTGTAGAAAGGGAGTTCATATCCATCCTGAAATGTGTGCAAAACAAAGAAAATAACGAAAACGGTACAACACACGCAAGTGGAGCCAAGGTTTCGTAATGACAGCTGGTCATGTAACAATGTAAAAATTCTCTTCTGGTACTCTAATACACAAATTCTATTCAGTAAATGTTACCACAGTTAGTGCATAACTACAACCCCCAAAAATAAACTAGTCTTTTACATACATATTTATTTATTGCAGATAGTGCATAACTACAACCCTGAAAAATAAACTAGTATTTTTCACACATATACACATATTATCTAATTTCTGTCGCACACAAAGGTCCATATTTGATAAAAGTTCCATTTATGAATAGATGAGAATTCTGTGCCTGCCTGTAAATTTTGTATCATAAATTTGTGATGGTTCATTAGGTGAGATTAAACACACACACACACACACACACACGTGTACGCGCGCGCATACACACACACACACACACCAAGTTCTCTGCCTTCACTCAGTCCAAATCAACACCCAGTCAACCCTCAATCTCTTACACATTTTTTTTCAATAAACGGAAACTGGAAAAAAAAAAAAAAAAGGAAGCACTTTCTGATCATGTAAGCACACAAAGGATAGTGCATGAACTTAAAAGCATCCACTGGGATTTCTTGTAGTAAATCTAGTTCTGCAAACTGAACACATGTAGTGACCACATGGCAATGACAGATTGCTATGCATATATCTATCAACACACCAAGACAACAGTTTGTAAAGACATGTCAACAGAATGCATTACAAACATTACAGAATGCAATGCTGAAATGTATCAATAGCACAGAATGCAATGCAACGATCAAGTAAGCAACAGAATGCAATGCCTCTGTCAACAGTTGCCTGAATGAAAAAGTTAATGTCTGTAAAAAGAAGAATGCAACAGATTTTTTGTCTACAGAACAGAATGCATAGATATGACAGAGCAACAGAATGCAAAGCTATACAAACAGAATGCAACATAAAGGCCTAGTAACAGAATGCAATGTAAAGGTCAGTCCATAAAAAGACAGAATGCAATGTAACAGAATGCAATGTAAAGGTCAGTCCACAAAAAGACAGAATGCAATGTAAGTAACTGTCAATACAATGACAAAATGCTCAGAAAATGTCTCCCACGCAAATGGCAGAGTATGATGAAAAGAACTCTCACAAGAATAATAGAATACAAAACCCTACCAGTAAGCCCTACAAAAAAAAAAATACCCACTTAACAAAGCAGAGGTGTCATGCAAAATTCAAAGAATACAAAGAATAAGATCTGTCAAGAGAAGAAACGCAGTGCAAAGGTCTCTGATGGTTAAATTCAAAAACTTCTCTCATTCTCGATTGCTACACAGTATTGTTTATTGATTAAAGCAAGCAAGATCAGACTGGTCGAAGACAAAGAAAAGAATTTCAGGCACACCTGTCTGTTTTTGCAGGAAGATCTCCACAGCACACAGGTCAAAGACACTCACACAGGATAGAAAAAAAAAAGACACAGGTCAAAGACACACACAGGAAAAAAAAAAGGTCAAAGACACACAGGCAAAAAACAAACAAAAAACCACAGGTCAAAAACAGGCAAGAAAAAAAAAAAAAAAAGACACAGGTCAAAGACACTCTCACACAGGCAAAAAAAAAAAAAAACGTCAGACACAGGTCAAAAAAAAAAAAAGAAGACAGGTCAGACACTCACACAAGCAAAAAAACCCCAAAAAAACAAAAAAAAACCCACACAGGTCAAAGACACTCACATGAGAAAAAAAAACACAAAAAACACAGGTCAGACACTCATAACAGGCAACAAAAAAAAAAAAAAAAAAATGACCGGTGAAAGACACAGGCCAAAAAACAAAAAAACAAACAAAAAACAGGTCAAAGACACGGACAAGCAACAACAACAAAAAACAAAAACAAAAACCCACAGATCAAAGACACTCACTCAGGCAAAAAAAACAAAACAAAAAAAAAAAACAGGTCAAAGACACTCAAGCAAAAAAAAAAAAAAAAAAAAAGATAGGTCAGACTCATAACAGGCAAAAAAAAAAAAAGAGATCAAAAACACTAACACAGGCCAAAACAAAAACAAAAAAAGTCAAAAACTCACACAGGCAAAAAAAAAATAATAAAGAAAAAGAACACAGGTCAAAGACACTCACATAAGCAAAAAAAACAACAACAAAAAGACAGGTCAAACACTCACACAGGCAAAAAAAAAGAAAAAAAAAAAGAAAAAAGACAGGTGAAAGAGACAAAAAAACAAAAAAACCTGGTCAAAGACATTCAAACAAAACAAAACAAAGAAAAACCAACAAAAAAAAACAAGTCAAAGACACACACAGGCAAGAAAAAAAAGAAAAAAACAGAAACAGGTCAAAGACACTCACACAGGAAAAAAAAAAGAAAAAAGAAACAGTTAGACACTTATAACAGGAAAAAAAAGACAGGTCAAAGACACAGGCCAAAAAAACAAAAAACAAAAACAGGTCAAAGACACTCATAACAGGAAAAAACAGGTCAAAGACACCACACAGGCAAAAAAAAAAACAAACAAAAACCACAGGTCATAAACAGGCCAAAAAAAAAAAAAAAAAAAAAAAAAAAGACACGGGAAAGACAAGGCCAAAAAACAAACAAAAAAAACCCACAGGTCAAAGACACAGACAAGCAACAAAAAACAAAACACAAAAACAACAAAAAACCCACAGGTCAAAGAACATCAGCAAAAAAAACAACAAAAAACAGGTTAAAGACACCAAACAAGAAAAAAAAAAAAAAAAAAGAAAAAAGACAGGTCAAAGACACTCATAACAGGCACAAAAAAAAAGATCAAAACACACACAGGCAAAAAACAAAAAAAAGTAAAAAAACAAAAATGTAAAAAACACAAGCAAAAAAACAAAAAAAAAGACAGGCCAAAGACACTCACACAGGCAAAAAAACAACAAAACAACAACAAAACAAGAAAAAGGACACAGGTCAAAGACACTCACATAAGCAAAAAAACAACAAAAGACAGGTGAAAGACACACAGGCAAAAAAAAAAAAAAAAAAGAAAAAACGTGAAAGACTCACGAGGCAAAAAAACAAAACAAAAAACAAAAAATCACCTAGGTCAGACACTCAGACAAGCAAAAAAAACAAACAAAAAAAACAAAAAAAACCACAGGTCAAAGACACACACAGGCAAGAAAAAAAAAAAAGAAACAGGTCAAAGACACACACAGGCAAAAAAAAAAAAAACAAAAAAAAAGAAACAGGTCAAAGACACTCATAACAGGAAAAAAAAACCCACACAGGTCAAAGACACAGGCAAAACAAAAAACAAAAAAAGAAACAGATCAAAGACGCTAACAGGAAAAAAAAAAGACACAGGTCAAAGACACTCACACAGGCAAAAAAACAAAACAAAACAAAAACCACAGGTCAGACACTCATAACAGGCTGAAAAAAAAAATGAAAAAAAAAAGACACCGGTGAAAGACAGGCCAAAAAACAAAACAAAAAACAACAACAAAAACCACAGGTCAAAGACACAGACAAGCAACAAACAAAAAAAGAAAACAACAAAAAAAAACAAAAATAAACCCACAGGTCAAAGACACTCAGGAAAAAATAAATAGAAACAGGTCAAAGACACTCAAACAAGCAAAAAAAAAACCAAACAAAAAAGACAGATCAAAGACACTCATAACAGGCAAAAAAAAAAAAAAAAAGATCAAAAACACTCACACAGGCAAAAAAGAAAAAGAAAAACAAGACACAAGTCAAAGACACTCACACAGGCCAAAAAAATTTTTTTTAAAAATTGAAAAGTAAAAAAAAAAAATTGTCAAAAACACACACAGGCAAAAAAAACAAAAAAAACAAAAAAGGCCGAAACAGGCAAAAAAAAAAAAAAAAAAAAGGACAGGTCAGACACATAAGCAAAAAAACAACAATAAAAAGACAGGTCAAAGACACTAGGCAAAAAAAAAAAAAAAAAAAAAAAGACACCGGTGAAAGACAGGCCAAAAAACAAACAAAAAAACCCCCCACAGGTCAAAGACACAGACAAGTAACAAAAAAAACAACAACAAAAAACCCACAGGTCAAAGACACTCACTCAGGCAAAAAAAAAAAGAAAAAAAAAGAAACAGGTTAAAGACAAATAAGCAAAAAAAAAACAAAAACAAAAAAGACAGGTCAAAGACTCATAACAGGCAAAAAAAAACAAACAAAAAAAATGATCAAAAACACACACAGGCAAAAAAAAAAAAAAACAAGACACAAGTCAAAGACAGGCAAAAAAAAAAGAAAAAAAAAAGTTTTTTAAAAAAAAGTACAAAAAACACAGTAAAAAACTCTCAAGCAAAACAAAAACAAAAAAAAGACAGGCCAAAGACACTCACACAGGCAAAAAAAACAACAACAAGAAACAAGAAAAAGGACACAGGTCAAAGACACTCACATAACCAAAAAAAACAACAAAAAGACAGGTGAAAGACACACTGGCAAAAAAAAAAAGGAAAAAAAAAAAAAAAAGAGTGACTCACACAGGCAAAAAAAACAACAACAAAAAACCAAAAAAAAAACCAGGTCAAAGACAGACAAGCAAAAAAAACAAAAAAAAAACCAAACAAAAAACCCCCACAGGTCAAAGACACACACAGGCAAGAAAAAAAAAAGCAACAGGTCAAAGACACTCACACAGGCAAAAAAAGAAAAAAAAAAAAGAAAAGAAAAAAAAGAAACAGGTCAAAGACACTCACACAGGCAAAAAAAGAAAAAAAAAAAAGAAAAGAAAAAAAAAGAAACAGGTCAAAGATACTCATAACAGGAAAAAAAACACACAGGTCAAAGACACTCACACAGGCAAAAAAAAAAAAAAAAAGAAACAGGTCAGACACAGGCAAAAACAAAAAACAAAAAAAGAAGTCAAAGACACTCATAACAGGAAAAAATAGACACAGGTCAAAGACACTCGCACAGGCAAAAAAAAACAAAAACAGAAACAGGTCAAAGACACCCACACAGGCAAAAAAAAAAAGAAGAAAAAAAGGTCAAAAACAGGCAAAAAAAACAACAAAAAGAAACAGGTCAAAGACACTCATAACAGGCCAAAAATAAAAAAAGAAGAGAAAAGAAAAAAGACACAGGTGAAAGACACTCACGCAGGCCAAAAAAAAAAAACCCACAGGTCAAAGACACAGACAAGCAAAAAAAACCCAAAAAAAACAAAACAAAACAAAAACCCACAGGTCAAAGACACTCAGGCAAAAAAAAAAAAAAGAAAAGAAAAATAGAAACAGGTCAAAGACACACACAAGCAAAAAAAAAAAAAACCACTCATATCAGGCAAACAAAACAAAAAAAGACAGATCAAAATCACACAGGCAAAAAAAAGAAAAACAAGACACAGGTCAAAGATAACGCAAAAAAAAAAAAAAAAAGTAAAAAAAAAAAAGTAAAAAACACTCACAGGCAAAAAAACAAAAAAAGACACAGGTCAAAGACACTCACACAAAAAAAAAAAAAAAGAAAAAGGACAAAGGTCAAAGACACATAAACAAAATAACAACAACAAAAAGACAGGTCAAAGACACAGGCAAAAAAAAAAAAAAAAAAAAAAAAAAAAAAGACAGGTGACTCACGCAGGCAAAAAAAAAAACAAAAACAAAAAAAACCACAGGTCAAAGACACTCAGACAAGCAAAAAAACAAAACAAAACAAAAAAAACCCAAAAAAAACAAACAAACAAAAACACAGGTCAAAGACACTCACACAGGCAAGAAAAAAAAAGAAAAAAAAAAAAAAACTGGTCAAAGACACTCACACAGGCAAAAAAAAAAAAAAAAAAAAAAAAAGAAAAAAGAAACAGGTAAAAAGATACTCATAACAGGAAAAAAAAAGACACAGGTCAAAGACACTCACACAGGCAAAAAAAAAAAAAAAAAAAAAAAACGGGTCAAAGACATACAGGCAAAAAAAAAAGAAAAAAAAAAGGTCAAAGACACTCATAACAGGAAAAAAAAAGAATGGTCAAAGACACTCACACGGGCAAAAAAAAAAAAAAAAAAAAAAAAAAAAAAACAGGTCAAAGACACTCATAACAAGAAAAAAAAAGAAACAGGTCAAAGACACCCACACAGGCAAAAAAAAAAAAAAAAGAGGTCAAAAACACTTAGGCAAAAAAAAACATATACACACAGGTCAAAGACACTCACACAAGCAAAAAAACAAAAACAAAAAAAAAACCAAACAAAAAAAACACACACAGGTCAGACACACAGGCAAAAAGAAAAAAAAAAGAAACAGGTCAAAGACACTCATAACAGTCAAAAAAAAAAAAAAAGGAAGAAAGACACAGGTGAAAGACACGCAGGCCAAAAAAAAAACCCCAAAACCAAAAAACACACAGGTCAAAGACACAGACAAGCAAAAAAAAAAAGCCAACAAAAACACAAAAAATCCCCACAGGCCAAAGACACTCACTCAGGCAAAAGAAAAAAAAGAAACAGGTCAAAGACACACACAAGCAACAACAACAAAAAGAAAAAAAAAGTAGGTCAAAGATAACAGGCAAAAAAAAAAAAAAAAAAAATCAAAAACACACACAGGCAAAAAAAAGAAAAAAAAGACACAAGTCAAAGACACTCACACAGGCAAAAAAAAACAAACAAAACAAGTCAGACACTCACACAGGCAAAAAAAAAAAGTAAAAAAAAAGTAAAAAACACAGGCAAAAAAAAAAAAATGACACAGGTCAAAGACACTCACATAAGCAAAAAACAACAACAACAACAACAAAAGACAGGTCAAAGACTCACACAGGCAAAAAAAAAAAAAAAAAAAAAAGACAGGTGAAAGACTCACGCAGGCAAAAAAACAACAACCCAACAACAACAACAAAAACCACAGGTCAAAGACACTCAGACAAGCAAAAAACAAAAACAAAACAAATAAAGAACCACAGGTCAAAGACACACAGGCAAGAAAAAAAAAAAAAAAAAAGAAACGGGTCAAAGACACTCATAACAGGAAAAGAAAAAAGACACACCAGGTCAAAGACACTCACACAGGCAAAAAAACAAAACAAAAACAAAAACAGGTCAAAGACACTCATAACAGGAAAAAAAAGACAATGGTCAAAGACACACAGGCAAAAAAGAAAAGAAAAGAAAAAAAAGACAGGTCAAAAACATACACACACAGGTCAAAGACACGCTCACAAAAGAAAGGACTATGTCCATACTTCTAATATTGGTCTTTCAATAATGTAAGTTTCAGACAGGACTGAAAATTTGTAATCAAAAAGATTGAAATGTCAAGAGTTAAGAAAAAAAAAATCAAAATAACTGATGATGAGGATTATATTCAAAATGATTTAAACTGCAGGATGACAGGTGCAATGGCTGAGTGGACAAGATGTTGGACTTTGAATCAGACTTTCTGGGTTTGATTCTGCCAGGGTACCTCCAACCTGGTGAGTAAAAGGTGGAGATTTTTCTGATCTCCCTGGCCAATGTGTGTACAAACCTGCTACTTCTTAAACCCCTTTGCACGTACATGCACACAGAACATCAAATATGCGGGTTAAAGATCTTGTAAGTCATGTCAGTGTTTGGAGTCTCATGGGAACATGAAAATATTCAGCACGCATGCTGATCGACAATGGAGGATGCAGACTATGCAGGAACATACCGCCTGCACAGTGTAGACAAAAACAATGTGCATGTACAACACATCTAAGAAAAATTGCAACACTAAAATCAAATTCAACGCAAGAGAGTGGACTTTAAGACAGAAGCGCAAGAGCTGATAAGTATCATAGGGATTCCCAAGCGTAAGTTTCACAAAAAATGCACAGAACTGTTTTTTCATGCAATATAATTGTTTCATGGCAGTCACGGATCTCTTCTTACATCAAGCTGTAACACCCTACAGAGCTAAAATATCTATATAAAAAAAACTAAACACACACTTGAAATGATTGTCAAGTTACTGGTGGAACACAGCATAAGAACAGTTCAGTTTAGACCCAGCTGCAACATTTAAGATGACTGCAGATTCACACAGCAGCCCTCCAAAATACAAGTAATACACTATCCAACTGACAGAGAGAAAATAGTAGCAGCAATAGCATGCCATCCATCTGAGAACATAAAATGCACCAAATACCATTCCTCTTTCAAACTCTTTTGCCTTTTCACACAAATACGACAAAACTGCAGGAAAACAAGTAAACTATCAACACAAAGTGAACTCAGGAGAAATGTGGAAAATGGAAGGAACTGCAAACAACTGTGAAGCCATAAAATACCAACAGAAACTGCCAAATGCAACCCCCTCTTCATGCACAATAAAAAGGGTTCCTCACAACTATGTCCACATCCAAACAGGCTGTTCTAATATGTATACAGACGAAGCGACACGCATTTCTGATTATGTTAATGACTGGAATCTTTCTAACAGGAAACCGGGCATGGTATATGAAAGTATCAGGAACAAGTGCTATCTACATGTACTATCTTAACACCACAAGGACAACTAAAACAGTTGAGAATTATAACCATGAAACATCCCAATTCTAAAAGGCATTACACCAAGTTGTAAGCTGGAAGCATTCACACGCCCACACTATTAAAATATTTATAACACTTTCTATTTCAGCCATGTACTTTGCAGTGGCTTTCAGTGAGAGGCTTTCTTCTCACAATGTTATATGGCATACTTCTAAACCACAGATGGACAAGATGCCGGCAAGGATTCAACAGCATTAACACAAAAGCAGGGACTAACTTTTATTAAAACATAAAAGCCGCATGAAAAATAACATATAACTGCTGAAATGTCACTGTACTTAAGTGTTCCGGTGAGAGATCTATCCTTGTTCTTTCAGTACGAACATCAAATTAACGTAAACTGCTCATACAAATTGGACCACCCTTCAGATAAATTAGAAGACCACCCTTCAATCAATTTCAATAGAGACACTTCTCATCAACAAACTTTATCCTTTTAACCAACAGATCATCTGTGTAAGTAACACTGTCACGAACAATGTGCAGCTGATGAACTAACACCTTAAAAATTCCAATCATTTTCCTTTCTTTTTCCAGAGTGCACAACATACCCTCAAAGTCCACAAGAACCCAAACAACTCCATGATGAATCAGCTCTAGCAAATCACTGTGAAAACTGTCACTAAGAGAGCACCCACCCTCCTCCCCCACCCCTAAGCAATCATGGATTCCGCAGGACTGTACTCAAGTCTGAGCACTAATACTGGCAATCAGCTGTCTGACTGCTGTACGGGCATACACTTGCACACAACACCTCTATGGAAAGACTAAGTATGTACTCATGCACGCTGGTTCAACCTATTGCCCGGACTCGTTTGCTCCCCCCTCCGAAAAGTACCCTGGCAGTTTCCAAGAGGAACAGAAAACACACTGTCACGGCTTGAAGCCCAACTCCTTTTGTTCCTCTTCGTCTTCCTCCTCATCATACAGATGCGTGTCATCGTCATTTTCATTGTCAGAGGGTAGAGGAGTGGATGACCGAGACTGAGAGGGAGAGGGAGGTGCAGAGCCTGGCTTGGTGTACTTGAAGCTTTTCACCTATATTCACAGACAGGTAGAAAGGTACGTGCATCACATACTGATAAACTTTTCATTTCTAAAAAGCAAATCTTATCAGCAAGCTGTCAATCAATTAGCAACATAAAGGATTTCTGAAAAACAAAATGACTCAAAACAAACATAAACACAAATCATGTTATTATAATTATTATTATTATCATTATTAATGTTTAAAGCCCAGCCAACTGCACAGAGCCATATCAGGGCTACAATATTCTAAAAACACACATAACACCTCCAAGATCCTGAGAAAATAAACCTGAAAAAGAAAATTAAGTACACATTCGAGCACAAAATTTGATATGCCCCGGGCATTCACCATTCCACCCAATTTATTACAAGCAGGTTTAAATAAAGCAAACCTAAATACAAATGAATAAACCTAAGTAAGAAATCTCGCTTCTGCACATCACATTTCCTTAGACCCCATAGTACAATTAATACACATACCCAATTAGCAATCCTAACAGGAAGTAAGGCTTTATAGAACACACATGGGTGAATGAACTGGCAAGGCAGAAAATGACTGGAATTGATGAAAGAAAACAAAGAATCAAGGCAGAAACAAAGACAATGACAGAAAAGAGGACATTTCTGGCACAGAACATCCAGACAGTGGGAATACTGTTAATACCTTTGATACTCAGCTCCTCTGAAACATGCTCAATGCTGCCTCTTCATCTCTATCAACCCTGATTACTCAGTCGATATCCAACACTCCTATCTATCCCACTGGCTCACAGGTATCATTAGCGAGGCTTACAAGTACTTTAGCTCAACTAGAATCAGCCCCCACAAACTACGAGCCGGGCCTCTTCTAAAGCTTTCCATCACAACTACCCACCAGACACTGCATACTGGAGGCCCCTGGAGCGTTCACTTCATTCTACCTTGGGGACATCTCCCAAACCCATGAGGACAAATCCCATGGCATCCCCTCCACTGTCTACGCCCAACATATCAACTCTTACTTCCAACCAGTAACAGGTATCGTAACCCACTTACCAGGTAGTGCAACTCTGCACTTGTAAGATAAGGTTAGGTTTTGTGCTATTAAACAGGGAATTTTAATTCAAATCCCCTTTTAATAAACAGACTTACCATATCTTACCAAACCTTACAACTAATACCTCCCTACCTTTTCCGCTCTCCTCTATTTATCAGTTAGCGACAGATATTTCTGTTTTAACCTACTTTGTCAAAGAGTACGAAACCATTCAGGCTGGAACTAGGTAGCTGGACACAGGTGGTAGCGGCACGGCACCGGCACCGGATGTCTTTTCATCAATTTCTAGACTACCTGGTCAAGTATTTTGCAGTTAGTATGGTCACTCACAATAGCTGAACTTATGCAGTATGGTCTCTTACAATCACAGAGCTTATGCACTTGTGAGATGTGGTTAAGTTATGTACTATATAAAAATGGTTTTAAAACCTGGCATTTACTTTTCTGAGATAAGGGCTTTGGATGATGCAGCTCCCCTGATTAGCAATTCTACAAAAAAACGAGAAAAACTGAGTCATAACTACCCTAGCAACCAAGACCCAATCTTCAAGAAATTTTGCACACCTGTCCATCACATATGTGCAATTCCACAGTTTTACTGGAGAAATTGAGATGATTAGTTGTTGAAAATGGCCATTTTCAAAGGTTTTTTTTCTAAGAAAAAAAAACCCACCTGTAAGCTGCTGTGTAGTGTTTTCAAATCATATCTTAACAAGGAAAGAATAAAAATATTAGGCACTTAGAAATAGCAACATGTGCAAGAAGAGTTACAGTATCTATATCAAAATCCTAAAAATTGAGCCCCTTACACTTCCACCTCCTATTTCAGCTGCCAGCAGCAAACACGGAGAGATGACAACTCATTCCATGGTGAAACGTCACATTTATATTTCGTGTCAAAAAGTACAGTCCACAGAAAGAGAATGAATGACAGTTTAACAATAATCCATTTATTGCAACACATACCCAGCCTGGTTTTAAGTTCAAACATTTATACAAGGTAAAATAGCAAGATCCAGCACACGCACACTGCAAACCAAAGGGAATAAACATTCAGAGCATAAAAGTAAAAAAGACCAAAAACACTGAGCACTTACAGAGACGTTGTCGTCATTCATATCGTCAGGGTGTGTCCGTAAAATGGCAATGTTGCGAGCCTTTCGGTAGTACTGTGGTAAAAGCAAACAAGAAAACATTTGTTTTTGAGGTGGGGGAAAAGCAACAAACTATTCATTCACTCTCACCTGTTAAAAAAGTAATATCAAATAAATAAAACAAAAATCTACATGAAAACCACGCACCAGTTTCACCATCCAAACACATCATAATAAAGTGACTCTGACTCCCACACCCTGTACACTAGCTGTAAAAACTTAACCCTTTGACTCCTACATCCAAACATATAACAAACCGATTAACCCTTTGACTCACACACCCTGTCCACCAGCTGCAAAAACTTAACCCTTTGACTCTGTCACCCTATCCACCAGCTTCCTGCAGGAAGCTGGTGAATAAGGAGAGGGAATCAAAGGATTAAGAGTTTGCTTTGCTACAATGCAGGATGCCAGAGGAATAGAGTGAAGGGGATTAAGGGGTTAAACACTCATTCAGTCATTCAGTCTGGCACCATGATTTAATACCTAGTAATCAAAATGGGGCATAGCCAACAATGCTAGAGTGAAACAGACATTACTGAAGTCATTCAACAGCACTGAAACAGAGCATCCTCTTGTAGGTGGCCTCACACCCTTCTTGACAACAATCATAGCCTCTGTGAACTTTCTAGTACTGGGGCTATGATGGATCGAATATGGGTTTGGTGGATGACTGGAGACCTACAATGAGCAGTGAGAGAACAAGGCCAAATATGGGACATCAAATACAAAACATAAACAATCAATGCCAAAGGCTGGACATCAAATACAAAACATAAACAATCAATGCCAAAGATGGGACATCAAATACAAAACATAAACAATCAATGCCAAAGATGGGACATCAAATACAAAACATAAACAATCAATGCCAAAGATGGGACATCAAATACAAAACATAAACAATCAATGCCAAAGATGGGACATCAAATACAAAACATAAACAATCAATGCCAAAGATGGGACATCAAATACAAAACATAAACAATCAATGCCAAAGATGGGACATCAAATACAAAACATAAACAATCAATGCCAAAGATGGGACATCAAATACAAAACATAAACAATCAATGCCAAAGATGGGACATCAAATACAAAACATAAACAATCAATGCCAAAGATGGGACATCAAATACAAAACATAAACAATCAATGCCAAAGATGGGACATCAAATACAAAACATAAACAATCAATGCCAAAGATGGGACATCAAATACAAAACATAAACAATCAATGCCAAAGATGGGACATCAAATACAAAATATAAACAATCAATGCCAAAGACGGGACATCAAATACAAAACATAAACAATCAATGCCAAAGATGGGACATCAAATACAAAACATAAACAATCAATGCCAAAGATAGGACATTAAATACAAAACATAAACAATCAATGCCAAAGATGGGACATCAAATACAAAACATAAACAATCAATGCCAAAGGCTGGACATCAAATACAAAACATAAACAATCAATGCTAAAGACGGGACATCAAATACAAAACATAAACAATCAATGCCAAAGACGGGACATCAAATACAAAATATAAACAATCAATGCCAAAGACGGGACATCAAATACAAAACATAAACAATCAATGCCAAAGACGGGACATCAAATACAAAACATAAACAATCAATGCCAAAGATGGGACATCAAATACAAAATATAAACAATCAATGCCAAAGACGGGACATCAAATACAAAACATAAACAATCAATGCCAAAGATGGGACATCAAATACAAAACATAAACAATCAATGCCAAAGACGGGACATCAAATACAAAACATAAACAATCAATGCCAAAGACGGGACATCAAATACAAAACATAAACAATCAATGCCAAAGACGGGACATCAAATACAAAACATAAACAATCAATGCCAAAGGCTGGACATCAAATACAAAATATAAACAATCAATGCCAAAGGCTGGACATCAAATACAAAACATAAACAATCAATGCCAAAGACGGGACATCAAATACAAAACATAAACAATCAATGCTAAAGACGGGACATCAAATACAAAACATAAACAATCAATGCCAAAGACAGGACATCAAATACAAAACATAAACAATCAATGCCAAAGGCTGGACATCAAATACAAAACATAAACAATCAATGCCAAAGATGGGACATCAAATACAAAACATAAACAATCAATGCTAAAGACGGGACATCAAATACAAAACATAAACAATCAATGCCAAAGATGGGACATCAAATACAAAACATAAACAATCAATGCCAAAGACGGGACATCAAATACAAAACATAAACAATCAATGCCAAATATGGGACATCAAATACAAAACATAAACAATCAATGCCAAAGACGGGACATCAAATACAAAACATAAACAATCAATGCCAAAGATGGGACATCAAATACAAAACATAAACAATCAATGCCAAAGACGGGACATCAAATACAAAACATAAACAATCAATGCCAAAGATGGGACATCAAATACAAAACATAAACAATCAATGCCAAAGACGGGACATCAAATACAAAACATAAACAATCAATGCCAAAGGCTGGACATCAAATACAAAACATAAACAATCAATGCTAAAGATGGGACATCAAATACAAAACATAAACAATCAATGCTAAAGATGGGACATCAAATACAAAACATAAACAATCAATGCAATATGACATCAAATACAAAACACAAACAATCAATGCCAAAGATGGGACATCAAATATAAAACATAAACACTTAATGCCAAAGATGGGACATCAAATACAAATCATAAACAATCAATGCCAAAGATGGGACATCAAATACAAATCATAAACAATCAATGCCAAAGATGGGACATCAAATACAAAACATAAACAATCAATGCCAAAGATGGGACATCAAATACAAATCATAAACAATCAATGCCAAAGATGGGACATCAAATATAAAACATAAACAAACTGCCAGCAAAACTGAATTAAAAAAAAAAAAAGACAATCAAAACTGATTTAACCCTCTGACTCCCTCACCCAATCCTCCAGTGTCCTGCATCGTCAGCCATAACAGTAATACAAAAACTTAACCCTTTCACTTTTCCATCCTATCCACCAGCTTCCTGCAGGAAGGTTAGGGTGAAGCAGTGGAAGGGTTAAGTTTTTGTAGCTGGTGGATAGGGTGCAGGAGTGAAAGGGTTAACCACAGTACTGCAACTGTTAAGAACAACTCACAATGCCAAGGTTCTTCCAGTCGAGCAATTCACTCAGACGCTCTGTTCTGTTTCTCTGGATGATTCGTTGCCTTCGGGACAGGCAGGTGAAGTCAAACATGTACTGAAACAGTAACATCACCCAATGATGCCACATAGTTGTTGTTATTGTTGTTTAAAGCCCAGCTGACTGCGTAGAACCATATCAGGGCTGCAACTGCTTCAAAACATACAAAACTTCAACAGGAAAAAGAAAAGAAAAGAAAATTAAGTACACATATCAATGCATTCGCACACATAATCTAAGGACATGACCCTGGCATTGACCACTCCATCCAATTTATCACACAAGGGATTTAAAAAACACACCTGAACACAAATACAAGCAAATTGAAGGTCACCGAAACATATACAAAAACAGGCATAACTTACCTAAAACTGCTTCCACATATCTCACCTCCCTAGAGCCAAAACTGCACTTAATACATGTACCCAATTATCAATCCTAAGAGAAAGGTATGTAAGACTTTATCGAACACATGAAGGTGAATGGACCAGCATGGCAGAAAATGACAGGAAGAAATGACAGAAAGCAAAGGAGGAAGAAAGAACCAAAGTGAATGACAGAAAAGAGGAAATTTCCAGCGCAGATATTCCAGACGGTGGGAATGCTATTTAGACCAAAAAAGCCCCCAGCATCCCCAGGGGGTATGATGTCACATGCACTGAAACGACATGACCTGATGATGTGGTATATATGGTAACAGTTACAGGTGATCTGATGATAAAGCATCTTCTCAACAGCAAGGAGACTTTTTGATAGAATGCACCCAAAAAAAGAAAAGACACTGATGTAATGTCTACTGCGCGCACACACACACACACAAACACACACGCACACATTACCGTCTAATATCACTCATAGTGAAAAGACGTTAAATCAAGGAACGAACGAACACACACACACAAAGAAAAAAAAAAGATACAATGATGTGATTTTCAATGAAACAGTAAACAGACTAAGTGAACAAAAATGCACTAAGACAGAAAGATCTGACACCCCAGAAGACATACAGGTGACACATGATAGATGAAGACATACAATACAAAAACTCCAAGATCGGGTACCAAAACATTTGGAAAACAGAATTCACTACAAAGAATGTTATCATAAAATTTACAATTTGTGGTTTTGTATTTGGTTTCCTAAATTTCTTGTTTTCCATTTCACAGAATTTATAACAACTTGAGGTTTAGTGCTTGCTTTCCTGAATTTCTTCTTTTCTTGATTATTTTCAAAAAATTCACAACAACTTGAGGTTTTGTATCTGCTTTCCTAAACGTTTAATGTTTTCTTTTCCCTTTACAAGTTTTGAGTTCATCCAATCCTGTGGGCTGGGTATTTCATATGTGACAAGCAAATCAAGACTTGATTTTTCCCCCTGGCTATCCAAGACAGAAAGAGCAAAAGGACAGAAAGAAGGAGGGCAGGAGAGATAAGAGAAACACAGACAAGTAAATGGGACACGATGTACAAGTGAAGGGGACATGATATACAAGTAAAAGGGACATGCTATACATCAACATACCTGTGCAAGTTCTTTGATGGAATCCTCAGAACCTTTGTGATGCCTGTCCACAATGTAGATGCCATAGGACTTGGGGTCCTGGATGTGGTCCTCCATGAAGCAGCCAAAGCCTGACAGGTTGGTGGTGATACTGGGGATCCCCATCACCGTGCACTCCGCTGAAATCAGCAGTTACCTCATAACATGAGCTGTTTTGTGTTGTAATAGGTTCTATGGTAGAAATCTCTCACCTGCAAGGCCTAAAGGCTGGCCACCACAAATTTTCAACCTCATCATGAGGCTTCCCTTAGGTAATAACAGAATTACTTTAATAAAATCAAATCATTATCATTCATAATAATGAAACCTTATCTGATACCAAATCCTGATAAATAAGTAATAATAATAATAATGAATAATAAATAGCTTTTGTATAGCGCTATTCTCAGTTCGACTCGCTGCGCTGTTACATAAACAAATAAGCTGACTCACATACCACGTCAAGTCAAAGCACGCACTCTCATCATTCACCAAAGTATTCACTTGCAATGACAAAAACTCATGGATACAAAAACACACACAAACCCAAAAGGGGAGGAAAGGAGGGCAGTAGGACAAAAGGGTTGGCACATAGAGCGGGAAATGACTGCTGAACAAAAAGATACGTATTCAAGTTAGACTTGATAGAAGACAAGAATATGTGACTGTGGAATAGACTGGAGGAGCTCATTCCAGTTGTATGGACCAGACACAGAAAAAGAGCAGTGACCTACTGAGAACATTTGTATGAAGGAAATTGTAAAGAGCTAGTATCAGAAGCAGAATGAAGAGTTCAGGCATGGGTATACATTCGGAAATGGTCACAAAGATAAACAGGTGCAGTACTATTGATACACTTGAAGCAGAATGCTTTGATTTTGTATGAAATTCTTTGAAAAAAAGGCAACTAGTGGAGAAAGTCAAGCAAGGGGGTGATTGATCATGCCTCTTTTTGCAAAGGACAAAACGGGCTGCAGAATTCTGAATACACTGGAGGCAAGAGATAGAAGCAGCAGGCAGGACAGCACAGGCTGACAATAATCGATATGAGACAAGACAAGAGAAGTCACGAGTTTTGATGCTACTGAAGTTAAAAAGAGAACAACGAACAGAACTGAAATGTTGCAGTTGACAGTAACACGACTGTTAGGTTTGGGTGATGAATTTCTGTATGTAGAGGATCAAGAACAACACCAAGATTCTTGACGGAATCAGAAAGAACAATAGTGTTGTCTATTAGTTCGACATAACAAACTTTTACAGTGGAAAGCCTGTGCTCTGAGTCAATGAGCATTGCCTCAATCTTATCTCCATTCAATTGTAACTCATTCTGTATCATCCAGTTCTGGACTTCAACATAACAGTCAGAAAACTTCAGAAAGAAAAGTTGACAGATTTTCAAAAGATGCACTGCTGTAGAGCTGGGAGTCATCAGCATAAAAATGATATTTGATGTTGTGCTAACTGATGGCATTGGCAGGTGGCGAGGTATTGACTGAGTGTGAAGATGACTGGCCAAGCTGACCCCATATGAAAATTTAACCAGCTTGGACTTAAGACTCATTTACCATGACTGATTGAAAACGGACAGGCAGGTATGACAAAAACCAAGGAGTACCACACTGGATTCCAAATGCGTGGAAAATGGACAAGCAGGTATGACAAAAACCAAGGAGTACCACATTGGATTCCAAATGTGTGGAAAATGGACAGGCAGGTATGACAAAAACCAAGGAGTACCATACTGGATTCCAAATGCGTGGAAAATGGACAGGCAGGTATGACAAAAACCAAGGAGTACCACAATGGATTCCAAATGTGTGGAAAATGGACAGGCAGGTATGACAAAAACCAAGGAGTACCACATTGGATTCCAAATGCGTGGAAAATGGACAGGCAGGTACCACAAAAACCAAGGAGTACCACATTGGATTCCAAATGCGTGGAAAATGGACAGGCAGGTATGACAAAAACCAAGGAGTACCACATTGGATTCCAAATGCGTGGAAAATGGACAGGCAGGTACACAAAAACCAAGGAGTACCACATTGGATTCCAAATGGTGGAAAATGGACAGGCAGGTACACAAAAACCAAGGAGTACCACATTGGATTCCAAATGCGTGGAAAATGGACAGGCAGGTACCACAAAAACCAAGGAGTACCACATTGGATTCCAAATGCGTGGAAAATGGACAGGCAGGTACCACAAAAACCAAGGAGTACCACATTGGATTCCAAATGCGTGGAAAATGGACAGGCAGGTACACAAAAACCAAGGAGTACCACATGGATTCCAAATGGTGGAAAATGGACAGGCAGGTACACAAAAACCAAGGAGTACCACATTGGATTCCAAATGCGTGGAAAATGGACAGGCAGGTATGACAAAAACAAGGAGTACCACATTGGATTCCAAATGTGTGGAAAATGGACAGGCAGGTACGACAAAAACCAAGGAGTAACCACATTGGATTCCAAATGTATGGAAAATGGACAGGCAGGTAGACAAAAACCAAGGAGTACCACATTGGATTCCAAATGTATGGAAAACTGACAGGCAGGTACGACAAAAACCAAGAGTACCACATTGGATTCCAAATGCGTGGAAAACGGACAGGCAGGTATGACAAAAACAAGGAGTACTACACTGGATTCCAAATGTGTGCTCCAGACAAGAGAGGAGGATGGTTGGGGTCAAAAGTGTCGAAGGCAACAGAAGGATCTAAAAGAATAACAAGGCTGTTCTGAGAGAGAAGATGGGACAGATCCAGTCAGAAGACAGGTGTTAACGATATGCATTACGAATGAAAGAAACTCAGGAAGTGTTTATGAAAAGACAGAGAAAGGTATGGGATTGAGTTCACAACAGCTGTCTGTGTGAAAGTCAAATGGTGTGGTTGTCTGTGTAAAGTCAAATGGTGTGTTGTCTGTGTAAAAGTCAAATGGTGTAGTTGTCTGTGTAAAAGTCAAATGGTGTGGTTGTCTGTGTAAAAGTCAAATGGTGTGGTTGTCTGTGTGAAAGTCAAATGGTTGTAGTCTGTTGGTTGTCTGTGTAAAAAGTCTATGGTGTGGTGTTGTCTGTGTAAAAGTCAAATGGTGTGGCTGTCTGTGTAAAAAATTAAACAAAGGTGTGTGTTGGTCAATGTGTTGACGTAATCAAATGGTATGTTGTCTGTGTAAAGTCAAATGGTTGGTTGTGTTGTCATGGTGTGTGAAAGTCAAATGGTTGGTTATCTGTGTAAAGTCAAATGGTATGGTTGTCTGTGTGAAAGTCAAAATGGGATGTTGTCTGTGTGAAAGTCAAATGGTGTGGTTGTGTGAAAGTCAAATGGTGTGGTTTGTGTGAAAGTCAAATGGTGTGGTTGTCTGTGTAAAAGTCAAAGTGGTGTAAGTATGGTGTGTCTGTGTAAAGTCAAATGGTGTGGTTGTCTGTGTAAAGTCAAATGGTGTGGTTGTGTAAAGTCAAATGGTGTGGTTGTCTGTGTAAAAGTCAAATGGTGTGGTTGTCTGTGTAAAAGTTCGTAAACAGTAATGGTTGGTCTGTGTGAAAGTCAAATGGTGTGGTTGTGTGAAAGTCAAATGGTGTGGTTGTCTGTGTGAAAGTCAAATGGTGTGTGGTTGTCTGTGTAAAAGTCAAATGGTGTGGTTGTCTGTGTAAAAGTCAAATGGTGTGGTTGTGTAAAGTCAAATGGTGTGGTTGTCTGTGTAAAAGTCAAAATGGTGTGGTGTCTGTGTAAAAGTCAAATGTGTTGATTGGTTGTCTGTGTAAAAGTCAAATGGTGTGTTGTGTAAAGTCAAATGGTGTGGTTGTCTGTGTAAAGTCAAATGGTGTGGTTGTCTGTGTAAAAGTCAAATGGTGTGGTGTGTCTGTGTAAAAGTCAAATGGTGTGGCTGTCTGTGTAAAGTCAAATGGTGTGTGTTGTCTGTGTAAAAGTCAAATATGATAAATGGTGTTTGTAAAGTCAAATGGTGTGGTTGTCTGTGTAAAAGTCAAATGTGTGGTTGTCTGTGTAAAGTCAAATGGTGTGGCTGTCTTGTGTAAAAGTCAAATGGGTGTGGTTGTCTGTGTAAAGTCAAATGGTGTGGTTGTCTGTAAAAGTCAAATGGAGTGGTTGTCTGTGTAAAGTCAAATGGTGTGGTTGTCTGTGTAAAGTCAAAATGTATGGTTGTCTGTGTGAAAGTCAAATGGTGTGGTTGTGTGTGAAAGTCAAATGGTGTGGTGTGTCTGTGTAAAAGTCAAACATATGGTTGTCTGTGTGAAAGTCAAATGGTGTGGTTTTGTGTGAAAGTCAAATGGTGTGGTGTCTGGTAAAGTCAAATTGGTTGGTTGTCTGTGTAAAGTCAAATGGTGTGGTTGTGTGAAAGTCAAATGGTGTGGTTGTGTGAAAGTCAAATGGTGTGGTTGTCTGTGTAAAGTCAAAGTATGGTTGTCTGTGTGAAAGTCAAATGGTGTGGTTGTTGTGAAAGTCAAAATGGTGTGGTTGTCTGTGTAAAGGTCAAACAGTATGGTTGTCTGTGTGAAAGTCAAACAGTGTGGTTGTGGTGAAAGTCAAACGGTGTGGCTGTCTGTGTAAAAGTCAAATGGTGTGGTTGTCTGTGTAAAAGTCAAATGGTGTGGCTGTCTGTGTAAAAGTCAAATGGTGTGGTTGTCTGTGTAAAAGTCAAATGGCGTGGCTGTCTGTGTGAAAGTCAAATGGTGTGTTGTCTGTGTAAAGTCAAATGGTATGGTTATCTGTGTAAAGTCAAATGGTGTGGTTGTGTGAAAGTCAAATGGTGTGGCTGTCTGTGTAAAAGTCAAATGGTATGTTGTCTGTGTGAAGTCAAATGGTTGGTTGTCTGTGTGAAAGTCAAATGGTATGTTGTCTGTGTGAAAGTCAAATGGTGTGGTTGTGTGAAAGTCAAATGGTGTGGTTGTCTGTGTGAAAGTCAAATGGTGTGGTTGTCTGTGTAAAGTCAAATGGTATGGTTGTCTTGTAAAGTCAAATGGTGTGGTTGTCTGTGTGAAAGTCAAA
>JAPXFY010000019.1:53727472-53729972 GCA_030674185.1 Monoplex corrugatus
AGCTGTTCTCAATTGTGTGGAAGTACATGTATCTATGCTTCATACCCATCTTCATACAATACATCTTTTTCTCTCAATTTCTCGGTTGATCCCACACTGCTCATTCAAACTCCTCAACACACACGACCACCTCCATATTCAAGAATTCAGTCCCCAGTGCCAGAAAGCCCATGGAAGTTAACGATATCAAGCTGGCATGGGCTAATCACCAGAGTGGACACTGCACTACCACTGTGTCACTTTGATAAGAGTTTATTCTTTTCAATTTTCTGCATTCCAGGTTTTCTTGAAAGCTTGTATGCATACTGCTTTGCCCACGCTGTGCAGGCAATGTGTTACTGCACAGTCTGCATGCTCCACCTTCAGTGGGTGTGCATGCTGAGTGTTTTCATGTGTTTCCATAAGCCAGCCACTGACAAGACCTCTGACAAAATATTCGATATACGTATGTTACCTGCATGTGTATACACACAAATCAGGCTTAGGTACTGGCAGGTCTGCATACATGTCAAACTAGGACATCAGAAAAATTTCCACCACTTACACACCAGGCCACAGTGTTCAAGCAGATCGAACCCTGGACCCTCCAACTGGAAGTCTGATCTTTACCCATTCCACTACTACATTCATTGACGGAATGCAACACTGCCTGCTCTGATCCAACTTACTCCTAGATGAATTTTGTCTACATCCATATCTGTAAAACAACAAGCTCAGTGGGACCAAATGCTACTATCCAATGAATGATAAAGTTTTCAAGTATCCAATTATGACTTTCGGCCACAATAAACTTTGTCCATTAACTCTCATGTAACCACATGCAACTGTAGCGTCAAGTCATACCTGAGACAAATTTCAAAGATGCGTTTTCCAATCTGGTTCTGTACATGATGGACTGTTTCTTTGAGCTGTTTAGCGATGGCCTGACCCCTCAGAGACTCCACATTGAAGTTGTTGGTCCGTGCAGGAAAGATCAGGAAAGCCACCACTGTCATCTCACTGTTGCATGACTGAAAGAAGAAAGACAACATCAACGTGGTAATCAGCAAAGTGATACAAAAGACAGAAGTATCATAGCACAACATCACTGATAAAATGATGATTTGAAACATAGTACAAGTCAAGAAGGGGGATGTATGAAGAACACATACCGACATTAAAAGAAAGGCCTTGGGTTTAAGTTTTCAGGAGTGGTCATATGGGCACTATAGCAAATGTGCAATATTTTGAACATGTGCCATGTTTTGAATGTGTGATATGTTTTGAACATTCTCAGTTTTCTGCTTCTTTTCGCTTTCCTTTCTTGTTCTGTACTCACAAGTATATTCAATCTTCCTTCATGATACAATGTATTTAGTGAGTACGGGAACAAGAAAGGAAAACAAAGAGGAGCAGAAAACTGAGAGTGTTTGAAATATTGTACGTGTTTGAAATATTTCATATTTACTCTACTTTTTCAAATGACGTGATGAGGTTCCAGTTCAGTATTCACCTTGGACAAACAGATAATCCTGCTACAACAAGCCCCCCTGGCGAAATTCTATTTCTGACTATCCACTTTAATGAGAACAACATGAAGACAGAAGAGAGGGGGAAAGATAGAAGAGATGCCACACTCTGGCAATACATTTTCACTGAAAACAGGCATAAATTGTACTAGGAAACCCCTACAATAACTAGATACAATGGTAAATACGTGAACACACACTCATGAAGATCATCACTACAAAACATGAACACACACACAAATGCAGATCATCAATACAAACCATAAAATCTCATAAATAAACTTTTAAACTGTATGGTCTCCGAATTTCCCTCAAACTATCCAAAATTCAAGACACATCAATGTACCTTCATATAGTGGTTGAGGCGAGCTAAGGACTCGATGAACATATCCGCCCCTTTATTGGAGAACTCGTAGCGTCCAGCAGTGAAGAAGTAGAGCGTCTTGTCCAGGTCAAAGTCATAGTGTCTGAAAGGAACAGCCAACAATACTTATAATTTCAATTTCCAATGTTTTATATCTGACATGTCTATCCTCAAAATGTCTTAAAAACAGAACTTTAGTAGATACACACAGTGTTCATGTACAATCAATTTTCATATCAAAAAATTAATTAGGGCTTGAAATGGCCCAAGATCAAATGGGAGGAAAAGTTTGTGGTTGGGGTGCAGTGGCCATTTAAGGTCCCTAGTAAGGGCTAGCAGCAAAATCAAATTCAGGGGGTGGGACCTGGAGGGTAAAGCTTTCCAGAAACAAATGAAACGGGATTTTAGGGAGTCTAGTTACTCACTGATCTATAAAAACTACAAAAGTAAACAATGAACTATTTTAAAATTAGCCATTAAAACTACATGAAAATCTGAAAACTATGTAACATCCATTTTGAGTAGCTATGAATATATAATAATATCCCACCCTATTTCTCACACAAACACCTCACAAAAACACACAACCCCTCCTTCACAACACACACCATGAACATGCACACTCATA
>JAPXFY010000019.1:53734972-53757472 GCA_030674185.1 Monoplex corrugatus
TCATGACGCTATCTTCGGACAAAGTGAATGACATCTTCTGTCACGGCAGGTGATCAGAACTGTATTCAATATTATGCTAAGCAGGCACTGCTCAAAAGATGCTGAGAAGTTTGTATCTATCATCTTTGTTCACAAAAGAACTCTCAACCCCCCATCCTCCACCCCCCCAAAAAATTCCCTCTCCTGAAGAGTTAATCTGTGGTCAAGATCTCAATATTCAGTGATGAAATTTTATGTCCCGCATCTTTCACTCTTTGCAATGTTGATCTACTGCTGCACTTTGCACAACAAAAGGTGACCATCTGGTGCCATGACGTTTTTTTTTTTCACTCTATTGATGATGAGCGAATGATCAAATAATCACCATCACTGAACCCAAAGAAGTATCTAGTTTGCTATTATGTAGTAAGTGTTCCTCTTTTCTGTCCAGATCTCTTTTCCTCACAAGACCCTTTCTTATTTCTGCCTTTCTAGACCATTCATCTGCATTTCTTCCAAATTCTCTCTTAGTTTTCCACAGTATGACTGCCTTTAAAAAGATATAAAGAACAGACAAAAATGCGGCAACCTGCTCTCTCTGATAGGTAGTTAGCTTCATATGAACTTAAGTTCAGAGAGGGAGAGCTCGTATGACCTCTAACCTGCATAAGGAGAAGAGGACTCACTATCACTGTGACATTACATCACTGTACTATTGTAAATGGAGATGACAATACCTTGTCTAGATTGTTGTAGAAGTCAGCACTGCCAGCACACAGGTACCTTCCTAGCAGTGTGGCGTGAGTGGTGAACATGAGGCTGACATTCAACTGGCGTAGTCGTGACAGGATCAACCCTGCCCCTGCCAGCCACTCATGGAAATGGTTGATGACCACCGGCTCTCCAGGCAGATTTTTCAGGAACTGTCAAACAACAGTTTTTAACTTTTTAACATTGTAGCTTCAATGCAGTTTCGTCATCTGGCTGAAGTCACGAAAATTCACACACACACACACACACACACACACACACACACACACACCACATTCTCTCTCTCTCTCTCTCTCTTTCTCCCTCACACACACTCACACTGGCATGAAAGAAAAAAATTGCAGGACGATGAGGATGTAATTTGCAAAAAATAACAAACAACGAGTCGGATTTATCCTTTGGCTACATGATTTTAAAAAATGATGCTTATCAATGTATATAAATCTAAAGAACTAGCAATACCGTGCGAACCGAAACGCGACGTCAAATTTGTGGTACCAAAAACTGGGCAAAAACGGGGGCCGGCCGCAAAACTGGGGGGTCTTCAGTTCAATCAAGTATTACTGCCTCTTTAATCGGTGTTTCATCCTGATTTTTTTTCTTATATGAATCAGAAATGAATAAAGATTTGAATGATTGCCATTTTATGTACTTACAGCGAAAATGGATTTAGTTATTTGATAAGAAAGTCGAAAATCCGCGTTTCGGGCGTAATCGCGGATATGGTATGCATTTAGAATCGAAGTTTGTCTGGGGTGCTTCACTATTTCGGTCGGTACGGCTATATTTGTGAACCAATCACATTGTAATTTTGCAACCAATGAGAATCAATGTAACAAAACGATATATCCCGACGAGAGCTATGTGTGCCAGTTTCGAACCGAGATCGACGCTTCCAAAGTTTTGCTTTTTTTCATTGGAAAAGTTTGCAGGCAAGTCGCCATTTTTGGAACTTCTCGTCGGCGGGATTCGATTTTGCCTACTTTTTTCTATGTGCATGTGTAATATGAAATCAATTTGATGTAAAATACGGCCGTACGCCAACTTTTTACATGAGGATCTGTTCCAGATCAGTAGCAAAACAACGTTGGAATGCGCCGACGCCATAGGCCTATTACCGGCGTAACAGAACGCTGTGCAAGTTTCAGCTCGGCAAGTTTTACGTTGTTGGACAAAGACTAGATCTAGCAATCAACAGATCAAGTTCTGTTTTATCTGTGACATTGTATTTTTGAAGAAAAGGACAACTGCGTTTGAACTCGATCCGGAGTTGTCAGCCGAAGCTAGGTTCGTCAACCATTTCCTCCCCGAGATCATGCTATTTGCATGTCGCAATGTAGATCTGCTCACCCCACGACGGGCGAGCTTACTACTAAAAATACTATGTGCTCAACGTGCTTCGCCGAGCCGTGGAAAATGGGTTTGCCCAAACAGAGGGGTGCGCATACCCGCCTCCCCAACTCTCTCTCTCTCTCTCTCAAATAAATGAATGAATGAATAAGTCTAAATATTTTTTTTTTCAAATCAACAAACAATTCTGTGCAAGTTATTGTACTTTCCTTGACATGAATCTCTCTCTCTCTCTCTCTCTCAGAGAACAAGAAATGAATAAATAAGTAAATAGGCCACAATACATTCATATCCAAGTTGTTAACAGGCATGATCCTCTCTCTCTCTCTCCATCTCTCTCTCTCTCTCTCTGACAACACACACTCTCTCTCTCTGACAACACGCACACACACTAACACACACAGAGATTTAGAATGTCACAAAACAAAATCTTCTGTTCATTGTTATATTCTTCATTTAGGTTTTGAAACTGAATAGAAGGCTATGAGTTGTATTAGATCTATTTGTAAAGTAGGCCATCCATTAGCTTATGTAGTTGTTTCAATTTGTAGTCAATATCTGAAAAGGATAGGCCCATTGTCATTAATTTGTTTTAAAGGGAAGATTGCATCTTATTTAATAGTAGCCTGTTGTTATTGATTTGTATTAAAGGGCAAGAGTACACCGGAAATACTTAGCAGGATTGCTCTGCTTTGGTGGATTTTTACAAGTAATATGCTAAAAATCAAAGTCGCGAGTTTGGGCTTAATGTTAAAGTAATGTTAATGTGAAGACTATGCATTATGGTTTCCTTTCCTTTCCAATCTCTCAATGAATAGTATATATTATGCAGAAATTCATATATTTCTCTATTGTAGGAGTTAAGTGACCTGTTCCTGAATGGTGAGTGGTCCCATATCCTTCCTGAAGTTTTCTTTGGACGCTGGCTGTGCTAAGTGTTCGGGGACTTGACTCATCCACAGACAGTTTAGTCTATTTTTTAAAGACTGATGTATAAAATAAAAATCAAATGTAACGTACATAAATCTTGTCTGTTATGTTTTTCTCTGTGTGTGTATATATGTGTATGTGTGTGTGCATGTGTATGTGTGTGTGTTTAGTTTTTAGTAGAATTTTGATCGGATGATATTTTTGGATAGACTGCAGCATAAAAGCATGCAGTAATTTTTAATATTTCAATTATTTAAGTGATTCCAGAAGTCATTGATTCTCAGAAGTCCTTTTATATGTACAGAAACTGATGAAATATTAAAAGTTATTCATAAGACTACTGAAGTAGCGAGTCGTGAATTTTTTGGTTGAATTTGCAGTAATAAGACACTTGAAGAACGATGAGCAAAATGATTTTATATCTATCTCTTGAAATGATTTTTTTGTTTCTAGCTTCATTTTTGTCTGTTATTAATACAATATGGGCAATTATTAATGAAACCCTGATAAAACATCCAAAATATCACATGTTTCCTGTAATAAGACAAAAATGGCTCGTCACAGAGTTCCAATAATGATTTTATTCAATTCGGCACGCCAAAATACATCAATGACCAAAATTTCATGACTTTTGATCTGGTCTGTCTCTCACAATTACAAAATGAATGTCATTTCCAGCAAAATCAGCACACCATGCCATTTGATGAGTTTGTTCTGTGACACTGGTCCTTCTTTGTCCCACTAAAACGTGGTACCAAAATTTAAGAAATTTTTGACGCTTCAAATTGGAATATCTCATGAACTATTAGTCCGATTTGAAAAATTTAAACTGCTTTTTACTCAGAATAACAATATCTTCAAAACCATATAAATTTTTTAACTCAAAACCCAATTTCAATTTTTCATGCGGCATTGCTAAAAGAACTCTCTCTAACTTACATAGAGAATCCATATAAATCTGGAGATCAATCATCAGCCTTTTATATCTTCATGTTACCACTAGACCTCCCGCTGTTCACCTCCCCTCACGATAAAATATCAAAAAGAAAATTTTACCACCTTTGCTGTAACAATGGTTTATTCTGCTAAAATCCTTTTGGCATGGGCATAAAAGGAATTTTACTATTTTTAGGGGAAACTTGGGACTAGTGAAAGAATCTGCGGAGCTAGTAGATCTTAAAATCCACTAGCCTGGCCAGCTAGTAGAAAATTTTATTCTTCTTCTGATATGTGTACATTTGAGGGTTACCTGCACAAAAGGAATACTGGATACTGATATACCATTTTGGCAGGTAACCCTTTATCTTATTATATTAACCCCCTCAGCACGATGAACCACGATCATGGCTCTACCATCCAAACATGATGAGCCATGATCATCAGTTTACCGTCCAAACATGATGAGCCACGATCATGGGTTTACCGTCCAAACACGATGAGCCACAATCATGGCTTTACCATCCAAACATGATGAGCCATGATCATGGCTTTACCATCCAAACATGATGAGCCACGATCATGGCTTTACCATCCAAACATGATGAGCCACAATCGTGGCTTTACCGTCCAAACATGAGCCACGATCATGGCTTTACCATCCAAACATGATGAGCCACAATCATGGCTTTACCATCCAAACATGATGAGCCACGATCATGGCTTTACCATCCAAACATGATGAGCCACGATCATGGCTTTACCATCCAAACATGATGAGCCACAATCATGGCTTTACCGTCCAAACATGATGAGCCACAATCATGGCTTTACCGTCCAAACATGAGCCACAATCATGGCTTTACCATCCAAACATGATGAGCCACAATCATGGCTTTACCATCCAAACATGATGAGCCACGATCATGGCTTTACCATCCAAACATGAGCCACGATCATGGCTTTACCATCCAAACATGATGAGCCACAATCGTGGCTTTAAACCGTCCAAACATGAGCCACGATCACGGTTTTACCATCCAAACATGATGAGCCTGATTGTGGCTTCATTTGTATCTCCCGCTGAATACTGTTCAATCTATAAAGCAAACACAAACTGACCAATCAGAACGCTTTTTTTTGCGTAGCCTCTGCCTTCTTCTTTTCACGTGGTCATCATTTTGCTGTTCTTTGATAGATTTCTCAAGTTTTTGCACGAAAATGAATGAGACTGGGACCGACTGTAAGGCTGACAAGTTGAAACTCTTGTTGACAGTGACTCTGGCGATGGTTATGAGGTAAATATGTCTTTGTTTTTGGTTCTAATTGATCAAGAGAGAGTTGAGCACAAGATGAAGGGTATTTTTAGCACATCAGTCACTGATGGAACGCAGATTGTTGTTCAGTTTGATTTGTTTACATTGTACTTCTCATCACACCTATGCGGATGTGTTCATTATTCTAACACTCTACAATTTCACTTTCTCCAGCAAACAGGCGTTCATTTTACTTTTATATTGCAGTTCAGGATTTCTCCTTTCTAAATATATATGTACACTTTTCTAGGAAATGTTTACAAGAGAACAGCAAAAATTAAAAACAATCGGTACCCACTGACAAGTTGACTCCCATAAATTTATTTAATTGCCATACAGTACATCTTTAATCATGTATCGTGCCAAGGGGGTAAAATCATATTCACAAATTGCAATTCCATACTCTACCTTTATCTACAAAATGTAACTAAGAACAAACATACCAGTACATCATATTTCATTATGATTTTTGGATGGTGTACACTGTATTTTTTGTCATAGTAAAATAAAATGTCAAACTAGACCTTCGCCACAGGAAAATAATACATTAAACTTAACTCTTCATACATAAGCAATACACAGACACAGACCTTCACCACAGTAAAATACATTAGACCGAATTCTTCATATATAATCAAACAATATCACAGACACATCTACCACTCACTTCTGACATGAACCAACAAACAAGAGCACCAAAGATGACAGCGTCGTTGGATTCTCTGTCGTGCCAAGGAATGCCAATTCCAGCAAGTTCCCAAAGTTCATGTTTAAACTCATCGAGCTTCCAGGCAGCAGACCCAATGTCAAACAAAATCACCTTAGGATACCCGTCAATCAGCCAACGACCAAAAAATACCTGCAAAACAAACCTGCATTTGATAAAGATGTTAACCTTGTGATTGCCAGCTTTCTGGTATAACATTAAGAAAACTTGATGAAAAGAAGATATCTAGAATCTGCATAGATATTCTTAAGGTTGTGGTTTTCATCACCATATATATGTGTGTGTGCGTGTGTGTGTGCGTGCGTGCGTGTGGTGTGGTGTGTGGTGTGGTGTGGTGAGGTGTGTGTGTGTGTGTGTGTCTGTGTGTGTCTGTGTGTGTCTGTGTGAGTGTGTGTGTCTGTGTGTGTCTGTGTGTGTCTCGTGTGTGTGTGTGTGTGTGTGTGTGTGTGTGTGTGTGTGTGTGTGTGTGTGTGTGTGTGTGTGTGTGTGTGTGTGTGTGTGTGTGTGTGTGTGTGTGCGCGCGCACATGTGTGCGCGTGTACATGTGTGCATGAGTGTGTGCATCCATGTGTGCATGCGTGTGTGCGTGCATACAAGCATGTATGCGTGTGCGAGTGCATTTGTATGTGTGTGTGTGAATGTCTGTATGTGAATGCTTATATGAATAATGAAACTGGAAATGAGTCAAATAAACATCTGATGCTTTTTTCTGCTGTTTACAAATGAATTTTTAAACAAAATATGGACCATGGGTATTGACCGCTAGGAGATTACAAACACTTTAAAGTCTGAACAATCATGAGGCACTAATGATAACCCAAATCCTTCGTCACATTATCCAAAAACTGAAACTGTTCCAGCATGGAATCACAGATTATTGAAAATACATTTTAAACAGTGGATGTTAAGTCACACACACACCTTGGAGTAAACTTAAGATAATTCGAGAGTGTGGAAATCTGAATTAGACATGAACTTTTAAGGGAAGTCTTGTGCATGCTCTGTAATGAAAAAAATTCTAAAAATACTTGAAAAATTAAAGAATTTATTGACAGTGTAAATTGTGCTGCTAACCCAGAATCATGCTTCAATCCTAAGGCAGGTCACAATTATTTTTTCAGTTTTTAGTTTCTCAAGACGACGTCTCTGTGCTCATAATGAATTCCATATGCACTAATATCACATGTGCCATGTATATGGTGATCATGGCACATGCCTTAAGCCTGCACATAAACCCATGAGGTTCTGAGGCCCTACCTTGCCTACATTTTACCTAGTCTATATGTTACACTGGTATTGCATCAGCCTACCACTGGAATAATCTTGGTTACATGTAAATGACACGTGTATCTGTCATTTTTTCAACCCTGTTAGCTCAGTTGGTTACAGCCGCATGCTGACAACGCAAGGACAACGTGGAGGGCCCCAATTTTTACCCAGGCTGACTGGTTCTATTGGTAGACAAGTGGATTCAAGGTCTTATGTCTCAAGTTCAGTCCCATCCTGCAACAGGAAAGCTGGCCTGTTCACTGCCCAACTTAATGCTCTGATCATTCTGGTGGTGTCAATGTTTCATATGTCTTGTTCCCTTCCCCATTTCAAGACTGCCAATGCACAGGATTTTGCATCTGTAGGCTCAATGAAACTGTCAGGTAATTGCTGGCAAATTTGGGGTGAAGTGCATATGCAATTGTCGGAAAGAGATGAACCCCACCTGACCAAACTCCAAATTCTACAATGTTAATACACCTTGAACTTTATTACTGTTTGGTACGTATACATATATGCCCAACCACTTCAGCTTCACGCAGCTGAGTAAACGTATGTATCCCTGAATGAATGTTTCATTCTTAATCATATTATATATATACCTGACTACTTCAGGTTCATGTAGTTGAGCACATGTATGTTTTATGTATCCCTGAGTGAATGTTTCGTTCTTAATCTTTTTGACTCCCTCATCCTGTCCACCAGCTTCATGTTCCTGTGGGAAGCTGGTGGAGAGATTGAGGGAATCAATCGGTACAGCAAGACAGACAAAACACAGCCGGGTTTCAAAACTAAGATTAAGCACAACAACATTCTTGCCAGCCACCTTGATCCCTCCTTGTCGCATGGTAGCGATGGTGTCTCTGTACACGTAATGGTGGGGTTCCAGTATCTCCACCTCTGTGCGTACACAGGCCTCATTGTAGGGCCCTATGAGACAAAACTGCTCTCCCCATTCTTCCACTGTCACCGGAGCCTTGGTTTTGATCACAGTGTAGATACCGCCAACTGCAGGCATACATCAACACTGAGGTAAAGATTGTGTTACAGATTAAAAAAAAAAAAGGATAAAAAGGTAAAGGTTATCCCATAATCCAGAGGTCACAGGGTAAGGTCGTATAGATGTCCATTTTTCTCTGGACCAGCACTGTCAAAGCAGCGTCTTGCCCATCTTTTCCTCAATGCTCTACTTTTCCCCAATCTTAAACAGGGTCAAGGACCCATTTAACTGGGTTATTGTTATCTTTGTTTAAAGCCCAGCCAATTGCATAGAGGCATATAATGGCTATAATGATTTCAAAACATACATAATCTTTAACAGGCAAAAAAAGAAAGGAAAAGAAAACTACACACACATATCACTGCATTCATGCACATACTCTAAGAGATGCTCTGGCATTGGCCACCCTGTCCATCTTATGACACATGGAATTTAAACAACAAACATACCTGAATACAAATTTAAACATAACTAAGGACACTAAAACATATATATAAAAACGGGCCTAAGTTACCTAAAAATTGCTTCCGCATATCAAATTTCTGTACAGCCAAAAATGCACTAAATACATGTACAATCCTAAAGAAAATACATAAAGACTGTTAAACACATACAGGTGAATGGACCAGCAAGGAAGAAAATGATAGGAAGAAATGACAGAAAGAAAAGGAGCAAGGCACAAACAAAGAGAGTGACAGAAAAGAGGAAATTTCTGGCACAGAACTTCCAGAAGGTGGGGACACTGGGTGGACTGGAGGCCACATGTACAGAGTTTTTCTAGAGCCAAATTCAGGCGGTCAGTCAGTCAAACTGGAAGGTAGAGCTCTAACTCGGAATCAAACATGCTAAAATATAATCATATTAAACATTTATATACTGCAATGATCATTTGAGGTAGGCCATGCTTGACTGCAGAAGAAGAAATATAATATTTAACAGCTGCAGTTTGCAGGAAGCAAATAGGATAGTATGACAAGTCTGACAAAAGACATTCTGACAAGCATTAATTCCACTACAACTTTTTTAAAACAAAAATAGGCATCCAGCCCCTGCTCCCCCCCCCCCCCCAACAAAAATCAACCAACAACCAAAAACCCAACCCCCCCCCCCCCCCCCAAACAAACACACAAACAAAGAAACAAAAACAAAAAACACCAAGATACACAATACATAAATCTTTTGATAAATGTCACAACCATCCAACCACCACAACAACAACAAAAAAGAAGGGTCACAATCCCTCTTCATTCCCACATGTATGTGAATGCTATTAATTCAGTGAAACATACATCATGTCAACAAAACTTCAGTAAGTGACAGCCTTTGGTACTAAAGTAAATTCTCTGAACACATTTTTTTTTAATGACCTCTGCATTTATGCATGACCAACCATGCTTCAAAAAGTCAATTTAGTGGTTTGGATGAAGGATTTGGTAATTTCTACAAATACAATTGACTTATTCGAGACATTTCAAGTGTCATAAAACGCAGATCCAACTGAACAACAATAGAAGATGGTCTGATGGTAAACTGTTAAATCTGTCCATCGTTGTGACAGAGTAGAACAAACGAAAACAGTATTTGACTAATTCAAAGCACACATGAATGTAATTGTAAAATGTCTGAAAAAGTCATGAGGTTGACATGAAACCAAGAATTCAACAATGAAACAGAAGGTGACGACTGCACTTTCAAAATCTTCACCACTGTAAGTCTATAGGAACTCTGTGAGAGGGATCTAGGTTATTCTCATACATGCATTGTTCTTTCTCAGTTGTGAATGCAAGGTAAAATTATGGTCAAACTCATTCAGAGAATCTAACTATTACTGTGCATGTGGGTATACCTCTGTGTCTGTGTTATATGTATAAGCGTGCATGTGAAGATGAAGAAATGCATGCTAGTATACACCATGTACCACTTAATCACATTTAATGCTGTATTATTTTGTATTTTATAAACATCTATGAATTAAACATCAACAAAGAAATCGTCTCTGAACAAAAAAACGACAAAAACAACAAACAAAAAAAAAAAACAAAAAAAAAAAACGAACAAACTTGTGTACTCCAGCCCTCATACAGATACAGAGATAGAAAAACGTGTGACCCACGTGTTATTGGCTTACAAACTTGGCTTACAAACTTGTCTAACACGCACTTCAGCAGTCGGTGTTGCCCCCAAACCCACGAGGTAACCCACTGGCCGTCCCTCAAGCTCAAGTGACCTTGACCTTTTGCAAACGGTGGGATTCAGGCGAACGAGCAACAGTCCGAACTGCAAGACTGGCTTCAATGTAAGTTCGAGGCCGTCATAAAACATGCTGACAAAGCACGGTGTAGACCGTCTACTCTATCCATGTCAGTGTGACTGTGTACAGAGGGGGGGGGGGGGGGGGGGGGGGGGGGGGGAATGGAGGAACGGTACCATTGTATGGGGTATACACTTAAAAATATGAGGGAGTAGCCAAGGCCCGCGGGGATGGAGAGAGAATGCAGCGGGGACCGAGACATAACGGAAGAAGCGAGACAGGAGCTCCAGGCCGAGAGAGAGTGTGTAACTGTGTTGTGTGTCACTGTGTGTGTATGTGGGAGGTGGGTGGGTGGTGGAAGAGGAGGTGGTGTGGGAAGGGTGAAGGGGATGTGACAGAGAACGGGGAGAGGGCAGTGAGTGATTGAGATAAGCACTAAAAGTAGGACCCAGTAGGCCTAGTGAGGGGAGAAAGTGAGAGACAGAGAAACAATGAACAGAAACTGACATCTACATGTGCACCCCAGCCTTGCAAAACTCTAGATCATATGCTGCGCATACACACAATATTCTGCTATGCCAGCAACTATTGCTGGAACATTGAAGTCAGTGAAGAAATGTCATGAACTCAGGTTTACATTCAATGCCACATCCCCCCCCCCCCCCCCCCACATCATTCTGTCTTTCATTTCTGTACACTGAATTAACAATCAGGCTTAAATTAACTCATTATATTAAAAGCAATTCAGTGTATTAACACACTGCAACATAACAATTACACGCAATGCGGATAACATCAGCTTATAATATTAGTAGATTATAATTATACAGCAGTAGCATTCTCTTGTTGAACAATATATATATACATAGCGCTGAATACAGATCTATGCTCATGAGTATTGTACATTGAAGCGTTCATTTTTGTAATGAGTGACACCCTGTCTCTCTGATAAACATACAAACGCAAGCAAGCAATACACACACACACACACACACACACACAACACACACACACACACACCACACACACACACACACACACACACCGTCTAATATCACTTATAGTGAAAAGATGTTAAATCAAGCAACGAACGAAACACACACACACACACACACACACACACACACACACACACACACACACACATACAACACACACACACACACACACACACACACACACACACACACTGCTTTCTTCATCATGAAGTCTGAGCTAATCTGAATCAAACTTTAAAATAAAAATGGAGACAGGGGTGGGAATGAACAGTTCACAAAACTGACAAGCCAAACAACTAACACAACTGATATGTTTCATGATAGAGCTGTCAGTGGGCACGAAACTGATAATTAAGTATCACAAATGTAATGTCTGCAACGATGTTTTGAAAAAAAAGAAAGAAAAAAATGTCTCCTTAATGTTACATTATATAGTGGTACCCCCCAAGTCGAATGCATTCCAAGTCGAATTTTCCCATGTCGAATGAAAATTTCGGCAAAATTTCGCCTCCCATGGTGAATCTCACTCCCATCACGAATGTCTGGCAACAAAGCCAGGACCTGAGACGCGCGCTGCCCGCCCAGTCCCGCTCACTCCCCCGTGCCGTGCACATCATCCTCTGTTGTTACTGGCATTTTTTTTGCATTTCTTCTTCAAATTAGCCCTCATTATGGCTCCTAAGAAAGTGCAAAGTATTAGTATCTAAGTTCATTTCTGCTTTATTTAAGTCTATTATTTAAGTCTATTTAAGTCTATTTCTGCTTGCCATTGTACTTATATTGCAGTTATCTGGCCACAGGGCACAACAGAAACCATAAAAATGTAAAATAGATATAGGGATTTGGGGCCTGGAACGAAATAATGCCTTTTACTTTAATTTTAATGGGGAAAATTGCCTCCCAACTAGAATATTCTTATGTCGAATGGCCCAAGGAACAAATAGATTCGACTTGGGGGGCACCACTGTAGTTACTTGTAAGTGAATTACTTACAGGCTGAAGTTACAGGCTGTATTTAATCAGTAATACTATCACGATTTATAATAATAATAATAATAATAATAATAATTACAATATTTATATAGCGCAAAATTTTGATAAAATCAAATCTAAGCGCTGAAACAGACACACACACACGCACGCACGCACACACATGCACGCACGCACACGCACAACGGCTATAAATGGGGAGAAAGAATAAAAGCAATGGAAAATTATAGAGAGCAAATTATAATTTATATACAATTATTTATTGCAATGTGATTCCCCTCCGAGTGGAGACAGGCTGCAGAGGGGATTGAGTGAGGTAAGGATTTTATGCAGAGGAGAAAAGGTGAGTTTTGAGAGTGGACTTCAAGGAGACAAAAGTAGGTTGCTGACGGACTGAGAGAGGAAGTTTGTTCCAGGAGAGTGGACCAGAAACAGAGAAGGCTTGTGGACCATAGGTATTGAGCTTAGTGCGTGGAAAGCGAAAAGTCAGAGGATCGGAGGCAGAGCGGAGGGTACGTGAGGGAACATAGATCTCAAGTAGGCTTGACAGGTAATCGGGGGCTGCGTTATTGAGGCTTTTGTAGCACATGGTGTCTAGTTTGTACTGTATGCGCTTTGATACAGGGAGCCAGTGAAGTTGTGCCAGGAGAGGAGATATGTGGTCAGCTTTTTTCTTTTTGAGTACAAGGCGTGCAGCATTGTTTTGAATGCGCTGTAGGATGTGAGTGGTGGAGGCAGGAAGACCGGACAGGAGTGAATTGCAATAGTCAATGCGAGACATTATGAAGGAGAGAACGAGTTTTGCAGTTGTTTCCACAGAGAGATACTTCCTGATCAGGCTTATAGTTATACGATGGAGGTGATAGTAGCAAGATCTGGCAGTTTGAGAAACAGAGTTGTTCATGGAGAGGGTAGAGTCAATGCAGACACCAAGGTTTTTAGCTGAATCAGAAATTGGGACTGATGTGTTACATAATAGGAGAGAAAGAGGAGGCAGCTGAGAAAGTTTCTGACGGGTGCCAATGAGGATAGCTTCTGTCTTGTCATCATTTAGCTGAAGTTTGTTGTATGTCATCCAATTTTTAATGTCCGAGTAACACTCAGTGGTGCGAGTCAGGAGGCGCTGTATATTGTCAGGTGAGTCACTGTCTTGAAGTTGGGTGTCATCAGCATAGAAATGGTGTTTTATAGAGTGGGAGTTGATGATGGTGGACAGGGGGGAGGTGTAAAGAGTGAAAAGAACAGGGTCAAGGACAGATCCTTGTGGAACACCACAGGTCAGGTATGCAGGTTGAGAGTAAGTGCCATTAATGAGAACAGTTTGTTTTGTGTTTGATAGATATAAAGTGAACCAGGAGAGAGCAATGTCAGAGATGCCAAAAGTATGATGAAGTCTAGAAAGGAGAATACCATGATGAATGGTATCAAAGGCTGCAGACAGATCAAGGAGTGTGAGGAGAGAGACTTTGCCAGTATCAGTTGCAAGGAGGAGATTGTTGAGAATGTGTAGCAAGGCAGTTTCAGTGCTATGGCACTGGCGGTAGGCTGACTGGAAAGGATTGAGGAGATTGTTGGCAGACAGGTGAGAGTTCAGTTGGTTGAGGACAACTTTTTCAAGCAGTTTTGACAAGAAAGTGAGATTAGAGATAGGCCGGTAATTTTTAGTTTTATAGTTCATAATTCTAACTTCTTAGTCAATTACAACTCACACCCTGACATAAACAGTGACAACACTTGCAGTGACTGGGGTTTGAGTTACACTAATACTGTAATAGTAGTACAACAGTAATCCTGTGACAAAGCCAGTAGGTCTGCCTGTGCACTTTATCTGTGATACATTATCACTATATCAATATCACTAGACAATAAATTCATGCTGTAAGCATTTCTAATTAATCACTTAGTTATCAGGAGGTACATCTGTCCATAACGGTGCAGTTGCTGAATCCTTTCTTACTTATAGTTAGTTAATGAATAATTCATAAAACAGGACACAATACTTTTTCAAATGGCACTATTTAAACATAAGCTCTCTCAGTTACTATAACTGTAGAAACAAACAAATAAACAAACAAAAAGCAGTCACCATTTACAGTGCTTACAAATAAAATTTTAGTTTACAGATGAAGGTGATATTCATTTGGATTAAAAAGAATATGACAACAACGAAATCTAAGTTAATACTGCAAAAACAGCTCCAAAATCATAACGAGTAAACTTCATAACAACTAAGGCCTAACACTTTTTTTTTTCAATTAAATGTTACTCTGTTCTAAAGCTGAAGTGAAATGCTACAAAGTACATGCACTGAGAAATCTTGCACTGGTGCAGATGGAAGAGCCCAGCCTGCATTTTATTACTGGCGTCTAGACACTCCCTGCTGATAAAGCAGAGGCTTGGTTAATTAATCAGTATGTTGACTGGACAACTTGGCTAATCTCTGTAACATTAGTTTATTGTTATCCTACATTTACCACTTTGATAAAGTGGTCATTAGATGAGTTTGAAAATGGCCAAAAGTAGAACAACAAAACTTTAAAAAGTAATCATCATTATTATTTATCATTATTATAAATAACATTGCAAATAGCCTAAATAAAACTACAATAAAAGTATCTTTTTAATCCTGATTAACAGTTTACAAGAAACAGATCTACAAGTTCTATCATTCTGATTTCTACTTTCAGGTCACGTTACTGTAATTCATTCCTCGACTACGTAGGCCTTAGGTCTAATAATGTTGATTTTTAATAGTCTATAAAAAGGATCTATTTCGCTTGCTTTATCTTTTTTCGGGTAAATCACAAACGCTCAGTTACAATGCGTTGTCTTTCAATTATAAATTCATTATACGCAAAACAATATAGGCCTACTGTTACAGTGTTAAGTGTTACAGTGAAACAGTCTCAGCCTCGCGAGGCTCAGGCTGGATCTTCATTATTTTATGAAGGTTAAACTGCAGACAGAATGTGTTCTAAGTGAAAATATGCAACGCTTACCTTTATTAGCTACTTCCCATGCGATTTCGAAAAGCCATCTATTTGCTGCAGCAGCTGAAGCCCCTCTGTCCAAGTAAAAATCGTCGAAATCGGGCTCAACATTTTTTAACGTCCGGAAAAAGCTGCCTCTTCTCTTCAGCGCCATGTCTGTGTCGATGTCATAGGGTCAATGAAAGGTAAAGGTCGTTGTCGGGCAGAGGGGCTTTCCGACCTTCGATGTGACGTTTAAGTTGGCGTGATTGGTTGAATTATTAAAATCGAAAGTTCTGGGTTGTCCTTTTCTTTCGATGACCTTGAGAGTTTTCACCCACGGCATACGTGGGCGTCTGCATGCCGGCTGCCGGTTGTGCACAACGAATTGCCTTGAACAACATACATAGGCCTACATAGCACATAGTAGTAGCAGTAGGCCTATTTGGAAGTTGTAGCACCGCTGGTAAATTAGCAGGCTGTATTAAAGCCATGAAACATACATACATAAACGGGCCTACACCAATTCTCTTTTCAATTGTCCCTTCTATAAACTTAAACCCTCAACCACCACCCCTCTCTGTCTCTTCATAATATAGTAGTAGTAGTCATAGTAGAAGTAGTAGTAGTAGTAGTAATAGTAGTAGTAGTAATAGTAGTAGTAGTAGTAGTAGTAGTAGTAGTAACAAGAAACTCTGACAGAGAGCCAGACAGCAGAAGGTCCTCAGAGGAGAAACCCCGTCAAGCAAGTATTTCGGCCTCAACTTCTGACTCTCTCAAGGGGCCGGGCCGCATCCAGGTCATGACTTTCAAGATGCCCCTCTGCGTATAGTTTGTTGTAGAGTAACAAGGACTTAATGCTATATCCTTGAGTAATAAATTGTTTTGAAATCTGAAGTCTGAAAACTCTCTCTATCTCTCTCTCCTCTCTCTCTCTCCCCCCCTCTCTCTCCCCCCTCTCTCTCTCTCTCTCTCCTCCCCCTCCTCTCTCTTCCTCCCTCCCTCTCTCTCTCTCTCCCTCCCTCCTCCCCCTCTTCTTTCCCTCTCCTCCCAATATATATGTAGTGATGTGTGTGTGTGTGTGTGTGTGTGTGTGTGTGTGTGTGTGTGTGTGTGTGTGTGTGTGTGTTGTGTGTGTGTGTGTGTGTGTGTGTGTGTGTAAAGGCTTGCTTGACATGAAAATACAAAAACAAATGACAAAAACGAGACATGACACACTAACTCGCAGCTGAAAGAACTATGCATTTTTATGTTTGTTTGACAGTGGGTGTGTATACGCATAAGGGCTTAGCGCTTTTGTGTGTATGTGTCTTCGTGTGAGGTTCTACTCTCCTATGTTGTGCTGAAACAAGCCAGCCTGCAAGCCTGCTGAACGAAAATAATGCCTAGTTAACGGCCAGACACTAATAATCAATGAATCGTTCAGTGTACATGGGACATAACTCTGAAATGTAAAACGTGACGCGTAAAAGAGTTGCTTCCCTGGATAATGTGCCATGCTTAGTTTTGCCAATGACAGATATATATAATTATATTGTTGTGTGCCTTAACAGTTGTAATCAAGCTCTCCAACGATGATAGTCAACTAAAAAAAAAAAATAAAAAAAAAAAAAAAATATTCATATGAACAAACCTATTTGTATGGAAGATTTGTGCCACCGGAGTTATCCATTTTTACGCACGCGCGCACACGTGCACACGCGCACAACACATCCGCACACACACACACACACACACACACACCAGCACACACACAAACCACACACACACACACACACACACACACACACAACACACACACACACACACACACACACACACACACACACACATTAACAAATTCAAATATTCACAATGTAGCCTTGTGCGAGTACGCACATCTGCCGTATCCATGACATCTGAAAGGCCAAATGAACCGGAAGAGAGAAGAGAAGAGAGAGAGAAGAGGAAGAGGACAGAGACAGAGACAGAGACGGGAGAGACAGAGAGACAGACAGACAGACAACAGACAGACAGAGAAAGAGAGAGAGACGGGGAGAGAGACAGACAGAGACAGAGAGAGACAGAGAGACACACAGAGAGACAGATAGAGAGAGAGAGAAAGAGAGAGAAAGAGAGAAGAATACAAATATATGTATGTATAATGCCTCTCTTTCTCTCTCTCTCTTTCTCTCTCTCTCTCTCTCTCTCTCTCTCTCTCTCTCTCCTCTCTGTGCATGTGTGTGTGTGTGTGTGTGTGTCTTCCCCCCCCCCCTCTTATTATGTGAGTTCTTTGACATGTATGTGTTATTGTCCATCTGTTTCGATATGCTTGTATTATGTGTATAGGGTTAGCAAGGACTAGCGGTAAGATAAGTCCGGTGAGATCTACTGCTACTATCCTTGAATACCAAAACGTTTTTATATGTTTTGGAGTGTCAATGTACGTGCGTTTATTTCCCCGTTTCCTTTTCTGCTTTCCGTGGCTTATCCCTATCCTGTCTGCCCCACCCCCCTCCTTCTCCCCTTCTTCTTTTTTTTTTTTTTTTTTTTTTTTTTGGATCATGCTGACAACGCCTCGCGCCAGACTTATCCAGGGTCGTTAATTTTGCTTATCTTAAATGATCGGTAATTTTACTGGCAATCGGAAAACGCGGATTATCTCATTACTTCACTGGGACCGGCAATGTTATCATCATCATCATCATCATCATCATCATATCGCCACCATCATCATCATGTGTCTTGCCGCTATGACGTTGGCTCAGCGATCACCGCCCTCCATACGAATCCATCTTTTGCCGCTGTAAGCCAAAGACATTATAAATAGAACTTTTTATTGTGTCTTTGCTGCAAGCATATCTCCCACCCTGACTGTCCACACCCACTCCTGCAAGACTGTCTAGTGTTTTCTCCCTAGGTCTACATGGTGCTCGTTTCCCCTCCAGCTTTCGTGTTTGTGACAAGGTGCTCAAATTTCTCTTGCCCCATGAAATGTCCTATTGCTTGTCTTTTCTTAATCTTCTTCATTAATGTTCTTGTTGTGCTTTCTTCTTTCAAGACTGTCTCGTTCGTTTTCTAAATTGTCCATGGGATTCATAACATTCTTCTTAGAAACCACATTTCAACTGCCTCAATTTTGTTTTGACGTTGCTTGTTGATTTTCAGGCTTTGCATCCGTATACCAATAAAAGTTCTATATAACATTGAAAAACTCTCTTTCTGATGTCAACTAATAGGCATTTGGTGGATAGAACGCTTTTTGTTCTCTGGAATGCTGTTTTGGTTTGGCCAATTCTATTGGATAATTTTAATGTGTATCTGCTGTTTAGTGAGATGACCGTTCCCAGATATTTGAATTTATCAACATATTTCAGTCTTGTGCCATTTGCTGCTATTTTACATGAGGAGATATTTTTTTTATTGATTACTACAACTTCGGTCTTCTTATTATTTAGCTCTAACCCTTTATTTCTGCTTTTAATGTCTATTATATTCACAAGGTTTTGTAGGTCATTTTCGTTTTCTGCAATTAGAAGATGTCATGTACATAACGAAGACTGTTTATCAATTTGCCCCCCAATTCTCATCCCAGGACATTCATCTAGGTTTCTCATGAAGGTTTCACTGTAAAGAGAAAACAAATCTGGTGACAGAACACATCACTGTCTAACCCCCCTCTTTACATAATTTGAAAAGAGCTGTCATTTTTATTGCTGTTGTTCGTTCCCAATACATATCCTTTATCATTCTTAGATCTTTTCCATCAATACTGACCTTTTCCAGTTGGTTGATCAATTCTTCGTGTTTAACCCGATCAAAAGCCTTGGTATAATCAACAAAACATAAACATAAATCCGGCAATTTAGCCACTGCTTACTTATAAATAAAGAAATGAAACAAAGTTTAGGCAGGTTGTATAGTTCTTTTGACAGAGCTGTGGACTTAACAGCTTATATCTTGTGTTCAATCCCAACCTAGAACAATGAAAAATGAACGAACCAAGATCACCCGAAAGTGCTGGATAGGACCCAGAGCATCAATGCCTCGCCACTATCCGGCCAATCACTTCTCAGCTCCCGACGCCATATGGTAGCCATTTCATCAAGGAAAAGAGTGAGGGGGGTGTGTGTCTTTGTTTGCTGCCCATCTCAAGGTTTCCTTCATTCTGGTTGTGTCCTTTAGTGTTTCACAGGTCCTTCTCCGCCCCAAACCCCACTTCAAGACCTTGCCAGAGAAGAAGTAAGTAAGTAGGTGAATAAATAAACACAAAATGAAGGAGTATGTAGATAAATAACAGATAAGAGATGAAAGATGGTAGAGTTTTGTACAGGCTCAGGAAGTCTGCCAGATAAATGCTGGCAGATTTGGGTGGAGCGCATATGGAACTGTCTGCATGCGATGAATCCGTCTTGAACAGACTTCAAATCCCAAATCGCTAACATTTTAAATAGCGAAAGGTTCCCCCCTTCGGTATAATTATGTTTGTTTACAGCACACCAATTTATGTATTATGTAATAGTTATACGTAACCACGTCTCCGTCCGCCATTGGTATAATTATGTATTATGTAATGGTTATATCTAACCGTGTCTCCGGTTCCACTTAGCTGACAGGACCAAGAGCGACTTGCGAAAGCACACCTTTCACGCGCTCATTTACATAAGAAGCACACTACCGAGTGTTTCTTCAGAACTCCCCCTTATCGTCTTAATGGATTTTCGCTAACGGGTCCCCTACTTAAGATCAAACCATATACAGTGGCTGTTACGACGCACTGGTCTTTTAACCCTTTTACTCCTGTACCCTGTCCACCAACTGCAAAAAAAAAATAACCCTTTGACTCCTACACCATATCCTCTAGCTTTCCTGCAGGAAAGCTGGTGGATAGGGTGAGGGAGTCAAAGGGTTAAGTTTTTGGTTTTGCTAGCATGATCGGCAATGCAGGATGTTGGTAATCAGAGGTGCAGGAGTCCAAGGGTTAATTAAGTAAAGAAGTAGTTGTTAGGAAGAAAGAAAGCAGTTGTAAAAACGCAAAGCCCCGGTGGTAGCTTATACTGCAGAGTGCTGGTCCCTGACACTTCTTCCGTCGTGTTGGTTCAATCCCCTTGTGAGAGCCACTGGTGTTTGGTTAATCGGTCAGCTGTTGCCCACTTATCCCCAGGATTACGTGTTCAATCTTCCTTCCCCTTTCAGTTCCGACCACCCTCTGCTTGCTTTCTCTTACTGAAAGAAAGAAAGAGAACGAAAAAGGAAGGAAAGAAAGAAAACGAAAAAGAAACAAGAAGAAGTAAGAAATCGAAGGTGGTCTTGCTTTTACGAACGATTTTCTTTTTTCTGCGCAGATGATAAGACATACTGGATATGTTTGCTTCACAAAATAGACCAATTTCATTGAATGAATAAGTTTTATTCTCTTTTTGTTTTTGTTTGTTTGTTGTTTTTGTTTCAGTGTGTGTGTGTGTGTATGTATGTGTGTGTGTGTGTGTGTGTGTGTGTGTTTGTGTGTGTTTGTTTGTGTGTGTGTGTGTGTGTGTGTGTTGCGTGTGTGTGTGTGTGTGTGTGTGTGTGTGTGTGTGTGTGTGTGTGTGTGTGTGTGTGTGTGTGTGTGCGTGCGTGCGTGTATGTGTGTGTAATTCCGAAGATCATCATCATCGTCATATACCCTGACGCGTGGCGTTGGCTATCATGACCCTCCATACGAATCTATCCCTTGTCGCCGCAAGCACATCTCCCACCCTCTAAGTCCTCAGCCACCCTGCAAGTCCGTCCAATATTTTCTCTCTGGGTCTACCTGGTTGTCTCTTTCCCTCCAGCTTTCCTGTTGTGGCCAGGTGCTCTAATTTATCTTTCCTCATAAAATATCCTATAAATGTTGCCTGTCTTTTCCTAATCTTCTCTATTAATGATCTTCTTGTGTCCGCCTGCTTCAAGATTGTCTCGTTTGTTTTCTTAACTGTTCAATGAACTCTCAACATTCTTCTTAAAAACCACATTTTATTTGCCTCTATTTTGTTCTGACTTTGCATGTTGACTGTGAAGCCTGCTTTCTCCGGGGACAGTGCGTAGCCGCATTGCAGCGCCACCCATTTCTCTCTTTTTTTTTCCTGTTTGTGTGTATTTCTACTCACCTGTGAAAGTGGATTTTTCAATCGTGAGAAGGACAGGTCGTTTGATGCTGTAGGATCTTTAACGTGCGCTCAGTGTATGCTGCACATGGAACCTTGCCCTTCGGAAAAAAAAAAGCATGATCATGTCACTCTCTTGCTTCACGTTCTCCACTGGCTGGCTGTTTCTTGAAGAATTTCATACAAAATCAATACATTACGCTACAAGTGTATCAATGGTACTGCACCTATCTTCGTGACTACCTCCGAATATATACCCCTGCCCAACCTGTCTGTTCTGCTTCTGATACTAACTGCTTACAAATTTCTCGACATTCAATTTCAATTCAATTTCAATTCAATTTCTCAAGATGACGTCGCGCTCGGAATGAATTCCATATGCACTAACGTCACAGGTGCCATGTGATGGAGAAAATCCAGAATGATCACGGCACAAGCCTTAAGCCTACATATAAACCCATACGCTGGCCAGGTTCTGAGGTCCTACCTAGATAGTTCCATAACCCGGGGGTCGTAGGGGAGTGAGGTGGCAGAGACCTCAACTTTTCCCGGGGCCTGCACCGAGGGTGGCGTCCATCTCCTCTCCCTCGCTTCAAATTCATATTCATATTCACCTTTTTTTTTTTAAACAAGACTTCGGAAAGGCAAGAAGGCTACTTGGTCTTCAAGGGGTAGGACCTGGGAAATCAACCTATATCTCCAATGTTTTATACCAAGGCAGCCGGGCAACGCCCCACTCTTCACGATTTTTAACGGCTGTGGGATCTTTAACATGTGCAGTGCAGCCAGAATGCACACGGGTCCGACTCGTTTTTCGTCCCCTTCCGAAGGACTTGACGTTCAATTCGATTTTCCGGACATACTGAGGAGAAAAGTCAAGGCTTCTACGGGGAGCGAACCCTTGATC
>JAPXFY010000019.1:53759972-53774972 GCA_030674185.1 Monoplex corrugatus
GTCTTAATGTCAAAACATCTGGTTTATGTCGAGGACGAATGATGTATGAAAACATATGTAAAGATCAATGAAGTATGAATGATCAAGTAAGAGACAGTATTATAGACTTGAGTATCATCTCGCAAGAGACTGAGACAATAGGGTGGCTTTAGATGAAAATCAAGATAAGTTTTTAATATTCTTACCATTGAGTGGACATTCCAACCGACTAACCTACTGGAATAAATATTCTGGAATTCAGTGTGATGATGTTGACAAAATGGGGCTTGGAATGCTGGGAATCGACAATAGACACCCACTTGAAAAGTGTATGGTCCACTACTTGCAGTCCGTGGGGTCTCATAGATTTATTTTATTTATTTATTTATTTTTAAAAATGGCCACAGCAAAAGAGCATCCAGGAGTCATGACGAGGATGCAGCCAGGCCTCCTTAGAGTGTCAGGAGTAAGGGCCGAAACACTTGCTTGACGGGTTCTCCTCTGAGGACTTCGGCTGCGCTCTCCGCAGAGTTTCTTGCTAATGGTCGGCTACCAGTACTTATAGTCCTAGAGGTCTCATAGATTTATATGATATAAATAAATAAAAATAAATAAAATAAAAAAAAAACGAGAGTAAATAAATACATAAATAAAAATAAATAAACAAATAAATAAATAAATAAATAAAAAATAAATAAATAAACAAACAAACAAATAAATAAATAGAGCGGACAGCTGTAGATTTACCGTCGTGTCATGAAAGAGCACTGGTGCCTTTGGAATGAGTGAACAGTGATTATCAGGGCAAAATGGATTTTTCACTGCTTTTGATTCTGTTACTTCAGGCATCAGCTTTAGCAAAGTAATGAGTCTGTAAATGTCTTGATGTTAGGAAACTGCTGCATTATCAGGTGAGGGTGAAATCCTATCCGATGTGAGAGCTAGATACCTCTGTGCATGCTGAGCACACTCAGGACTGAGAACTGATTAAAAAAAAAAAAAAAAAAAAAAAAAAGAGCGACAACTGCTTTTTAGGTAATAAATACATTTTCTCGGTGTTTATCGTACTGTGACCCAAACGATAAACACCGAGAAAATGTATTTGTCATCTAGAAAGCAGTTGTCGCTAATTTTTTGCTTAATCGTTTATTTTACTATCTCATTTCGTGTTGTTTATGTCTTCGACAACCAAAGGCCGATTTTTTTTTCTGGGATCGAACGTTCTCAGCGCTGATGCAGTAACTACAGCAGTCCTTGTGGAATCATTGTGTGAACATCATGTCTTTTCATGGACATATCAGAAAGGGAAGAGCTCATTGCAACACGGAGGGAAGAAAACTGATGATCCTGATGACGTCTACAAATTGCTCTCTCTCTCTTTTTCTTTTCTCTCTGTCTCTCTCTCTCTCTGTGTCTGTCTGGTCTGTCTGTCTGTCTGTTCTCTCTCTCTCTTCCCTTCCCTTCTCCTCCTCTCTCTCTCTTCTTCTCTCCTCCTCTCCCCCCTCCCCCCCTCCTCCTTCTTCTTTTTCTTCTTTCTCTTCCTCTCATTCTTCTTCTTCCTTCTTTCTTCTTTCTTTCTTTCTTCTTCTTTTTCTTCTCCTCCCCCTTCTTCTTCTTTTCTTCTTTCTTTATTCTTCTCCTCCTAATCCTCCTCTTCCTCTCCTTCTTCTCCTTCTTCTTTGTCTTCTTTCTGTTACTCTTCTTCTCCCGCTCCTTCTTCTCGTTTTTCTTTTTTAATGGTTGGCCGCATGTTGGCTGGCTTGTTTTCCCCATCTCCCAATCAACATGTGTGCAGACCTGTCAGTGTTTAAATCCTTTTCGTGTGTATAAGCATGCAGAATATCAAGTATACACCGTCAAAGATACTGTAAGCCATGTCTGTTGCCAGCTTACGTTAACACGAAAACACCCAGAATTCAAACAATGGCAAGTTTGAGAAAACGGCTGTCTGCTGTTAACAAAGAAACACCACGAAGGTGCGGATGGGACCCAGAACACCAATGCCTCGCCACTCTCCGGACAATCACCCCCCCCCCATCCCCCACCCATGCTCCCGACGCCACTCGATAGTCATTTCATCAAGCAAAGGCAACATGTATCGGCCATTTTATGAGGAAAGGGGAATTGGAGCACCTGGTCACAACGGGAAAGCTGGAGGGAAAGAGAGCACCGGGTAGACCCAGGGAGAAGATGCTAGACGGACTTGCAGAGTGGCTGGGGACAAGGAGGGTGGAAGAGATGCTTGAAGCAACAAGAGATAGAGACAGATGGAAGTCCATAATCGCCAACGCCATGCGGCAAGGCACCTGATGATGATGATGAAAGGGGGGTTGTCCATGCGTTGCATGACCTATTGGGACCCAGTCATCAGTTACCTTGTTTACAAACCAAATGGCAAGGTAGGGAGATGACAAACCCCGGGAAATAGCCACACAACGCGCACCAACCAGTTCCAGCCCAGCCCCCTGACCAAGAGAGAATGGAAGACCCCTCTCTCGTCCCACTTCGGTCTTTGTCTTTCTTTCGGGCAACCCGTCCTACAACCAGCTCGCATAACTGCAGGCTCGTTCCACCTACTAGATCTACAGTCTCGACACGGTTGAAAAATGAGATCATTATCGTTATCTTTATCATTATCTTTCTGTATCTTGCATTAGTGTGGACCCTCTGTGGGCGAGCGCCGGCTGGATGTGAAAAAGCATTAATGTGCTTATACTACTACCCTCGAAAATGAAAATAAGTTTGTTCTTGTTCTTTCTATCTCTCTTTCTGTCTCTGTTTCTCTGTCTGTCTGTGTGTTCTCTCTCTCCCACGACACACACACCACACACACACACACACACACACACACACACACACACACACACACACACATCACACCAACACACACACACTGTCTGTCTGTCTCTCTCTCCCTCTCTCTCTCTCTCGCACGGACACACCACACATACAAACACTCACACACACACACGCACCACGCGCCGCACACCACACCACACACACACACACACACACACACACACACACACACACATACACACCCTCACACATTTCATTTTTGACTTAGTTTACATTTTATGTGTTATGGGTTCATTTTTTAATGCTTGTGTTTGTGTGTAGAATTTCAACGGCTGTTGTACGACAGGTTCAATGGGACCTAATGCTACTCTCTGGATGTCTGAAATTTCAAGTCTGAACTCTCTCTCCCCTCTCTCAAGTCTGAAGTCTTTACTCCCTCCCTCCTCCCCCTCTCTCTCTCTCTCAAGTCTGAAGTCTTTACTCTCTCCCCCCTCTCTCTCTCAAGTCTGAAGTCTTTACTCCCTCCCCCCCCTCTCTCTTCTCTGTCGCTGTCTGTGTCTTTCTGTCTGTCTCTCTATCTGTCTGTCTGTCTCGCTTTCTGTCTCTGTCTGTTATGTCTCTGTCTCTCTCTCCCTGTCTCTGTCTGTCTGTCTGTCTGTCTGTTTCTCTGCATGTCTGTCTGCCTGTCTGTCTGTCTCCCTCTCCCTCCCCCTCTCTCTCTCTCTCCTTTTCACCGCTACAAACTGCCGGTTCGCCATACACGGTACTGAACATATCATCACATAACCCTTATTACCTGTATATAAACTGAAGCTTAACATGTTCACGGTCCACTTGCCATGCACGGTAAGGCGAGCTGTGTCGTTGATACAGTAGGAGTGTCAACACAGCCCCGTATCACTAAGCACAAAGCACTATAGTATATATGGACAGCGACACTACATACAGGTCAATCTATCGTGGACATAAGCCTACTGGAATTATTTTCGTTGAAAGAGCTTCTGGCTTGTGAGGGCAGGTCAAGACACTTGTTTGTGGTGTGTTGTGTGTGTGTGTGTGTGCTTTTTTTCTTCTTCTTTCTCTCCTGTGGACACCTCGCTTGTGGGTTTTGTTTGACGTGTTGTTTATTTATTTATTTATTTATTCATTCGTTTATTTATTTAGGCCTACCTATTTGATTGTTTGTTAATTTATTCATTCATATGTTATCCTACTGAAACATTTACTTGCTTAATTTTGTGTGAGATATAGAATTTCCAGTGTTGTGCGTGTTAACGTTTCAATTGCTGATTTGTGGTGTGTGTGTGTGTGTGTGTGTGTGTGTGTGTGTGTGTGTGTGTGTGTGTGTGTGTGTGTGTGTGTGTGTGTGTGTGTGTGTGTGTGTGTTTGTGTGTGTGTGTGTGTTGTGTGTGTGTGTGTGTGTGTTCGTTCGTTATTTCTTTTAACGTCTATTCACATATGTGCTTTTTGACTGGGAAAAAAAAAAAGGTGCGTAAGGAATGAATGAATCTATGTAATCATGAAGGCATTGTATCAATTAAGGTAACAATTAATGTAACATCAAACAAATTAACGAACAAAAGAAAAACAATCAGAACATTATATCAGTCAGGCTTCATCGGATTTCTCGGGGCTGTGTGGGAGTTACAGGTATAAAACAGTTGGGCTGAATCAAAGGAAACGACCTACAGGACTGTGCAGTAAACGTCTAGCAATGTGTAAATACAGAGTGAAATCAGTATGTTTCTGTTTTAAGTTTGTAAATGACGCAGGGAAATAAGGTCGCATTCGCTGACAACACAAAAGGTGATCAACTGTTATAAAATCACCACAGATACATTTGATGGTTTTACTAAATTTAGTTCGAAGTGAATTGAGAGTTAATCTGTAAGCTAAAGTTATCTCTTGTCTTGTAAAACCCTGGTAATTTACCGAGAAGGGGCGAAGGATCACATTGCGCTTTTACTTTGTTTTCTAACATAGCATTCATTTCATGTTCAGAGAGTGGTAAATCAAGTTTAGTACTGCCAAGCCCTATTCATTGCTGCATTTTTTGCTATTCTGTCGACCCGATCGTTAAAAAGGATACCACAGTGTAACCTGTGTATTATTTGTTATTAAACAATGAATTAGAAATTTTATCTCAAATATTAACGAACTATTTACTTTATGTTCGCAACATTTTAAGGATTGTAATGCAGATTTCGAATCTACACATAATAGGATATTAAACAAAGTTATGGGTAAATCTACTATATATTTCAGTGCCATTAGGATGGCAACTAATTCAGAAGTGAAGATTGAATGTCCCTGTCCTTAAAGAGTAAGCCTTTTCTACTTTAAATTTAGGAATTAGAAAGCCAGCGCCTGCTTTACCATCATCTAGAACAGAGCCATCTGTTTAAAGATTTTTTTAAGTAACATCAATTGCTAACAAGTGTGGATTAATATCTTTTGTCAGGTCAGTATCAGTGTAGTTGATATCAAAAATAGCATTGGACAGTTCCCAGGGGGGTAGAGGACAACATATCATTTTATGTGAAACTTTGTTAGGTAATACGTGAGAAAGTTTGAAGAGCTCATTTGTGTAAGTGGATATTGTTTCTTGTGATTTTATTGTTCTTGCTCTCTTGGGGAAATGGATGTCAGACCGAATTTTAAGTTCCGTACTGGCATAATTAGCTACTGCTTTTGTTCTAACTATATATTTAGCAGTTGATAACTTCCTCCAATCTTCCAAGGGAAGGATGCCGGCTGTTTTATATACTTCTTGTGTTTTTGTATACACCGGTACCCCAAGAGCACATTTAATAGCTTTACTATCTAAGCTTTGAAGTTTTTTCAAATAGCATTTTGGAGCTGAAAAATAGACCACTTGACCATAAGCCAACTTAGATCTGACTAAAGCTGTGACAAGATGTAACAACGTTTTAGTGTCCTGTCCCCAGGACTGTTTACTAATAATTCTTATTAAATTATAGCTTTTCATAGCTTTACATAACAAGGCATCAATATGTTCTTTCCACTGTAAACTAGAAGTTAATTGTACTCCCAGAAATTTCACGTGAGTAGTATATTTCAGTTCCTCATCACCAATTTTAAACAACGGTACTTCTTTCGGACTGAGACCATTATTAAAAAGCATCATGTGTGTTTTTTCATTGGATATTTCCAGACCGTTAACTGTCAAGTAAGTGGAAATATTATTAATTTCATGTTGATAGACCTTTTTAATGTATTTTATATTCTCTCAAGGAAGTCTTCCTTTTTAACGAAACATTCATCCAGATCGCTATATCATCAGCGTACTGAGCAACGTTTACATTGTTTGAGACTTGAGTTGGTAGGTCATAGATCAAAATATTGAATAATAGAGGAGATATTACGGAACCCTGAGGAATTCCCATGTTTACAGATCGTTTTTCAGAGTATGTATTACCTATTTTAGCGACTATACTTCGGTCATTTATAAATGTTTTGATAAAATTATAAAGATTACCGTTGAGACCAATATGTTTAAATTTCAACAAAAGTCTCGCATGCCAGACTTGATCGTATGCTTTTTTAAGATCAAAGAAGGTAGCTAAGACATTTTTCCTTTTAGCAAACTGATTTTTTATTTGAGTTGTTAACTTAACTAAATGGTCTGATGTTGATCTACCTTTTCGAAACCCAGATTGATTGATAGGTATTATATTATTTTTCTCACAAAAGTAACTCAGTCTATTCACTATAATTTTTTCCATTAGTTTTGAAACATGGGATGTAAGCGAGATAGGTCTGTAACTACCTGGATCTGAAAGGGGTTTGTTAGGTTTTGGTATTGGTAACACAATCGAAGTCTTCCAAATGTCAGGTAAGCGACCACTTTCCCAGCATTTTAGTATGATATTGTGTAAGTATTCAATCCATTTCTCTGGTAAATGATTTAAAAGGGTATATGAAACGCCATCCAGTCCTACAGCCGATTTTTTGTTGTTCAACGAGAGAAGGGCATCTTTAAGTTCTTTTTATTGTAATTTTTGAATTTATGTACATGTGACTATCAGGGGCAGGATCTGAGTATGCGACGGACTCTTCAATTTTCCGTCTTTCCTCCCTTAATGGAGTAGACAAGCTACTGGAATTACTTGTTCTTGAAAAGAACTGTACAAATTCTTCAGCTTTCTCAGATGACGAAGGAAAGTCTTTATCTTTAATCTTAATAGGAAACTGTGGTAAATTAAAACCATTTTTCATTTCTTTGACCTTATTCCAAATTTTAGGAAGATCTTTAGGCCCGGAAATTTGTTCAGAGCAAAAATCTTACCAATAGCGCTTTTTGGCTTGGGCTATAACTTTGTTTGAGTGAATCTTAGCCATTTTCATATTGTAATGGTCTTCTGGAGATTTAGTTTTTAAATAGAGTTTATACATTTTCTTTTTTTCATTCTTTGCTTTTTCACATAATTGATTCCACCAACTATTTCCAACATGAGTACCTTTGTTTACATTTTTCATTTTTGGAATGGAATTGTTTGCTGCCTCATGTAGCGCGTCGGTGAAATGGGAATACATATCATTAATATTGACGCATTCATTAAACGTGCAATCTTTTCCCATTAAAATCTTCCGGTATTTTACCCAGTTAGCACGTTTGTACATATATCGAGGTATAACGTCGTCTTGTTCTGGTGTGCTATCAAACGGTTCATTTATAACTGTAACAATTGGCAGGTGATCACTTCCGAGGGAGTCAGATGTAACATCCCACATGCTATTAATGACAAGGTCAGGTGATAACAAAGTTAGATCAATGGCAGAAACCTTATGTTGAGGATTATCCGGAATTCTAGTTGTTCTACCGTCATTTAACAATACTAATCCGGAGTCAATGACATTTTCTACAAAACGATTGTTAGATACATAGTGACAGTCCTTATCCCAAAATGGAGAATGGGCATTAAAATCCCCCGTGATCAACCATTTCGCATTGTTGTCTAAAGTCCGTAGCCAGTCACTATTTTCACTATTAGGCCCACGTGGATAATACACAGAAAGTATGTTTATAGATGACACAGAGTTAATCTTCACTTTCACAGCCACGCAATAAACACCGTCAGTGCCCTTTGGCACAGGAGGCGGAATGATCTTATAATCCACGTCTTTGCGTACATAAATGGCTGCATAAATCTTTGAGTTATTGTCACAGACGTGTGTCACTGGAGGAAAGTGATAATCTTCTAACTTAGGTAATTTACAATTTGCCACATTCAGTGACTGTAAGGCAACAATATGATGCTTATTTACGGATAAATATTGTTGAAGATGAGGATGATTAATATTCACTGATCGACTGTTCCATTGAAGAACAGAAAAACCAGTGTTATGTTGATTTTTGACTTGCATAACTACCCAAAACCAATAGTAGATAATTACATATATGAAGAAACAAAAAAATTAAACGAAAATAAAATCAAGATGAAGATAACTTTGGCGAAAGGAAACACACCTATGAACACCTAGCCTATAGTATAAGCGACAGTAAAAACCAATAGAAGAAAGTCGCTACTATATGCAGGTTGACGCTGGTGCATTCACTACTTAAATACAGGATCACCAATCACAAAAATCTCTCAAAGGATGGAAATAATTATAACTAGAGATGTTACCATTCCACCATGGACACTGAGACCGATTGACATGGGGTGTTCCTGAATAATAGAATGGATCATAACTAGTGTTATAGGTGGTGAACGCGTAGTTTTGAGACTTCCTGCTTGGATGACGAGGTTTCCGCTTTTGTGACTCCCAGAGGACACTGTTGACATGTCTGCCGATGTTCCTGGCAAGGATGGAAGAGCCATGTCGATTGGGATGTACAGTGTCCTTGAAAGTAGGGTTGAATTGGGACTTCAAATTGCCATGATCCAAGAAGGAGATGTTGTTACGACCATACAGCTCAGAGTGAAGCAGGGCGTTCAGGAGATCTATTTTTATTTGAAGGACCTTGTCTTTCACTGGGGCTGTTTTGCTAAGGATAATTTTGCTCTTGGGATATGTTGTCATAATCTCGTCCACGGCTTTTATTAGTTTTTTTACAGACAATTCCGGGTTCACTGGTCTTCAAATCGAATAGTCCACAATGTATGACAAAACAATCAAATTGAGCGGTAGAGGATTCTTTCAGGAACTGAGAAATGTTGTCTATAGAAGAAGTTTTCTTTGTTTCAACAGTGAAACCATATGAATTACCAAGTCTGTGACCATAAACACCATTTAATATTGTGTCGTGTAGAAGGAGAACTGATGGTAGAGCAGTGTTGACTTTTTCTTTTTGTGTATTTTTGGATGTGACGCGAGATGCAGCTTTCCCGTCCATGTGTTGTTTTGCTATCTTTTTCGTCATCGGCTTGACGTCATTTTCCTTGCGCGTGATTTTGTTCCCCATGTCGTTAGATTTGTTTGATCGTTGTTTTGTTGATTTTGATGTTTTTGTAAGGTTTGGTGGAGTTGCAGATGGTGGTGGTGGGGTGACTGATGTTGTAGTCGCCCGTTTAGCTGCCTCTGCGTAAGAGATGGGCAGCGGTGACGGACGTGGTTTGTCTGTGTGGTTGGGGTCTGTTTGTGTCCCAACCGACACACAGACCGGCGGCATCCTTCCACTTGAAAGTGCCCCACTGCTCATCTCTTGTAAATGGTCACTAACAAGTTTCTCTAAGGACAAAATCCGATCGGACATCGCGAGTACCAACGATTTTAACTCACTGATGGAGTCGACAGGCGAAGCGGTGACAGCCTTCGCAGCGTTGATGGATCTCTTGCTTCCACCAGTGATATTGTTGGCGTTATCGTCAGACACGCAGGCAGATGACTCTTTCGTAGCGCAGGATGCCTACCGGAGACGTCTTGTTTTAGTCATGACTGTATTTTAGCGTGGATGCATGCAGCAGAGAAAATATTTAGTTGTGCCCTGTCGCCATGTTGTGACGTGTCGTGTGTGTGTGTGTGTGTATGTGTGTATGTATGTGTGTGTGTATGTGCGCGCGCGTATGTGTGTGTCTGAGTGTGTAGCGCGCGCGTGTACATGCATTATGCATTTTTTTTTGTTCATTTGTTTATCTTAATCTATCTTTGAGTTAAAAACAATTTTGACCCAAACTTCTATGTCCAACATTCTTCGTACCATAGTGAAGGATCCAGATATCGTTGAGATGATCTATTCAGTCATATATTTTGTTCGTTCATTATATCTTATGTCTTACTGTGACGATGGTAAGGTCAGAAGAAGAAGTTAGAGTGAGTGTGAGTGGCAAGAATGGCTTCATCTAAGTACCGAGAGTAGGCCTACTTGGACACATAGTAATGAACTGAGTGTAAGCAGAGCTGTGAAACTTGATAGAGGGATAGCTAAGTCTGTTGACAGAGTTGTGGACTCCAGACCTGGTACCTCGAGTTCAATCCCAGCACGAAGCATAACAACTGGTCTGCTGACTGTCCGTTCTTATAATGCTTTCCATTATTCTGGTGTTGTCAGCGTAGTGGTTTTTATTTATTATTTATTTGTTTATCTAGAGTCTATCTATCTGTCTGTCTATCTATCTGTCTGTCTGTCTATCTATCTGTCTGTCTGTCTGTCTGTCTGTCTGTCTGTCTGTCTATCTATCTATCTGTCTGTCTGTTTGTCTATTTATTTATCTATCTATATCTACCTACCTACCTACCTGTGTGTCTGTCTGTACCAACCTACCTACCTACCTACTATCTATCTATCTATCTATCTATCTATCTATCTATCCACTATCTATCTATCTATCTATCTATCTATCTATCTATCTTATCTATCTATCATCTATCTATCTACTATCTATCTGTCTATCTGTCTGTCTCATCTGTCTGTTGTCTATCTGGTTGTCTATCTATTCTATTATTTATCTATTATTTATTATCTATCTATCTATCTGTCTGTCTGCTATCTATTATCTTTTTTTGTTTTTATCTGTATATCTGTTTATCTATCATATATTATCTATCTGTCTGTCTCTCTGTCTGTCTACCTACTACTATCTGTCTATCTACTATATCTATCCTATCTATCTGTCTATCTGTCTATCTATCTATCTATCTATCAATCTATCTACTATCTATCTATCTATCTTTCTTCTTTTCTATCTATCTATCTATCTATCTATTATCTATCAATCTATTCTGTCTATCTATCTATCTATCTATCTATCTATCTATCTATCTATCTATCTATCTATCTTATTACCATCTATCTATTTTTGTATTTATATTTTATTTTGTTGAATAGGTCCTGTTCGCTCCCATCCACGCCTCACCCAGCACCTCATCCTCCGTTGCAAGACCTTGCCAGCGCGTAGGGTTCTGCGCAGATTCGAGGAGGCTGCCAGATAATCACTGGCAGACCTTTGGTGGAGCGCACACGGAACTCCCCGAGTGTGATGATTCCTTCCTGAACAAACGCCAAACCCGAAATCAGTTACGGTCAACTGGAGAGCAGCAGGACTTTGACCGTCATCTCTGTATATATGATTCAGTCATCAGTGGCATCAGTTAGAGACATAGACAGAGATCCGTGTCGATCAGAGACATAAAGAGAGAGATCCGTGTGTCAGTCAGAGATGGAGAGAGAGAGATATCCGTGTAATTTTATCAAGATTTGATCGTGTCTTCAGAGCCTCTGCCTGAGCTGGTTAAACGACAATAGAGGGGGAAAATACCTGAAACAGACACGATTCAGTGTGTTGTAGATCGTTTGGTTGTTTTTTTTGGTGTTTTGATTTCTGTTACTGGATTACGATATACAGAGATCTACGGCATTTTGTAACGTCACTTCACGTCTTCTCGCGTCACTCACGTCAAGTCACATCATGTCAATTCGGCGTCTTTGACACAGAGCGGAACAACTAGGAGGATTCACCATGACTTGTAAGTGTCAGGTGTGTCAGGAAATATGTGTGTGTGTGTGTGTGTGTGTGTGTGTGTGTGTGTGTGTGTGTGTGTGTGTGTGTGTGTGTGTGTGTGTGTGTAGGGGGAGTGGAATGGGGGCGGAGGGTTTGGATGTGTACGTATATGCATGCGTGTATGTGTGTGGCTGTGTGTACTTCTTTTTCTTCTCTTCTCTCTTTCTTTCTCTCTCTCTCTCTCTCTCTCTTTCTTTCTTTCTCTCTTGTGTTTATACAGATAGTCTCAATGGCTTGAGAGAAGCCTGTGTTGTCTGAATACACCGTTGTAAGACAAATTAAAATTCTGTGTAAGAGAAAATAAAACATTAATGTCTTTGTTGTCAAGACTGGGACTACACAGTCAGGCCTCATCCACTTGAGGGGTTTGTTCAAATCTCCAGACCAACACCGCAAGTGTATATATCTCTCGGTCCTGGTTGACAACACGGGCACGTTATGAAAGTAAGCGTAGGGTACAGCCCTGACAGTAGTCTCAGTCCTAGACGAAGCTCCATAGCGTCATGATTATCATCTTCATCGTCGTTATTATCATCACAAACTGTAAAAACTGTCCCAGTTTTTGTGGCCATCAAGGTTGACGTAGAAAATGGGACAAGAAAAACAAAACAAAACAAAAAACAACAAACAAAACAAAAACAAACAAAAACAAACAAACAAACAAAACAAAACAAAACAAAACAAAACAAAACAAAGAATAAACGCAATGCTTCGGAAGTGAAGTTAATCCTCTGACTCCCGCACACCTATCCACTAAGTACAAAAACTTAACCTTTGGAGTCATCATCCCATCCACAGCTTCCTGCAGGACAAGAAGCTGGTGGACAGGGTGAGGGACTCCAAGGGTTAAGTCTCCCTCACCCAGTCCTGCAGGAAGCTGGAGATAGAGTGAGGGGCTCCAAGGTGTTTATGTTTTCGCTTTTCTAGTATGGTTGACAATGTAGAATGCTGGTGAACAGGGTGCAGGTCTGATAGGTTTTATCTGAGTCGTTTTTCTATGCATGTAGCCTATGTTGTTTCTATTTCTATTTGTTTAGTTTGAACAGAAAGTCTCTCTCGGTTTTAACTTGTAACATGTATAATAATATAATAATAATAATAATATATAATAATATAAAATAATAATAATAATAATAATAATAATATAATAGTATAAAATAAGAAAAGACAAAAGAATTTATTATATTAAAATCCCGAAAAGTACAAGCTTGTGTATAAAATTGATAAAATGATATAGTTATATGAATGGATTTGACTTGCATGCCTTTACAATTTGCACTCCATGAAACTGTTACTTCGTATGTTTGTGGTTTCTGTTTTTTAATTGGTTTTTTTTATTTTTTTTTTTTTTACATTTCGCTTTTACGTCTTTGTGCTTACGTTATACATTAGTGTTGTAAAAACTGGTTTTAAGGCGGGTCCAGTGGGATCTGGTGCTACTATCCTTGAGTAAAAAAACCAAAAACTTTGAAGTTTGAAATGTAAATGTTCTTATCCTAAATCCGATCAATCTCCGAAATGTTTTGTTCAATTTCCACTCCTTAAAATCATTCTTAAACGACCAAAGGACAAAATCATGCAACCTGAAACCAAGAAGTACTTCTTTGACGATGATTATTGGATTAAGCACATTGAAACTTACGTTAACCTGTTCAGCAGGGTTTCAAAAGTTTAAAAACTCTGCTCTTATAAGCCGCACCTTACACACACCTTAAGTTCTTAATCAAAGTTGTGACGCAGCTTAATCTTTTGAGCCAAAGACAGAGAGAGAGAGAGAGGGGGGGTGGGGGAGGGTAGAAAAAGGAGTAGAAGAGAGAGTGAAGAGTGAGAAGAGAGAGAGAAGAGAGGGAGAAAGAGAGAGAGATATGGGATAATGGGGAAAGAGAGAGAGAATGACGAGAAGGAAAGAGAGGGAAGAAGGAGAGAGAGAGGGAGAGAGGGGAGAGAGAGAGAAAGAGAGTGAGAGAGAGAGAGAGTGAGAGAGAGAGAAGAGAGAGAGAGAGAGAGAGCGAGAGAGAACGAGAGAGCGAGAGCGAGAGAGAACGAGAGAGAGAGAGAGAGAGCGAGAGAGAGACAATGACAATGATGCTTATGTGAGAGAGAGAGAGAGAGAGAGAGAGAGAGAGAGAGAGAGAGACAGAACAGAGAGAGACAGAGACAGAGACAGAGAGAGATCAGATCAAAATATTGCCGTGGAAATAGACTAATGGCAGAAATGAGACTGTTAGAGATGCAAGAGATGAAGACTAAATAGATCATACAGTTCAAAGAACAGAGGGGAAAACACGCCTCTTGCTCCTCCTCCTTCCCCTTAAAACATAAACCGAAAAAACTGTAGAGGGAGGAACAACACACCTCCCCCTCTCCCTCTACCACAACCCCTAAAAAGAATACAGACTTCAAAACTAATGGGAGGGGGAGGGAGTGAACAACATGGCTCCCCTTCCACCTCTGTTCCACCCCCTTTGAAAATATACAGAGTACAAAACTGACAGAGGAGAATGGAAACTGTAGGGGAGAGAGAGCAAGGAAAGACAGACTCTTGATTACAAGAGGCTTCATTGACGTGGCGCCTAATAAAGATTATACAATGTAAGCCAAATGGTTTTCATTACATTTTCTGCTTGTCTCTAGAATGGTGTCCATTTACTGCTCATCTTTGTTGTTGTTGTTGTTGTTGTGTTTTTGGTCAATGACTATTAACCCTTTGACTCCCGCACTCTATCTACCAACAGCAAAAACTGAACCCTTTGACTTCCTCACCCTATCCACCAGCTTCCTGCAAGGAAGCTGATGGATAAGGTGAGCGAGTCAAAGGGTTAAGGTTTTAGTTCCTTGCAGGAAGCTGGTGGGTAAGATGAGGAGTCAAGGGTTAAGTTTTGGCTTTGCTAGATTGATTGGTTATTCCGGATGCTGGTGGACAAGGTGCGGGAGTCAAAGGGTTTGACTGGTAGACGGCAGAGACAAGGGGAAATCCCGGAACCGTGAAGTCATGAAATCGTTCACAGTTCACCAGAAAAAGTTTGTTTTTTTTCCTTTTGTGTTTTTCGTTTGTTTTTGTTTTTGTTCAGATCCATGTCCTTCGCTTGTATAGATTCACTTCCAAGTCCGATGGAAGGACCTTCGATCCCCTCTTTCCAGTTTGAGTCTCTGTACTCTGCACCAGGCTTACCTATTGGATGGTTCTTATGCGCAGATGTTGTCACAACAGGGGCGAGAGGGCATGCTGTTCCCTCTTCTAACATACGATGCAGTC
>JAPXFY010000019.1:53779972-53829972 GCA_030674185.1 Monoplex corrugatus
GACATAGCCCTCCACTATTCTGTGACATAGCCCACCACTATCATTTGACATAGCCCACCACTATCATTTGACATAGCCCACCACTATCCTTTGACATAGCCCACCACTATTCTGTGACATAGCCCACCACTATTCTGTGACATAGCCCACCACTATCTCACCTAAGATCCTGTAGTATCTCGGGTTCGATCCCTGCCCCCAAACATTAACCCTTTGACTCCCACAAGCATCCTGCGTTGTTAACCTTGCAAGCAAAGCAAAAACTCCACCCTTTGACTCCCGAACCCTATCCACCAACTGCAAAAACTTAATCCTTTGATTCCTTTACCCTATCCCCACCAGCTTCCTGCGGGAAGCTGGTGGATGGGGTGAGGGAATCAAAGGGTTAAACTTCCTGCAGGAAGCTGGTGGATAGGGTAAGGGAATCAAAGGGTGGAGTTTTTGCTTTGGTTGGCAATGCAGGACGCTTGTGGGCAGGATGCGGGAGTCAAAAGGTTTTAATGTTTGCATGATTCTAATGGTGTCAGCTTAGTTTTTCATCTGACAGATCCCCTCTGCCTCCCTCCCCCTCCCCCTCCCCAATTCAACACCTTGCCACCACATAGGGATCTGCGCAGGCTCGGAGAGTCTACCGGATAATTGCTGACAGATTTGGGTGGGACACATATGGAATTGTCCGAATGCGACGAATTCCTACTGCACAGTCTCCAGTGGTAAGAAACTTTAGGGAGAGCTGGACAGCAGAAGGTCCTCAGAGGAGAAACCCCCGTCAAGCAAATGTTTCGGCCCTTAACTCCTGACACTCTAAAGGGGCCGGGCCACATCCAGGTCATGACTCCTGGATGCCCCTCTGCTGTCGCCAGTTTCTTTCTTTTTTTTTTTTAATGTAGAAATTTGTCTTCCTCCTGGAATCGAACCCGCGCGTATAGGTGGTCAGGTTTCTCAAGGCAAAGTCACCCTTGTGATGGATGTCTTAATTAACCACTCGGCTAGTTGACACATTTGGGTGAAGCTCATAATTATGACATTGTCCGAATGCAACGAATCCCTACTGCACAATCTCCAAATTCTATCCCGTCATTACTGTCATCCTCAATGCCACGTCATCACGTCTTCGTCAGAGAAAACCTGAGCTCAGCTTCATAGCAGTAATGTCCTTACGGCAGTTACCGTTTCTCGACTTTTCCAATCTAGTGAAAGTTTATTTATGATGGTTGCAAGCCTTTCCCTGACTGAGACCAGGGTATAGTTCATATTCGTTTTATCACAACGGATTTACTATGTGATTGTTATTGTTGTTTAAAGCCCAGCCGACTGCGTAGAGCCTTATATCAGGGCCATTACGGCTTCGAAACATACAAAACTTCAACAGGACAGAAAAAAGAAAGAAAAGAAAATCAAGTACACATATCAATGCATTCGCGCATACAATCCAAGGATATGCCCCTGGCTTTGACCACTCCGTCCAATTTATCGCGCAGAGGATTTAAAAAACACACCTGAATACAAATTTAAGCAGACCTATGGACATCAACAGATTCACAAAAAAAAAACCCGGGTATAAATGACCTGAAATTGCTTCCCTAGAGCCAAAAATGTACTTAATACATGTACCCAATTATCAATCCTAAGAAAAAGTACGTGAGACTTTCTCGAACACATACAGGTGAATGGGCCAGCAAGGCAGAAAATGATAGGAAGAAAAGACAGAAAGCAAAGGAACAAAACAGAAATTAAGAGAGTGAGAGAAAAGATGAAATTTCTAGCACATAATTTCCAGAAGGTGGGGATACTATTTATAATGAATGAGCCCCCGGCATCCCTACGGGGGGATTTACTATGTGATAGTCGGGATGCTCTCCCCGTTGAGATTGCATCGCCGCAGTGCAGCACAATCCTTTTTTTTTTTCAGTCTACCAAGACTTTAGAAAGACAAGAAGACTTATTGGCCTTCAAGGAGAGGGAACTCGAAGTGGGAATTGAACCTATCTCTCCAGGTTTTCATTATACCAGGGCGAATACCCTGCTCTTCACGATTTTTAATTGCCGTGGGATCTTAAGCGTGAGCAGGCCAGAAGGCACACATGTCCCACTCGTTTTTCGTTCTTTTCCGAAGGACTAGACGTTCAGTTCGATATTCCGGTCAAACTCGGGAGAAAAGTCAAGGCCTTATTGGGGAGAGAACCGTGGAAACTTGAGTTTAATTGTTGGCAGGAGAAACCTCTGAACCATTTCTGCCACTCTTCTCGTTATCATAACTGAACATAGATCAGTCATCTTCATCATCAACAACAGCACTGCGCTTTTATTCTGATGTTTTGGTCACAGATTATCACGACAAATAAGCAAATAACGACGGGGTAGACTTAATGACTTAAAGGGAGAGGGGCAGAGGGAGGGGAAGAGCAATGATGGAATAAAGAGTTTTCATAGATATAGCGTTGATCAACTGGAATAAGACTTCAGTTTTGTGTGTCTGATATTTTCGTAATGTTTGTGAGCACACACACACGTGTGTGTGTGTGTGTACGTGCGTGTTGTATGTTTATATGTATGTATGAGTGTGTGTGTGTGTGTGTGTGTGTGTGTGTGTGTACGTGCGTGTGTATGTATGTATGAGTGTGTGTGTGTGTGTGTGTGTGTGTGTGTGTGTGTGTATGTGTGTGTGTGTGTGTATGTGTGTGTTAATTCATTTATTTTTGTAGTCCTACGTGTATGCACGTTTGTCTTTTGCAACTTCGCTGTTTTTGTTCTTTTGCAGTTTCCAACTTCTTCGTTTGTTTGTCTTCGTAACCACCTCTTCTGTAATTTTTTTCTCTCGTTTTTATCTTACTTTGCATGCTCACAACTTGTTTTTAAGTGCTGTAAGTTGAAATGCAGCTCTAGTCAGATGCTGACTTTTTGTGAGATTGCAAATTGTTTGATTAATCAGACTGGCCTTTCGTTTATGTCACAGGCTCTCCCTGGTCATGTCAAAATGAAGCCCTCAGACAGATGTTTAAGGTGAGCATCGTGCGCGCGCGCGCGCATGTGTGTGTGTGGTGTGTATGAGAGAAAGAAAGAGAGAGAGAGAGAGAGAGAGAGAGAGAGACAGACAGACAAACAGAGAGAGACAGACAGACACACACAAAAAGAGAGAGAGACAGACAGACAGACAAACACAGAGACACAGACAGACACACAAAGAAAGAGAGACAGACAGACAAACAGAGAGAGAGAGAGACAGACAGACAAACACAGGGGAGAGAGAGACAGACAGACAGACACAGACAGAGAGAGAGAGAGACAGACAGAAAGATAGACAAAAACAGGGAGAGAGAGAGAGAGAGACAGACAGACAGAGAGAGACAGACAAAAAGAGAGAGACAGGAGAGAGAAGAGAGAGAGAGAGAGAGAGAGAGAGAGGAGAGAGAGACAAACAAACACAGAGAGAGAGACAGACAGACACACAAAAGAGAGAAAGAGAGACAGACAGACAAACACAGGGGAGAGAGAGAGAGAGAGAGAGAGAGAGAGAGAGACAGACAGACAGACAAACAGAGACAGACAGGCAGAGACAGAGAGAGACAGACAGACAGAGAGAGAGAGACAGACAGAGTGAGAGAGACAAAAAGAAACAGAGAGAGTGACAGAGAGAAACAGGGAGAGAGAGAGAGAGAGAGAGAGACAGACAGACAGACAGAGGGAGAGAGACAGACAGACAGACAGAGAGACAGACAGACAGACAGAGACAGACAGACAGAGAGACAGAGCGTGAGAGAGAGAGAGAGAGAGAGAGAGAGAGAAAGAGAAAGAAGAGAGAGAGAGAGAGAGAGAGAGAGAGAGAGAGAGAGAGAGAGAGAATGACAATGACAATGACAGTGATACTTTAAACGATTTTTATGGTAGCAGTTAAGAGCCAAAAGCCATTTAAAGAAACTTGCCGTTGTTGTTCTACATATCTCTCTAGACTTACGAAATTCTGCAAAAGAAATACACTAATAAACGAATAATGTCAGACGTAATGCATAAGGAAATCAAAGGGTAACAGCTTTTGCTGTAGTGTGTGTGTGTATGTGTGTGTGTGTGTGTTTGTTTATTTGTGTGTGTGTGTGTGTGTATGTGTGTGTGTTGTGTGTGTGTGTGTGTGTGTGTGTGAGTGGTGTGGTTGTGTGTGTGTGTGTGTGTGTGGTGGTGTGGTGTGTGTGTGGTGTGTGTGTGTGTGTGTGTGTGAGTGTGTGTGTGTTGTGTGTGTGTGTGTTGTGTGTGTTGTGTGTGTGGAGTGTTTGTGTGTGTGTGTGTGTGTGTTTGTGTGTGTGTGTTGTGTGTGTGTTGTGTGTGTGTGGTGTGTGTGTGTGTGTGTGTGTTATCTTCTCCCCTATCTGCCCCAAATGATTATCCGCCCCTCTTTTGTTAACCCACACACGCCTGTCTTTGTAAACCAACCCGCTTTTCTACCTGTCATCCTACCACCGAGCTACATTTTGCAACGACATAGATACTAGCAGAAAGGTCGACTCACCGCCATTGTTATTCTACGAGAGGACAGCATTAGATGCTAGCACACAGGTGTGTGTGTGTGTGTGTGTGTATGTGTGTGTGAAAGAGAGAGAGAGAGAGAGAGAGAGAGAGAGAGAGAGAGAGAGAGAGAGAGGAGAGAGAGAGAGAGAGAGAGAGTTGCACAGTTGAGTGAGTTTTAAAGTCCTACCACTCTTAGAGTATACGAGGACCAGCGAAAAAATTTTTTGAAGAAGCCTTTAATAATTTTAAAGCATTGTGAAAACCGATGCTTTATTCGGTTCTCTGATCCACCCTAGATGGCAATCGAATGGGTGAATGAGAGAGAGAGAGAGAACTCAGAAAACGTTTATTGTACATCGGCCTTAGGCCACAATACATGCATGGGGAAGGGGAGGGGAGGGTTCGGATTTTCTGAAGCATTCATACAAGTTATACTATCAAACTGCAGTGAACTCTGTCACATTGTCGTCCCCTTCTATCGTTTACCGTCAGATAAGCTGGGATACATTCATCTTTGCAGTTTCAGTAGTCATTTCATTTGTATTCTAATCCATATTCCTTAACTGGCCAGCCAAAACTATTTTGTCAATAACCACATCTATATCATTCATCCAACTGTCAAGTTTACAATAATTAGCTATCAGACAAACAAATCATTCAATTAGTGCACAGATCTGTCGTTTCTTGTATCCTTCAGTGATCATAATATTATAGTTGAGAGAGAAAGAGAGAGGGGGGAGAAAGAGAGAGAGAGGACAGCATAGATACTAGCACATAGATCGACTTACTGCCATTGTTATTCTACGAGAGGGAGGGAGGGAGGAGGAGAAGAGAGAGGAAAGAGAGAGTGTACAAGATGATATAACATATATATAACAGATTATATATATATATGTATATATATATGTATATATATATACATGTATATACATACACACATATACTCGTCTATATATATATATATATATAATATATTATATATATATATATCGAGAGAGAGAGAGAGAAAGAGCAAGAGAGAGAGGGAGAGAAAGAGAGAGAGAGGGAGAGAGAGAAAGAGAGAAAGAAAGAGAGAGAGAGAGAGGGAGAGAAAGAAAGAAGAGAGAGAGAGAGAGAGAGAGAGAGAGAGAGAGAGAGGAGAGAGAGAGGAGAGAGAGAGAGTGATTCTATCTGTGATTTTTAGGCTGCTCTCTCTGGCTGAAATGTTAGTACTATCCACATTACTTTTTTCTTATTTGTAATATACATGTTTGTTTACTTATCATTTCTGCAAAAATTAGTGATCAATTGAATGGCGCCGTTTCTCTTTCAGGCTTCTGAACGTCGTCCCAGGCACAGATACTTTCCTCGTGGTACGCCCGTCCCGAAGTGTGCTAAAACGTGACTTCATTACACAGACTTTTTACTGGGCTTGTTTGGTTTCGTTTGCTACCTCCAGCCTCGATCATCAACCAACCACTTTGTTTCCATTTTGTGGAGATACCAATGCAAGCTTTTAGACTCGTGGAGATTAAGCATGACTGTCACACAACTCCAAGGTCAACGCCGTAGGTATCAAAGGACGTTAGACATGCAACACTGACGGCTGCTATTGTGCCAAAGGATTAAGATTACTGAAAAATGAAGCGTGAAAGTTTAAGGCCTTGAAGTCAGTGTGTCATGTGTAGTTTGGATATTACACGCTATGCGCTTGTCTCTCCATCAAACGATTAAGATTATGTAAAAATGAACGGTAAAGTTATGATATCCGCCAAAGTCTGAGACAGTTTCAGACTCTAATTGCATCACGTAGATCTGATCATCGTCATCATGTGCCCTGCCGCATGGCGTTGGCGATCACGGCCCTCCATATGAATCTATCCCTTGTCGCTGCAAGTAGGCCTACATCTCCCACACCCTCTCTGTCCTCAGCCACTCTGCATGTCCTAGATCTGATCGTCGTCATCATGTGTCCTGCTGCATGGCGTTGGTGATCAAAGCTTTTCGTACGAATGTATACTTTGTCGCTGCAAGTAGGCTACGTCTACCATCTGTCCTCAGCCACTCTGCATGTCCTAGATCTGATCATCATCATGTGCCCTGCTGTATGGCGTTGGTGATCATGACCTTCCATACGAATCTATCACTTATCGCTGCAAGTACGTCTGCCACCCTCTCTGTCCTTAAGCCACTCTGCAAGTTCTCGACCTGATCAGAGACTGAAATGCCCTTATATCCGGGACGACCAGAGCACTACACTGCGACCATACACATGAGTGGAGATCGTTTTCCTTGTGGCATTAATTGTGATAGAGAGCAAATTTGTAAAAGGAAATGGAAGTATGTGAAAAAGAAAATGCAAAAGCCGAGATTTCATTTGTAAGTTGATTACTTATATGTGGAGTTTGGGCAGTGTGACTTTTTTTCTGTGAAAAAATTATTTGAATGCAAAAGTAGAGATTTCATCTCTAAGCAGATAATTAATGTGTGGAATTTGGGCGGTGTGGCGTTACTTAATAAGTGTGGTCTGCAGTCTACTAATTTCGTGAAAGACATCAACACATATTTCTTGGATTATCCAAATGAGGTAAAAATGTAATGATCGAGACAATATGTGGATCTGCTCTGTGTGTGTGTATCTATGTATGTACTGTTTTCACGGGGTATTTTCAGCTTTTTCGTTTTTTTTGCAGTTCATTGAAAGAACCATTCATTTTACGAGAACTGCGTGGCAATTGAGTATGGATACGCAAGGCCCAATAAGGCCAAAGTATGACCACATCAAATGCTGGGCAAAAATTGTGATTTTCTGTTTGCAACCAGGCTGTTGTTCAGTGCTGAAACCTCTCCTCATACTTTGTAGATTAGCATGGTTGAAGGAAGATCTGGATTATTTCAATCAAATTTCTCCATATTCATCAATCAGTTTAACGGGACATCTTTGCACTTTTCACAGTGTGCAAGCTCTGAGATGTCCAATGTCCAATTAACCCTTTGACTCCCTCACGCTATACGCCAGCATCCCGCATTGTCAACCATGACAGCAAAGCAAAAACTTAACCCTTTCACTCGCTTGTCCTCTCCACGAACTTCCTACAGGAAGCTGGTGGATAGGTTAAGGGAGTCAAAAGGGTTAAGTTTTGCAGTTGGTGGATAGGGCGTGGGCATCAGAGTTAATGACCAACAGGAACTGCTCAACTGAACAATCATTTTGATGTATTATGCGTTAATTGAATGATTGATTCTCAATTTTTTCCTATTTATGGAAACTTTGCTTGCATTTTATCATCCTGCAATTTATTGTTGGATGTGCACCCGTTTGTCTCCAAGTCTTGGTGGGCGGAGTAACAATTTTCAAACATTGTCAATCCGAATCTTTGTTTTCATGAACTGTTTTGGATTTAAGACTGTCAGTAAAACAGAAGTTTATGTGAGCTAACAATGAATGGATGCTAAATTGAATTTAACAAGACTGCTGTTGACTGCTGCAGAAACTGTGTTCCTTCAAAAATGACTATAAACTGTTTCGAGATTTGCTTCACATACATGTGTGCATACAATTTTATCTCTTTGTGTTCATTTCTGAATGCTTCTGACACACAACTACTTCCTACTGACAGTTATCTATCCTGCTGTTCCGTCAAAAATACAGTTCAGGTTGCATGATTGCTCACTGATCTGCTGAATGCAGTATACAAGATTTCACTGAAAGCTTATCTATCAGTGGAAATCTTTATTGTTGCTTAAAGCCCAGCCAGCAGTGTACAGCCATATCAAGGCTATAACCGTTTTAATACACACTCGTACTTTCAACACGAAAAAAAAAAAAAGAAACGAAAGTTAAGTACAAATTTCAATGCATTCACGCACAAAATCTTAGGAGATGCCCTTGGTGTTGACCAATCCGTCGAATTTATCTGCAGGAATTTAAAAAAAACATACCTGAATACGAATTTAAACATAACTAAGGACACTAAAACATACGTTAAAACGGGCCTAATTACCTAAAATCGCTTCCGCGTATCTCATTTCCCTAGAGCCAGAAATGCACTTACTATATGTACCCAATTATCAATCCTAAGAGAAAGTATATAAGGCTTTCTTGAATACACACAGATGAATGGAACAGCAAGGCAGAAAATGATAGGAAGAAATGACAGAAAGCGAAGGAGCAAGGTAGAAACAAAGAGAGTGACAGAAAAAGGAAATTTTCAGCACAGAATTTCCATAGGTGGGGATACTATTCATACTGAAAGAGCCCCTGGCATCCCCATGGGGTTAGTGGAAATCAAAAGAATTATCTGTATAATTCTTGAAACCAGTGTGGCACCTATCCTGTGGTATAGTCTGCAGTAACCTGCGAAGTCTACAGCGAGTGACTGAGTATAAGAGAGAACAGACACACAAAAATAAGCACAGAGAGAGAGAGAGAGAGAGAGGAGAGAGAGGAAAGGAGAGAGAGAGAGGAGAGAGAGAGAGAGAGAGAGAGAGAGAGAGAGAGAGAGAGAGAGAGAGAAAATGAAACTTTACTTTCCAACATATGTACAAATCCAGCTTGTATACCTACCATTACTTTTCTTCTTCTCCCGTAACTCCGTGAAGAGTCACTGGGGCGTCCCCTGAAGAACTGTTCAACAGATTCCTAAAGCTATGTTGGTTGTGTGCCAACTACTTATAAATTTACTTACATCAAAATCACAGAAAATAAGCAATTGCAAATGAATTAAAACTTAGACAAATTTTACCAAGAAAATTAAAATAAGACATTATTCTAAATTGAATGCATGAAAACGAATACACATATTCAAATGTGCATGTGCGAGTGTGTATGTATGTATGTGTGTGTGTGTGTGTTGTGTGTGTGTGTGTGTGTGTGTGTGTGTGTGTGTGTGTGTGTGTGTGTGTGTGTGTGTGTGTGTGTGTTGTGTGTGTGTGTGTGTGTGTGTGTGTGTGTGTGTGTGTGCGTGCACAGGTTCTTTTCACGTCTAATCACTTAACATATTAAGTGTGTGTGTGTGTGTGTGTGTGTGTGTGTGTGTGTGTGTGTGTGTATGTGTGTTGTGTGTGTTGTGTGTGTGTGTGTGTGGTGTGGTGTGTGTGTGTGATGTGTGTGTGTTGTGTTATGTGTGTGTGTGTGTGTGTGTGTGTGTGTGTGTGAAATCCCTTGTCACTGCAAGTACAACTCCCACCCTCTCTGTCTTCAGTCACTCCACATGTCTGTCCAATATTTTCTCCCTGGGTCTACCCGGTGCTCTCTTTCCCTCCACCTTTCCTGTTGTATCCAGGTGCTCTGATTCCTCTTGCTTCAGAAAATGTCCTATAAATGTTGCTTGTCTTTTCCTAATCTTCTTTATTAATGATCTCGTGTCTGCCTCCTTCAAGACTGTCTCGTTTGTTTTCTTTGCTATCCATGAAACTCAACATTCTTCTTAGAAACCACATTTCAGTTGCCTCAATTCTGTTCTGACTCTGGGTGTTGACAGTCCACGCCTCACAACCGTACAACAGTATCGTTTCTATATAACACTCAAGAACTGTCTTCTTGATGTTAATTGATAGGCATTTGTTGGTAAGAATGATTTTCATCTTCTTGAATGCTATTTCAGCTTGGCCGATTCAGGTGGCTATTTCTGATGAAAGTTAGTACTGGTATTTTATATTGAAACTTGTCAGGTTGCTACAATCACGCTTCTTGTTTCAAAGATTCGGTACGATAGCAGCATAAGCACCAATTTAAAAAAACTTCAAGCAGGCTTTTCTGCAATGTTTGACTGATGTGACTGACACTAGCTCCGTTATATGCGTCAGTATAAAGAGTTGAATCCCCAGCAAACACAAACATGAACATAATGAGATGAGATATATAATGGGAGATCACAGATAAAAATGTTAAGAGAGAGAGAGAGAGAGAGAGAGAGAGAGAGAGAGAGAGAGAGAGAGAGACAGACAGAAAGAGAGAGAGAGACAGAGACAAAGAGATAGGGGGGGGGGGGGGAGGAACAGACAAGTGCCGATATTTACCTGCACTATGGCACAAGAAAGTGCAGTTTCACATGCATAAACTCATGGACAGATACGACAAATATAACCAAGACATGAATGCAAGATGTGTCTACACATTTAATAAAACTGGCCAGTAAGTTTTCAAACAAGCCACTAGTGATCAAGTGACTACACACACATACACACACCAGCCAAGAAAAAATAGCACAGCTCTATCATAACCCTTTGACTTCCGCACCCCGTCCACCCGCATCCTGCATTGTCTGTCAACCATGCTAGCAAAGCAAAAACTTAAACCCTTCAACTCCTCACCCTATCCACCAGCTTCATTGCAGGAAGCTGGTGGATAGGGTGAGGGAGTCAAAGGGTTAAGTTTTTTTGCAGCTGGTTGTTGTTGTTGCTGTTTAAAGCCCAGCCGACTGCTAGAGCCATATCAGGGCTATAACCCGTTCAAAACATACAATACTTTAACGGGGGGAAAAAAAGGAAAAGAAAATCAAGCATACACACCAATACATTCGCACACATAATCTAAGGACATGCTCCCGCGTTCACCAATCCGTCCAATTTATCGCACAGGGGAGATTTAACAAACACACCTGAATACAAATATAAGCATATATGAGGACACAAAAACATACATAAAAACAGGCATAAATTTACCTAAAATTGCTTCCGCATATCTCACCTCCCTAGAGACAAAAATGCACTTAATACATGTACTCAATTATCAATCCTAAAAAGAAAAAGTACATAAGACCTTATCGAACACATACAGATGAATGGACCATTAAGGCAAAAAATGATAGGTAGAAATGACAGAAAGCAAAGCAACAAGGCAGAAACAAAGAGAGTGACAGTAAAGAGGAAATTTCTAGCACAGAATTTCCAGAAGGTGGGGATACCGTAAAGTTCGGGCTGTAAGCCATGACTTTTTTCTCCAGCTTTAACCCCTGCAGCTTAAAAAACGATGCGACTTATTTGCGGATTTTCCCCGATCCCAAAATCATATTTACTGTTCATGAATTTTTAGGTGAGCTCCATGCTAAAGTGTTAACTGTTAACTGTTACGTTTTTAAAGCAAGTCCGCACACATTGAAGCATTTGGATTGGTATTCAGATCTGTTCTGCTTAAGCGTATACCCTCATCATGCCGAAAATGTGACGTAATGCCTACAAAGCAGCCTTCAAGTTGAAGGCGATCGACCTGGCCATTGAAAAAGTGCGGTTTATAAACCAATGCGGCTTATGTGTGAATATAGTTCAGAGTTTTCTATAATTTAGTGGGTGCGCCTTATATACCGATGCACCCAACAGCCCAACTTTACTGTACTATTTATACTGAAAGAGCCTCCAGCATCCCAACAGGGGACTGCAGCTGGTTGTTAGGGTGTGGGAGTCAAAGGGATAGGTGACACAACATAGGAAAACCCTGCTAAAGATGTAAGCTAGCAAATCATAGCTACGGCCAAAATATTTAAATTTATAAGCATCAAAACTACAACAACCGGTATTTTTTCCATATTTCAAGTCTTTAACATCTACTCTTCAATTTCCAAAAGTTTTATAGAGAAAAAAAAACACCCTGAAAATCAATTTCTAGAAACTTTGACTAGTTCAAATATGTGAGCAGAGTGTGAAGTGCCACAGAGCCAAAGAATGCGCAAGGCAAGACTGGAACAAGTTTATAAAAAAATAAAAATAAAAAAAAAGTTAAAAAATTGTTGTTGACAAATATACTTGTCCATGGGATGTCATGAGTAATTACAAAACACGAAACAAAACACAAACAACAAATCAAACCCAAAGGAAACCTTTTAATTCCCCCCAATTGTAGAAGAACACCGCCCACCCACCCTCCTCCCAAAAAAAGCCCCCCCCCCCCCAAAAAAATCATTCTCTCATACACACACTGGGTTCAGATACGATACACACATCTTTACCAACACATGCACAGTATATGGAAATGAAATCAACACATGATCAGTAAATGGATATGAAAATAAAAATCAGTTCTGTTTTTTTCTTTCCAGACTCAAACACGCATACACTACTATATACATCTGCAACAGACTATTTCAGACCATGGCAACATGCTGCACACAAACACGTCACACAATACTACTCCCATCCAGCACACACACCCGCATCAGGTGACAAGAAAACTAAACCAGAGACAGGAATAAACCGGTAACTGCACTATTTTGTTAGCGATCATACCTACAAAAGCAATGGGGTTTGTATGGTACTGATCTCTTTGCAGCATTGTTTTCAATGGCCTGTCACACTCATGCAGAGAGAGACTGAGTAAGACAGTAATTTACCTCTTTCTCACTCCTGGGCTATCACACTGAGGCAGACACAGACTGAGTAAGACAGTAATTTACCTCTTTCTCACTCCTGGGCTATCACACTGAGGCAGACACAGACTGAGTAAGACAGTAATTTACCTCTTTCTCACTCCTGGGCTGTCATACTGAGGCAGACAGAGACTGAGTAAGACAGTAATTTACATCTTTCTCACTCCTGGGCTGTCACACTGAGGCAGACAGAGACTGAGCAAGACTAATTTACCTCTCTCTCATTCCTGGGCTGTCATACTGAGGCAGACAGAGACTGAGCAAGACAGTAATTTACATCTTTCTCACTCCTGGGCTGTCACACTGAGGCAGACAGAGACTGAGTAAGACAGTAATTTACCTCTCTCTCATTCCTGGGCTGTCATACTGAGGCAGAGAGAGACTGAGTAAGACAGTAATTTACCTCTTTCTCACTCCTGGGCTGTCACACTGAGGCAGACAGAGACTGAGTAAGACAGTAATTTACCTCTTTCTCACTCCTGGGCTATCACACTGAGGCAGACACAGACTGAGTAAGACAGTAATTTACCTCTTTCTCACTCCTGGGCTATCACACTGAGGCAGACACAGACTGAGTAAGACAGTAATTTACCTCTTTCTCACTCCTGGGCTATCACACTGAGGCAGACACAGACTGAGTAAGACAGTAATTTACCTCTTTCTCACTCCTGGGCTATCACACTGAGGCAGACACAGACTGAGTAAGACAGTAATTTACCTCTTTCTCACTCCTGGGCTATCACACTGAGGCAGACACAGGCTGAGTAAGACTAATTTACCTCTCTCTCATTCCTGGGCTATCACACTGAGGCAGACACAGACTGAGTAAGACAGTAATTTACCTCTTTCTCACTCCTGGGCTATCACACTGAGGCAGACACAGACTGAGTAAGACAGTAATTTACCTCTTTCTCACTCCTGGGCTATCACACTGAGGCAGACACAGACTGAGTAAGACAGTAATTTACCTCTTTCTCACTCCTGGGCTATCACACTGAGGCAGACACAGACTGAGTAAGACAGTAATTTACCTCTTTCTCACTCCTGGGCTATCACACTGAGGCAGACACAGGCTGAGTAAGACAGTAATTTACCTCTCTCTCATTCCTGGGCTGTCATACTGAGGCAGACAGAGACTGAGTAAGACTAATTTACCTCTCTCATTCCTGGGCTGTCACACTGAGGCAGACACAGACTGAGTAAGACAGTAATTTACCTCTCTCTCATTCCTGGGCTGTCATACTGAGGCAGACAGAGACTGAGTAAGACAGTAATTTACCTCTCTCTCATTCCTGGGCTGTCACACTGAGGCAGACAGAGACTGAGCAAGACAGTAATTTACATCTTTCTCACTCCTGGGCTGTCACACTGAGGCAGACAGAGACTGAGCAAGACAGTAATTTACATCTTTCTCACTTCTGGGCTGTCATACTGAGGCAGACAGAGACTGAGCAAGACAGTAATTTACATCTTTCTCACTCCTGGGCTGTCATACTGAGGCAGACAGAGACTGAGCAAGACAGTAATTTACATCTTTCTCACTCCTGGGCTGTCACACTGAGGCAGACAGAGACTGAGCAAGACTAATTTACCTCTCTCTCATTCCTGGGCTGTCATACTGAGGCAGACAGAGACTGAGCAAGACAGTAATTTACATCTTTCTCACTCCTGGGCTGTCACACTGAGGCAGACAGAGACTGAGTAAGACAGTAATTTACCTCTCTCTCATTCCTGGGCTGTCATACTGAGGCAGACAGAGACTGAGTAAGACAGTAATTTACCTCTCTCTCATTCCTGGGCTGTCACACTGAGGCAGACAGAGACTGAGTAGGACAGTAATTTACATCTTTCTCACTCCTGGGCTGTCACACTGAGGCAGACAGAGACTGAGTAAGACACTAATTTACCTCTTTCTCTCTCCTGGGCTGTCACATTGAGGCAGACAGACTGAGTAAGACAGTAATTTACCTCTCTCACTCCTGGGCTGTCACACTGAGGCAGACAGAGACTGAGTAAGACAATAATTTACCTCTCTCTTACTCCTTGTCTCTGACCACACTCAACTTGTGTTTGTGCCCATACAGTCCAAGATCTCACAGCATTTTCTTTCCTTCTTTTCTTTCTTTTTGTTTTAAATCATCATATTCAGGCAGGTTTATTTAAGCTCACTTTTATTTTTTTCTGACTCATTTTCTAAGCTATTCTTCTTGTTTTCTATGCCACTTTAACAGCTACATGGGACAATTTTACACTACTTGATGACAACGATGATAAGAATGATGATCATAATGCTAAAGATTCAACCTGGGATTGAGACTGTGACAGAGCCGTACTCTATGCTTACCATACTATATCCTACTGTCAAACCAGGCCTGAGAGATACAGGTACCTATGATGTTGGTGAGGAGATTAGATAATATATCCTAGAGTCAACTAGGCCTGAGAGGGTACTTATGGTGTTGGTCGGCAGATACCCTCCATGATGATGATGATGCATCCATGAAGTGGATGAGACTTGACCGTGTAATCCTTGTCTTCCTGATGAGCCCACAGGACAGTGAACCCTGGGTAGGAGCCAGACAGGGCTGAAAAATCCCACAGTGGCTCTGATACAACTAATGAGATTCAAACCCAAAACCTGCCAGCTGGTAGTCTGTTGCACTAACCACTGTGACTGGTGTGCAGCTGCTGATGTTGTAACTAAGAAATTTTTCTTTGGTCAACATGCGTAACCACACCCAAACATGGGCACTCTTCTATTCTTGAATACGTGCCCATTCCGTCAACAGAGACAGCTTCTCCACATACATACATATCCCTTTCCCAAACACGCACACACATACACTTGTTGAAAATTGTCCATAAACAACCTTTTTCTCAATACAACTACACTCATACTCTCACATCCCCACAGACGCATAAAAACAATGAAGGTTCCCGTATTACTTGAAAGGAGCAGAATTGTTAATGACACTGAAGGTAGGCTTCTTGCTCAGTGTGCCCACAGCAGAGATGACTGTAGCACGACTGCCAGTGGCGACGGACGTCAGGTTGGCCACACCGACGGCGCCGGAGCCACTGCTTCCACTGCGGTGCCCCTGAGTTGGCAGCCCTGGAGGTAAGGCATCCCATTTGCTCTTGCGCTTCTTGTCATCTGCAAACGACAAATTTACCTTAAGAATTGACATTAAAAACCTGCAAAGTGCAAGGCAAGCTAATATCTAAAGAAAATTGGTTGGAGGGAGGGGGAGATGGGGGGACAGGGACTAAAAGGTTTTTTTTGTTCAACTAGGAAATGAACTATCACTGAATCAGGCCTGGGCAACTATGAGATGAACGATCAATCACTAAATCAGGCCTTTATAAGTATATGTGTGTGTGTATGTATGTATGTATGTATGTATGTATGTATGTATGTATGTATGTATGTATGTATGTATGTACGTATGAATGTATGTACGTATGAATGTATGTATATATGTGTACATATATATATAATATATATATATATATATATATATATATATATGTGTGTGTATATATGTATATGTATATGTATACATCATCATCATCATCAGGTGCCCTGCTGCATGGCGTTGGCGATCACGGACTTCCATCTGCCTCTATCTCTCGTTGCCCCTAGCATCTCCCCCACCCTCCCCGTCCCCAGTCACTCTGCAAGTCCGTCCAGCATTTTCTCCCTGGGTCTACCCGCTGCTCTCTTTCCCTCCAGCTTTCCTGTTGTGACCAGGTGCTCCAAATCCCCCTTCCTCATAAAATGGCCTCTAAATGTTGCCTGTCTTTTCCTAATCTTCCTTATGAGTGATCTACTTGTGTCTGCCTCCATCAAGACTGTCTCCTTTGTTTTCTTTGCTGTCCATGGAACCCTCAACATTCTTCTTAGAAACCACATCTCGGCTGCCTCAATCTTGTTCTGGCTTTGTTTGTTGACTGTCCATGCCTCGCATCTGTACAACAGTATTGGTTCTGTATAACATTCAAGAACTCTCTTCCTGATGTTAAATTATATATATATATATATATTATATATATATATATATATATATGTAAATACATTATATATATATATATCCACTGACATTGTTGTTACCAATATCTATGACATAAAGACATGTAATGTTAAAACTATTGTGGTACGGGACTGATACAATGTACTTCTCGCATGATGAAAATTCAGACTCCCGCACCCTATCCACCAACTACAAAAACTTGACCCTTGGACTCTTGTCACCCTATCCACCAGCTTCTGGAGTCCAAAGGTTAAGTTTTTGCTTTGCCAGCAGGATGCTGGTGGGCAGGGTGCAGGAGTCAAAGGGTACTGAAAGAGAACAGAATCTTCGTTAAAAGGAAAGGAGACAAAAATGCTATCTCCACTTACCTGATGCTCCTGATGAAGACTGATCTGAGGAGGAGGGTGCTGATTTTCGGGTGCCTGAGATGAACTCAATCTGCCCACACAGCCATCACATTTTAAAAGCTCAGATTAAAGTCACATCATTTCTTTAACCCTTTCGCATTTGCACTGCTACATGTAAAGCTAGCTCCTAGTATTCGCATTCGAATGTAGCACAACGTCAGTACAAAGTCTTTCAGTAGTGAATGGAAAGTTCCTTGCATCCCAGAATGCTCGTACTATTTTTAGAACATTCAACGTGAGACTGACCAAGATTCTAACCACACGCGCGATAAGACAGCAAGGCCAGTAGTGATGGAAATTCCCCACACATGTGCTGGAAAAGGTCGGGCGATCTCTACCGCTACAAACGGATCAGCACATTCTTATGCAGGGCGGTTACCAGCTTTGTGAACAGCTACGGGTTAACTATTAACAAACGTGACCACCCACGTAAACGCGAAAATAGAATCAGATCGTATATTCAAATATAACAAGACATGACAAGCGCAGATTTTCGGCCAATTAGCCTTCGTCAAGCATAACCGTAAGAAAATAAATGACAGATAACAAACAACAAACGCAAAAACTCGTAGAAAAACAACCAAACTTCTCTGTCGTTTTGTCAGCAGGAGAAAATTCACTTCCCTCCTGCTTGCCGAAACAACAGGGAATGTTTCTCCTGCTTGCCAAAACAACAGGTAAGTTTGGTTGTTTTTACACTAGTTTTTGAGGTTGTTTTTGTTGTAAGTTTTTATTTTCAAAAGTTTTTATTTCTTTTTTTTTAATTTTTAATTTTTTTCTTGTTTTTGTGTTTGAGTTAGTTGTTTGTTGTCTTACGTTTACACTCAACGAAGGCCAGTTGACCAAAAATTTGCGTCTGTCGTGTCTTGTTACATTAAATGAACGTTCTGATCCTACCTTCATGTTCATCTGGTTACTGTACATGTTGCTCTTTCAGCCTGACTGCACTGGTCTAGAACAGCTAATGCACAACTGTATACTGCTCATACTGTAAGCAAAGCACTGGACAGTCTTAGGGCAACTACATTTTTATTGTCATGACTTGGGACCTCATCATTAAACTTGAATGATTATGCAGAGAGGAGCAGTACAAACCAATCCATCATCTACACTGATTATATAGTCGCCTTGAGTTGTCTGATAGCTTGCTGATGGAGCCGACACCATGAATTATGGCAAACTAAAGTCCCCAAAAGCGGTGAAAGAGCTGTTACTGATACTTTTGTTTATAGCCCAGCAAACTGCGTACAGCCATATCAGGTCTATAACTGTTTCAAAGTATACACAATAGGCCTACTTGAACAGAAAAGAAAGTAAAGAAAATTAAGTACACATATCAATGCATTCATTCACTTTATCTAAGGAGATGCCCCTGGCGTTGACAACTCCATCCAATTTATTGCACAGGGGATTTGAAATACACACCAGATTACAAATTCAAACATAACTAAGGACACTAAAACATATATAAAATCGGGCCTAAGTTACCTAAAACTGCTTTCGCTAGAGTAATGTAACGCTTGCTAGGGACGAGAACAATATATTTCATAACTCTGTACACAACTGATATAAAAAGAAATGAAACTTTCATACGTAAAAAATACTCAAGTTTGTAGCAGTATCCAGAATATTTTTTCAACTGAACTACCACCTTTTCCTTACATACTACTCAGAATTTTACTGTCTGTAATGCAGACAGATATTAACCCCTTAAATGCTCAGTATAATAGCACTTTCGAATAACAGCTTGCCAGGGTAAAATTTAGCTTTTTAGGGTAGGTTCAATAAAATGGTTACTGCTCATTTATTTCTTGACAGATCTCTCAGATGTTTTGCATGTTTTGTTGTTATGCATTGGTCTACAATGTCCTGTCAAAATAACTTGATTATGTTGATAATTAGTATAGCAGAAACTGACATAACTACAAAAAATTACCAAAAAATAACAGCTTTCGAGTATACACAAATACACTGTGCCACACAAAATGAGTCAGAACATTGGAAAAGTGGTTTTACTATTTATTCAACATCAGCACTAACACATGACAGTCATATAAATCCCAAGGAATGTTGCTCTTGATCATAATCTGCTCATAATTGGGAGTACTATTTTTTAGGAAAAAAGGGGCATAATCATGCTTTTTGCAGTATGTTCACTAACATGTACATTACTCATCCACTTATTGAGTTATTTGTTAGATTTTTTGTGGACTTCTTCCTTATACCCTTGTTTACAATTTCACATCATTCTAATTTGATTTTGTTGGTAATGATGATGGTTCACACTAATAACATGTGATAAATCAGTTTTTGTTTTGTTTTCAATTTGAGAGTTTTAGTACAATTCAGCACATAAAAGCCCACTGAACAAAGCAAAATACCTTTTGGTGTTTGCTCAGCAATATTACAAACACCTGGGATTCAAACTGATGTCAATAAATGTCCCTCTGTGTAACAATCTGTATGTTACTGGGGGTACCCCAATTCTACTGGAAAGGGGCATAATTTTACTATTTGGGGTAGGTTCAGTACCGCAATCACTGCTTATTCATTTGTTGACATATGACTTAGATTTTATGGCTTCTCTTTCATTTTACCCCAAGTTATAATGCTATATAACAATAGTGTAATTTTGTTAGCCATTGGGAAGATGGCCAGGGATATAACGGATGGTGGTTTTACAGAAAATAAAAGTTTCTAAAAACATACACATGTTACAACACATAAAACCTGTAAAACACTGACAAAAACTTCTGTTAGTGTTTACTCAACATCACTGTAAGTACACAGTATGGTCCAAATTGTTATAGTATAATATTATACATATTGGTAAATGTTCAAAATGACAACTATGGGAAAAAAAAGTCTGAAGAAAAAAATAAACAATTGTCTGTTCAAAAAGAAAGACCCTCCCCCCACATACACACACACATGGTATCCATTTGTTATCACACAAAACACTGTGGGAACTGTGTGAGTGTTTCTGAACATATTGTACTCACATTACTGCCATACTGTTCTAAAGGAATCCAGCACTTGTGCTTGGACATAATCCTCAGGTTGTCTGCATTCGTTACTTCATAACTTTGGGGGATGGTGTTCATTTTTTTGTCTGTCCAAATTGTGGTTCAAAGAAACACACAAGGGGATTCATTCTATACTCCACTTGGTCTTCTTTCACTGATGGCACTCAGTCTTGTCACAGCGTTCACAAAACGGTGAACACACACACAGGTGAAGAAAAAAAAACGCACTGTAGAATGGAAAACTAAGAACACAAAAACAAAAGCACAAAAAAGCAGAAGAAAATGAAATATATATAACTGAGGGGAAAAAAAAAACTAACACAGAACACCCTACTGCCAATACGCAAACTTGGTGTGGTAGTCCTTGAAGCATTGGCCTAAGCACAATCCAGGCTTGGATGGGCAGGAGGGGCAGTAGTAGCGGGATTCCTTCCGCACTTTTATTTTCTTCGTGCAGACCCGACACGGCTTGGTGGGGTTAGACTTGTTTGGTGTCGGTGGCAGTGGAAATAAAAAGTGGTGTGCACCCACCCTCACCTCGTCATCTGTTTTTCCCTCTTCCACAGCTGGCACCTGATCTGGCCAAATCCAAGAGGTGATGACACTCTCCAAAAAACTTAGGAAAGTTTTACAGGAGTCATCACCTCTTGACTTTTGCAAGATGAATGCATTGCAGGCTGCAACCTGCAGAAAATGGAAAAAACAGTTTTTTTGTCCATTTCATCGACTTACGTGAGCAGTCATATGGGTGAAGCAGCTGATCTTGTTTGTCAACTCCACCCATATTCCTGTTGTAATTCGATGAAACAGACGGACGCATGTTGACACCCCGTCGTCCCCGGTGTGGAATGGGTGCCTCAGTGTGGCCATGCACAGAGGACAGCAGGTGCACCACTTTTGTGCTGTGGTACTTTGTGGCGACGATCTTGTTGTCACCACAAAGAGCAGCTGATGATCCGGGGTCCAGCTTCACTCCACGTAGCTCCTCTGGAATACCCCGGTTCTCCCGGACGGTGCCGCAGGCCAAGGTGTTCCTTTCCAGGAGGTAGAGGTACAGCCGCAGACTACTGTACCAGTTGTCCGTGTAGACATGGTAGCCCTTTTCCAGGAGAGGGGCTACCAAGTACAGCACCATCTTCTCGCTGGCCGAGAGAGTTGGGTTGTCTGCATTTACGGACTCTAGGACAGGCTGCACCTCATTGACGGGGTCCTCCTTTCCAGCATACACCTTGAAGCGGTAGCAGTAGCCACCACTTCCCTTGACACCGCCGTCAGACTCACAGCACAGGTATATTTTGATGCCAAACCGGGCACGTTTCAACGGTATGTATTGACGAAATATCAGTCTACCCTTCCAAAGAAGTAGACTTTCATCAACACATACCGCTTGCCGGGGCTCATACACCTCCTGGAACCTCTCATGCAGATGATCCAGAATAGGACGGATCTTGTAGAGCCGGTCGTACGCTGGATCACCTGGCACTGGCATGGCTGCATTGTTGTTGAAGTGCAGAAACTGAAGAAGAATCTGAAATACAGAGTAAACTTTCAAGATAAGTAAGCAGACCCACAACTGGGCACACACACACACACACACACACACACACACACACACACACACACACACACACAGCCTACACACACACACACACACACACATACACACACACACACACACAGCCTACACACACACAGCCTACACACACACCCACTACACAAGCACACACTGACAGTATCACACACACTTGAATATATAAAAACACCACACTGGTATAAAAAAGTGCTTTTGTCTTTTACAAAATGAACAAACTTGCATGGAAAACTTACACACAGAAAATAAATAATGCTTATGCACACACGCGCGCGCGCACACACACACACACACACACACACACACACACACCACACACACACATACACACACACACACATTCACACAAGCACACACTGACAGTATCACACACACATGAATATAAAAACACCACACTGGTGTACCAAAAAAGTGCTTTTGTGTTTTACAAAATCAGCAAACTTGTATGGAAAACTTGCAAACAGAAATAAATAATGCGTATGTACACATGTGCACTCACACACACACACGCACATGCCCCACACACACACACACACACACGCACACACACACACACAGCCTACACATACACACACACACACACACACACACACATTTACACAAGCACACACTGACAGTATCACACACACTTGAATATATAAAACCACACACACACACACACACACACACACACACACACACACACACACACACACACACACACACACACACACACACACACACACACACACACACACACACACACACACACACACACACACACACACAAAATGAATAGTGGAGGGATGAAGAATCAAGTAGTGAAAAAAAGAAAAGAAAAAAAAATAGAGCTACTTGCCTGGAACCGGTTTCTTGTCATGATGGAGCTGAAGACTGGAATTCTGTACAGCACCTTCTTAGACCAGTACAGTTCAATTGAAGGTAGCCGCACAATGCCCATCAGCAGAACCAGGCCCAGAAACTTCCTCATTTCTGCACCGTCGACTTTCTCCCACTTGATGGCCCTGGAAAACTGTGGAAGATTGGGGTGTGCCTCGAGAAACTGGTCAGCATACAGGTTTGTCTGAATGACGAGATGGTTGACTAGGTCAGAAAAAAATAATTCCAAATAGTCAACCGGCCTAAAATTAGCACAGCTGACCTTCAACCCCGGATTTCCAGTGAAAACTACACCAGGGTTGGGGTGCTGTGCATCAGCTTCTCGCCATTCTCTCACTAGCTGTTGCTGACCACGCCTCACGCCACGCCCCCTGCCGCTTCCACGGGGCCCTCGCCGTCGTCCAGACCCCCTACCACGTCCACGACCCCGTCCCCTCCTGACAGGAGGGGGTGCAGTGCTTGTTGATGGTAGAGGATCCCCCATTTCCTCTTCTTCACCCTCGCTAGCACTGGTTTCCCCACTGCTTTCACTGGGAGCGAACGAAGGATCCACGTCATCACCAGCACCTATCTCCGATAAAAGTGGATGGTGCTGGTTCCCATCCGTCTCCTCCTCATCACTGATGTCAGGATCCGATCCTCCCATGTCTTCTTCTCCACTGTCTTGATCGTTGAATATCTCGTCCAACACATCAAGCGCAGTGTACCGCTTGAAAACAGGTCGAGCCGACGACGTACTAGGTCTCGCTGCCATCTTGAATTCGCTAATCACTGTAACCTCTCAACTCGCGATTTGCATATCCTGTGGTCAGTTACTGGTGACGTGAAGGGTATGGGGCTCTTCGCTGATATCAGCAACAGAGTTGGAAACATTTTGCGCAGTCATTTCTTGTGTAGATTTGCTCGCTTTCCGTGACGAGTTTACTACGAGTGGCACTCGTATACGGGCGTGGTGAATTTCGATTTTACTACGAGCGTTACTCGTACCAAGCAGAGAAGAGGTTAACTCTCTCACTACGAGCATTGGGATTTCCCGACCATGTCTCAACAACATTTGTCTACGAGCATCGAAGAAATCTGACTCGAGTTTTGAAAATATGCGGGGCTTTCAGTAGTTCCGTTAACCGAAACTTATAGCCAGAAATAGATTGTCCAGTCATTCTTAGCCTTGCTTCAGGCCATGAGGTCACTGTACTACGCAGTTGATGAGTGGTCAGTGCAAAGTTCATGACCCACTATCTCTGCAGCGAAGCAGACGACGGAAAAGCAAATAGCTGAACAATACTCAGCAACTCCACGCTATTCAACACGATCTCTTCCTTCAGTGAACGTGGAGTGTGTGCGTGTTGGATTGTATCGAATTTCATTCAAAATGTGACTGTAGGAACTGATGTATTGACCTGACTGTGTACTCAGAAACCATGAGGGTTGGACAGTTGAAATTTCAGCATTTGGTACACCAATCTTTTACTATATGACCCGCCAAATTTCAAAACTCTCTGTTTTCATTTATTTGTATGAGAATTTTTCTCATGACCTATACAAATGGTGCGTATCAGGGGAACGGGAAGGGGCATAATCGTACGTAGCGAGTGAGTTAATCTTGCTTGAAAGCACTAATGTAATTGCCATCACAAATTCATTTACACAGAGATCTGGGAATGGTTATGTACAACCAAGAAATCATACAACACACACTCATCCACATCATGCACATATAGCATACATAGCCCTTCTTACAACACACACTCATCCACATCATGCACATATAGCATACATAGCCCTTCTTACCTTTGTTTTTCGCTCCTTTTCTCGCCTCTCCATGTCCTTCTTCTGCAGCTTGTCTGGAATAGGAAAGTTAATGAACAAATTTACTTTACTTTTATTGTTGTTTAAAGCCCAGCTGACTGTGCGAGCCATATCAGGGCTATAACCGCTTCAAAACACAAAACTTCAACAGGAAAAAAAAAAAAAGAAAAGAAAATTTAGTACACATATCAATGCATTTGCGCACATAATCCAAGGACATGGCCCCGGCGCAGGACCATTCCGTCCGACTTATCGCACAGGGGAGATTTAAAAAACACACCTGAATACAAATATAAGCATACACAAGGACACCAAAACAAATGGAAAAACTGGCAATAAATTACCCAAAATTGCCTCTGCACATCTCACCCCTCTAGAGCCAAAAATGCACTTAATACATGCACCCATTTATCAATCCGAAGAAAAAGTATGTAAGACTTTATTGAAAAATACAGGTGAATGGACCATTAAGGCAGGAAATAAGTAGAAATGACAGAAAGCAAGGCAACAAGTCAGAAACAAAGAGAGTGACAGAAAAGAGGAAATTTCTAGCACAGAATTTCCAGAAGGTGGGGATACTATTTATACTGAAAGAGCCCCCGGCAAGCCAACCGGGGGAATGAACAAATTAACCGCACCTTGTGACATTACGTAGCTTCATGTAAGAATGCACCACTTGGCCTATCATCTTGAGAGTACCGATGGACTCTGTCCTATCAATCTGACAGATAAACAGGCACACTGGTTTTCAATATCTGGTGTGGGTTGTCATGTGGGATAGATGACCAATTCTGAACATACCAAATGGCCAATAACTGACCAATCATGGTATCATGCTTGCTTGCGAATCTTTATTACAGGTAGTAGCCGTTTTACTTTTATCATTAATTTTAGTTCTTAATATTAGTATCATTTTGGTTCTTAATATTAGTATCATTTTTTTTATTACTTACTTCAGTTCTTAACAGCAATAAGCAAGTTTGCTCGATTTTTCCCGTATGGTAACAGTTTTATCAGCACTTTTAATTCTTAATATTAGTATCATTTCAGTTCTTAATATTAGTATCATTTCTATCACTTACTTTAGTTCCTAACAGCAATGAATGAGTTTCCTTGTCTTATGAAATACCTTATAACTCTTCTGTCAATAGAGTGGCCTATCAAAGCAACATGAAGCCTGCTTTCAGTGGACCCTGTTGTGAGCAGACATTTGCTTGGTATGGACTCTTTTACTCAGCATGGAATGTTTTCCCACAGAAATGACATTGTTGTAGGAAAAGACTCGTAAAATATGACTGCAGACTGTATTTTTGCGAACATGTTCACATAATTACCGATCATGAACATGTTTCCAACACAACTGACATCAAAACTAAGCCACTTGAAAGCAATCATTTACATCTAAGTATTAACATTCCACATGTGTGTGCACACTAGCGTGTACATCTGGTCTAGACTTTTTTCTCCAAGCGTAATTATTTAACATGAAGATAACGGTGTAGCAGAGTATGTTACACTGAAAAATGTATCACTTGGAAGGTCTTATTAAATCAACTAAATTTGTGGCAAGGACAAGAACTTTGTTTTCTCTCCAGTAGAATCTATATTATCAAAATACTGAGGACAGTAACCGGAAGTCTATACAAATGTTTCAATAAACAATTATGCAGCATATCTACTGTCTTCTGCTCATTATGTTTTGTCATTTCTTTGCATCAAAATGCAGTTCAAGAAGCTGACGCTGAAAATTTACCATTTCAGCAACTTTGCGACACCAGTGAATTTGTATTGTAGCAAAATCCATGAATATTTGTAAAACACAAAAATGCAAGAAAACAAAACTGTGTTCAGAGTGCTAGAAGAACTCAATATACACAATTCAGTCAAAACAAGGCACCATTAAACTCAACTTCGACTTTCAATCATTCTTTCCCCCCATTTTGATTCCTTCATCTCTGTAGCTTCCCCAGCACCATTCACCAATTCCTCTAGTGCACATCCTACCCCCATCTCACACACACACACACACACACACACACACACACACACACACACACACACACACAGAGGCACATAATGCTGGGCATTGTTTTAATCCCCTAGCTGCTAATTCTTTTGGTTATACAGTATGCTGAGGAAATTTTCAGAAAACCAGAAAAATTAATTCTAGAATTTTTGGTCACTCACATCTCCAAAACTGTAGCAGACAACACAATAAAAGTGTAAAGAGATTCTTCTCACAATGATATGAACTGCAAATACAGAGCCAGGTTTTTACATTAGCACATAGCAGAGGCTAAAAATCTTCAAGCCAATCATTATCCAGCTCTGTCAGTTTTCAAATAAAAAATCTGGGTCACTGGTGTTTAATTAACTCTTTGACTCCAGCATTCTATCCACCAACTGCAAAAACTTAACCCTTTGACACCCCACCCTATCCACCAACTTTTCCAGCTGGTGGAAAGGGTGAGATTCAAAGGGTTAAGTTTTTGCTTTTCTAGTATGGTTGACAGTGCAGGATGCTAGTGGACAGGGTGAGGGAGTCAAAGGGTTAATGAAGTTCAAACTTCATTAGAAACAGAATCTTCATCACCACTGTTGGTACTGTGAAGAACTTCTAAAATGCCTCCAGTGTAAACATTTTTCTTTGCTCTGCACTGTTGCTGAACAGTACGATTAAGTTCACAAAAACTGGTTAGTTCCTCAAACAATACTGGCAATGGTGGAAATACTTGAGCTTGCTGTGTTCGGGAAAGAAAATATTTTCAGGCAGGTAAGCTTTCTAATGTAGCAGTTGATATTTTTTAGAAATGCTGAACGAAATATTAACTCAATCGAGTCGCAGTCTTCAGGGTCATTCTGCCCCCTCAGTTCGCAGGATTTTTAGCACATTTTAAAAAAATATAGAAAAACAACCAAATAAAGTAGACAAACAAAGTAAAGTGATACAGAAAGACCAGGATTAGATCTTTACAAATAATGTTACTTTATTTATGGTATTCCATATACTTGTAAATGATGAGGTATCTAAATAGGTATCCAAAGGGGGGTAATTTTTTTTTTTTTTTGATGGATATGAACACACACTGTGAAACAGTGTTAGATGAAGTCCAGAACATAATTTCCATGCCATGGATGTCTAAAATCACAAGATTACTGGTAGTTGTCACTTTTTGCATACAGTTGCTCCAGAGCACAAAATATTTATAAAACTGTGAGGTTTGACTTGCTTTCCTTCACGCCATTTGCGAAAGTTGCATGTCACGGGTTGCGCTGAAAAAAGGCTACTGCTGTCTTTGTTTCACATTGCCACAAATGGTCTAAGGTAAATAACTGCTGTAAACATACCCTAGTTTCGGTTCCCAGTGAGCTTTCCCTTTAACTGACGCTTCTGACGTAAAAAACAAACAAACGAATGTCCGCTGTCGATAAATCGACGTCACGTCTCCAAGCAGTAAATGGAAGTGACGGAGATTTTCTTCCGGCACGAAGTGATTGAGTTAACACTGCTCTGTTTGACACAAGGCATAGACCAAAAATGCATGGGCGATCGTGAAGTTATGACATATGTCGCACACTAGCAGAGCAACATAGGGGTTCAAGTTACAGTTCCCAAAAAATGAAACATGACAAAACCCAAATCAAAGAAACAAGCATATAAACAAACAAGCAAACAAACAAAAACCACATCCTCACCCTCTTCCCCAAAAAACAGCCCTCTAAAAAAAAAAATCTATCACCACTTACCAAGTTCATCATGGAACGAGTCCTTGGTCCAAATATGGGGATTGTATACGTCCTGAAAAAGGAAGATATGCTGAAGGTTCAATTTTTGCCACAATGAAACATGCCATTCTACAACATTCACACACACCCACATCCACACATACAAGAGAGTGTCTGACCCGTCTCAGCTGTCGGCATCACCAGGTTGGCTGCTGCACACTTAGACACCACCATCTCTACCCAGATAGTGTACTTCTCCTTTAAAAGCTACAATGGTTTTCAAGTAAAAAAATTTTTTTTTTCGTTATTCCAAACCAACCCTTCCCAAAACTCCCCAGTGGATTCAAGATGGATAGTGCTTTAATGCATCTCTTTTTCTTTTCTCCCCAAGTGAAGAGGCACCAATTGTTCAGTATCTATTGCCACACACACACACATACACACAAAGACACACACACACACAAACATATACACACATGAACACACATCACCATCATCATCATGTGCCCTGCCAAATGGCACGGGCGATCATGGCCCTCCATACAACCTATCTTGACATATTGATTCATAAAATGCAGTCAATCACAAATGCATATTCATTTGCTATGTAACAAGAACTTACCAAACTGAAGTTGGACCCATTCTCGTCAATCTTGTACATCTGAATCAGCTTCTCATATATGCTGAAAACATAATGAAAGCTATATGCTTATATCCCCTTCAAGAATTTTTATCTCAGAAACAGACAAATAAACCAACATAAAACAACTTAACAGCACAGTGAAGGCAAAGTTTGACCCTGAGGTCATAAGGGAGGAGAGAAGCAGTGGAGACTTCAACTATTCTCCGTAAGGGAGGAGAGAGGCAGTGGAGATCTCAACTATTCTCCGTAAGGGAGGAGAGAGGCAGTGGAGACCTCAACTATTCTCCGTAAGGGAGGAGAGAGGCAGTGGAGTCCTCAACTATTCTCCGTAAGGGAGGAGAGAGGCAGTGGAGACCTCAACTATTCTCCGTAAGGGAGGAGAGAGGCAGTGGGGTCCTCAACTATTCTCTGTAAGGGAGGAGAGAGGCAGTGGAGACCTCAACTATTCTCCGTAAGGGAGGACAGAGGCAGTGGAGACCTCAACTATTCTCCGTAAGGGAGGAGAGAGGCAGTGGAGACCTCAACTATTCTCCGTAAGGGAGGAGAGAGGCAGTGGAGACCTCAACTATTCACCGTAAGGGAGGAGAGAGGCAGTGGAGGCCTCAACTATTCTCCGTAAGGGAGGAGAGAGGCAGTGGGGACCTCAACTATTCTCAAGGTCAGTGTGATGAGGTTGGCATCCTCTTCTTCTTCCTGGCTGCTTTACCTTTCCTGACCCAGGCACCCATTCACAACTGGGTGGATTATAAGTGTTATATCAGGGCTTAAAACAGGAGGAGGAAAAAAACACTGAAACTAGGGGGGTCCAGGGGCAAATCAGGGGCCATAACTTGCACGCCTTTGCTATGAATGCTTGCAAGCCGATCATGGATGCCTTGCTCCTTTCTTTTTTTTTCTTCTTTTTTTGTTTTGTTTGTTTGTTTGTTTTTGACAAACCGAAATTGCGGAATTCTGCCCAGATGCGGAACGTTTTAAGCCCTGTTATATACAAAGCTCTTCTCAATCCAAAACAAGTGTGACTGCCTGCGTTCAAGCGAACAGGAACCAGAAAAAACATGAATACAGAATAAGAATGCGAATTTAATACGACCACACAAAACAGGTGCTTGTCTTGTCTGGTTGTATTAAATATGCGTTCTTATTCTTTTTTCGTGCTTTTTCTGGTTCCTGAAAGCTCCTCTCAGTTTCAGTTTCAACTGGGTGGATTATTATCATCATCATCATCAAGTGCCTTGCCACATGGCGTTGGCGATCATGACCTTTCATCTTTTTCTATCCCTCGTTGCCCTCAAGCACCTCTTCCACCCTCTTTGTCTTCAGCCACTCTGCAAGTCCGTCCAATATCTTATAAGTGGTATATATATATATATACAAAGCTCTTCTCAGTTTCAGTTTCACAAACAAATGAACAAACTCCAAAAGTTCTAAAATCTTTTACTGATATTGCCGACTTTGTTCCGCATCACTGGGGCTAAATAGGAGAATGTATGCAATTATCAACCTAAAAAGAAAGTTCTCCTTTACAAATGTATGAATGTAGGTAACTAAGTAATGTACAAGCGCTTTTATCAAATTACAAAAAGAGTGGTTGTTCTTATACGAAAATGCTTTCTCTTCCAGACTTTGGGTCCTTTCATTAGATTAATATGTGTGTTCATTGTTATATGCTGACATACTATATAGAAATTTTTCTACTATACGCCAAGACATTGTATACTGTAAAGACATGTTTCATAAGTCTCACAAAACCAACCAACCAACCAGCCAAACACAAAAACCAAACCAAACAACAACAAACAACACAGAAACATGAAGAAAAATACAAGTCTACCTGGGGTTTCTGAAGCTGGACATGTTCTGGAAATGGTCATTGATATTATACCCGCTCAAGGTATGTGCGTATATCGTCTTGATTTTCTCCTGTGACCCAACAGAATCAGATCATTTTTAACTGTCACAGTATGCATACGTCTAACATTGATAGTGTAGCATAACATGTACACCAAAGACCAAATATCTTAAGTGAAGCATAACATCTACATTATGCGTAGCATAACATGTACACCAAAGACCAAATGTCTTACAGTGTAGCATAACATGTACACCAAAGACCAAATGTCTTACAGTGAAGCATAACATCTACACCAAAGACCAAATGTCTTACAGTGTAGCATAACATGTACACCAAAGACCAAATGTCTTACAGTGTAGCATAACATCTACACCAAAGACCAAATGTCTTACAGTGAAGCATAACATCTACACCAAAGACCAAATGTCTTACAGTGTAGCATAACATCTACACCAAAGACCAAATGTCTTACAGTGTAGCATAACATCTACACCAAAGACCAAATGTCTTACAGTGTAGCATAACATGTACACCAAAGACCAAATGTCTTACAGTGTAGCATAACATCTACACCAAAGACCAAATGTCTTACAGTGAAGCATAACATGTACACCAAAGACCAAATGTCTTACAGTGAAGCATAACATGTACACCAAAGACCAAATATCTATAAGTGTAGCATAATATCTACACCAAAGACCAAATGTAAATATTGTGAAGCATAACATCTACATTATGTGTAGCATAACATGTACACCAAAGACCAAATGTCTTACAGTGTAGCATAACATGTACATCAAAGACCAAATATCTTACAGTGAAGCATAACATGTACACCAAAGACCAAATATCTTATAGTGTAGCATAATATCTACACCAAAGACCAAATGTAAATATTGTGTAGCATAACATCTACAACAAAGACCAAATGTGACCTGTTCTCACAAAAATCAAACCTACCAACCGCCATCAACCCTTAGATGCCCGTACCATAACTACCAACTGCAAAAACTTAACCCTTTGACTCCCTCACCATATCCTCCTGCAGGAAGCTGGTGGACAGGATGAGGCAATTAAAGAGTTAAATTTCTGCTTTGCTAGCATGGTTGGAAATGCAGACTGCTGGTGGACAGGGTGCGGGAGCAAGGGGTTAACACATTTCTGACCTCACAACATTGTTGAAACTGCTGCTCCTGGACCATGTTAGTCTGACCTGCAGTCGATGATACAGGTTGAGTCACATGAAAATCCTGTAAGATGCCTGTTCCTGAACAGATCTGCTCAACATTTTCTGATATTGTGTAATTTTAAATGACTGCTCGATTGTGCAGTTTGTCTATTGCCAAACAAAGTGACATGGGAGACTGAAATAAATCTCTCCTTACACCAACCTGGGAAACCAGAAAAAATCCCTCTCTTATACTGATGTGGGAGATTGAAAAAATTTCCCCTTACATTCACCTGGGAGACCATAAAATCTTCAACTTTATTTTTCCCTGGTGGTACACTAGCACATGTAAACCATGACCTTCTAATCTGTGTCTTAACCGACCGACTATCACGAATATCTGCAGGACAGGGCTGAAACGGTGACTTCCTGGCAAACCTGCACACTCTGGATGAGTAACCATCTGTCATATACAATATGGTAAAGCCGCTACCAGTCTCCTCTCTCCATTCCCTCAAAAGCCTCACCTGTAATCTTTTGGAGCATTTGCCAGGGGGTTCCGGTGGAAGCTGGATGTTGTCCAAGTCGTTGCTCACAAGGGGGGCTGCACATCATCAGGCCAAAGTAATCAGTCATAGATAGACAGACAAATATTCCCATAACCCTGAGGTCGTAGAGGGGTGAGGTGGTAGAGACCTCAACTTTTCTTGAGGCCAGCATTATGATGGTGGTACCCATCTTCTCTCCCTCGATTCATGTTCATATTCATGTTCACATCTGTGTTCATTTCTTTTGTCAAAGTAGACAATACCACATAAAACTTGGGCTGCTCTTTTTTTTTGAGAGCGCGTTGCCACGGTGCAGCACCACCCAATTTTTTTTTGACCAAGAGTTCAGAAAGGCAAGATGGTTAAGGGGAGGGACCTGGGAAATCAACCTCTCTCTCCAATGTCTTATACCAAGGCAGCTGGGCAATGACCTGCTCTTCACAATTGTAAACTGCTTTGGGATCTTTAATGTGCACAGCCAGAAGGCACACAGGTCCAACTTGTTTTTCATCCCCTTCTGAAGGACCAGGCATTCAGTCCCATTTTTCAGTCAAACTGAGGAGAAAAGTTGAGACCTCTATGGGAATCAGCCATACATCTTACTATAAATCTAACTTAACTCCAAGAGCAGTTAACAACAAGAAACAAATGAAAACAAAAGACCTATAAACAAAAGGCCTATAGTACCTATATATCCAACTTTTAACCCTTTGACTCCTGCACCCTATCCATCAACTGCAAAAACTTAACCCTTTGATTCCCTCACCCTGGGTGAGGGAATCAAAGGGTTAAATTTTTCCTTTGCTAGCATGGTTGACAATGCAGGATGCTGGTGGGCAGGGTGCAGGAGTCGAAGGGTTAAGAAAACCATCTTCATAAAATTCAACTCTTTAGGTTTACGCTAAGATGAGTCAAAACTGACGATAAACGGATTTTCTAGAAAGAAAACTTTAACTACCGCTCTTTCAAATCTTAAGGTTGTGCACTTGTGATGTATGTTTGACTTTTTAAGTGTTTTGAGCTAATGTTGGATGATTTGTCACTGTTAAGTTTTCAAGTACTTGGGGGGAGTGGGGAAAATTTTATACTGAAAGAGTGGGGGGGGGGGGGGGGGGGGGAAGAAATAAAGAAAAAATTGTAATCTTAGCAAGTCACAATTTTTCATCACAACTTTTCATCAACAAAACATATAACAGTGACACATGAAAACAAATTCCACTACATGACCTCATACATTAATGTCCATCATGATATCAATCACTGGAAATTACCTTGAAATTCAAATCCCCTTGTGGAAAGGCAAAGCATTGGTGTATCACATGAACAAAAGTGTATCATATAATACAAATTCATGCATTCCTGATAATATGACATGTAATACATAGGATCCTGATTATCACCGAAAATTATCACTGAACTAACTTAAAACACACGCATGCCCACTTTTCCTCTTAAGATGGCACATACAGACTGTAATTAGCCTGCTTCAGACCTTAATGACTACAGAATTGCACTGCTGGATAAACATCTCCAGAACACAAACCTGGGTATAATGACATGGAGAACGTCGCAGCTGTGCGGATATATCATGTCTACACAATGTGGGCTGAACAACCTGAACATACATGTATGGATTTGCGACAGCACTGCTCAAAAGCAGACAGTGGCCTGTAGGCTTGTCACAGGCAACCCATATTGTAAATGTTTTATCATTCAGAGACCTGTTATAAAGATACTGATAGAAAACAAGCAAGGACTGAGATATCTGAAGAACAGACAAGCTGCCTGACCAAAATGTCAGTGGAACAAAAATGGTATACTCACATGCTCTTGCATTCTCCTGCTGAAATAAAAAAGCATTAAAAGTTATACACACATACACATGCATAAGTGCACACATGCATGCACTCACACATGAGATTCTTAATTTAATGCAATAATAATGAACATGTATAGTTTAAATAACAGTCCTCCTAAATGAAATATATGACACTGGAAAAATCCGAAAAGATATGTCAAAATCAATTTTCATTGCACTTCCAAAGAAGACAGGGGATGCATGGTTGTTTTAGGGTGATCACTTAGTTTCGTCCCGCGGCAGCAGCTGTAGCAGCGCGAAGCCCACTGAGTGCTGCCCTGACCTAGAAATAGCTCTGCCTTGTTACCGGCGATCTCGCTATGCTGTACAAGCACAGTACTAACTATTAAAAACAAGTAACTTCAGTTTTCCACTAATATTCTCAAGAGCTTTGTTTGTATTGGTCTGTAATGTTACGTGCATGTAGGTGTCTAACTAAACGCACAGAGAAGAAAGAGAATGAGAGACGGTGTTGACATTTGATATGCAGATGACACCGTGCTAATTGCAGAAAATAAAAGGGACCCACAAAACCTTGTGAATATACTAGAAATAGAAAGCAAAGATAAGGGGTCGGAACTAAACAGCAGGAAGACTGATGTCATGGTGATCAGTAAAAAACATGTCATCCCCTCCTGCAAAATAACAGCAAACGGCACGACCTTGAGACAGGTTTATAAGTTTCAATACCTGGGAACGATCATTTCATCAGACGGCAGATCCACATCAGAAATAGCCAGCAGAATGGGCCAAGCCAAAACAGCATTCAAGATGATGAAAAGCATTCTTACCAACAAATGCCTATCATTATCATCAGGAAACAAGTTCTTGAATGTTATATAGAACCAATACTGTTGTACGGTTGTGAGGAGTGGACAGTCAACAAACAAAGCCAGAACAAGATTGAGGCAGCCACGATGTGGTTTCTAAGAAGAATGTTGAGAGTTCCATGGACAGCAAAGAAAACAAACGAGAAAGTTTTGATGGAGGCAGACACAGGTACATCATTCATAAAGAAGATTAGGAAAAGACAGGCAACATTTAGAGGCCATCTTATGAGGAAAAGGGATTTGGAGCACCTGGTCACAACAGGAAAGCTGGAGGGAAAGAGAGCACCAGGTAGACCCAGGGAGAAAATATTAGACGGACTTGCAGAGTGGCTGAAGACAAGGAGGGTGGAAGAGATGCTTGAGGCAACAAGAGATAGAAACAGATGGAAGTCCATGATCGCCAACGCCATGTGGCAAGGCACCTGATGATGACGATGATGATGATGATGTATACAGTTTACTTTCACATATTTCGAGAAATCTGAAATTGGTAAGCCTACTAACAGAATTGTTTAAATTAGAAAAAAATAAACTGCAACATGTTTCATGACATTCCTTTAAATAATACATCAGAACTTTTGTTTAAAAAAAAAATGCACAGAGATCTGAATCTTAAAATGAAAACAGACTTCAAGGCATTTTCAAATTACAAATGTAACACCACCTCTATATATGTAAGTTTGTAAGACTGAAATATTGACAGTTTATGACAGTGACACTGAACTTACCATGATGACATCATCCACATTGTCATTGCTGTTTTCGTCATCCTCCTCTTCTTCGCTTTCACTCTCCTCATCCTCATCATCCTGATCGGCACCATAGGACACCAGGCCTTTGAGAGCATCTGTTCAGTGAAAAACATTACCATTCAATTCAAAACAATGACTTAGAATTTCTAACCTTCCAGAGTCTGGCTAGTACTGCCAATTAGCTTTCTATTTTCCTTTCTTTTCTAACCTTCAAGAGTCTGGCTAGTACTGCCACTTAGCTTTCTACTTTCCTGACTTTTCTAACCTTCAAGAGTCTGGCTAGTACGGCCACTTAGCTTTCTACTTTCCTGACTTTTCTAACCTTCAAGAGTCTGGCTAGTACTGCCACTTAGCTTTCTACTTTCCTGACTTTTCTAACCTTCAAGAGTCTGGCTAGTACAGCCGCTTAGCTTTCTACTTTCCTGACTTTTCTAACCTTCAAGAGTCTGGCTAGTACTGCCACTTAGCTTTCTACTTTCCTTGCAAGATCACTGTCAGATGGAATGAATGATTTCCTGCTGCATCCGGAGGAAGAGTTTGTAACCTGTGCCAAGTGATGCAAGTGTTGTTCTGTATGTGTTGACAAGAGACAGTAACATTTCCAAGAGAAAACCAAAGAAAGGCTTTTAGATCATCCAGCACAGTCCATTGCTTTCTTTTAGTGATCAAAAGTTAACCCTTTGACTCCCTCACCCCGTCTGTCAGCATCCTACATTGTTAGCCATGACAGCAAAGCAAAACCTTAACCCTTTCACTCCTTTATCATATCCACCAACTTCCCGCAGGGAGTGACTGGGTTCAGTTTTCGCAGCTGGCGGATAGGAAGCGGGAGTGAAGGGTTAAAACCTGGCCAACTGCTGAGAGCCAAATCAGGACTATAACTGTCTCAAACAAAACACACAAATCTAAACGCAATGATGATCCTGAAAAAAAAATATGGAGAAGAAAATTACGTACACATATCACTGTATTCAGGGATGCTCCTAGCATTGGCCATTCTGCTGAATTTCTCACCAGGGGGATTAAAAAAAACAAACCCCAGTACAGAGTTCAGTGTTTGCTCAAGAGACAGTTTCACTTCACTTGGACAATTTCATCTGTGCTCCACCCAAATCTAACCTGCAAATATCTGGCAGACTCCCTGTGCCCGCGCAAAAACCCTATGCGCTTACAAGGCCTTGAAATGTGCAGGAGGGGAATGGGACCTATGAAACACTATGCGGGTACCACCTGAATGATGTAAACATTAAGATGGGCAGTGAACAGGCCAGTTTTTAATGTTGCCGCCGACTGGGACTGAACTCAAGACATCAGATCTTGAGTCCATGGCTCTTTCAAAAGAAACCCTCTCTATAATTTTCCATTGCTTTTATTCTTGCTTTTATTCTTTCTCCCCATTTATAGCCATGCGTGTGTGTGTGTGTGTGTGTGTGTGTGTGTGTTGTGTGTGTGTGTGTGTGCGTGTGTGTGTGTGCGTACGTGTGCGTGCGTGCGTGTGTGTCTGTTTCAGCGCTTAGATTTGATTTTGTCGAGATTTTGCGCTATATAAATATTGTAATTATAAACCCCAAATTTAAAAAAAAAAAAAAAAAAAAGCCTAAACATAACTGAGTATACAAAGAACACAAAAACTGGCTAGAGTAACTAAAATTGTAATAAAACAGTTCACGTTTTCCTAAAGCTAATAATAAAAATGCAATTATGCACATAATGTACCCAATTATCAATCCCAATAAGACAGAAGATATGTAAATCTTCATGGACATAATAAAGGTGAATGAACCAGCAAGACAGAAAATGAGAAAAGAGCAGGGAAAAGAAGAAAAAAAAGGACAGAAAATGAAGCAAGGCAGGAGCAAAGAAAGTGACCAAAAAACAAAAAACAAAAACAAAAAAAAGAGAAGAGAGAGAGAGAGAGAGAGAAGAGAGAGAGAGAGAGAGAGAGAGAGAGAGAGAGGGGAGAGAGAGAGAAATCTCTAGCACAGAATTTCCAGAAGGTAGGGATAACAGTCACTCTGACAGAGCCCCTAGCAACCCAATGAGGGTAAGATTCTCTCTTCAGACTCCCGAATCCTGTCCACCAGCATTCTGCATCGCCAACCATGCCACCAAAGCAAAAACTTAATCCTTTGACTCCCTCATCCTATCCACCAGCTTCCTGCTTCTTGCATCATATGACAGGACACAAACCTTACTTCCCCTAATGCAGCATAAAACTGATCACTCCATATACTGAAACCCTGTAATGAAACTGAAAGCAAAGTATTGGCAACAACATATCATTACTATAATATTAATAATAAACTGCACAGAGCTATTCTCAAAACTCATTTGGACTCATTGTCACATGATTGTGTATTACACTTAGTCAAACTTTGGAGTACTGGGATCTCAAGCAGTTATGATAACTGACAACATTAAAATGCACAGCAACAATAACAATGATGATAACAACAATAATATTATTACTACTACTACTGCTGCTGTTGCTAATATTACTGATAATAATAACAATTATTTCATTTATACTGTGCAAAGGGTCCACGTTACTTTGCACTTTACAGTAACAGAATATTACTAAACTTAATGTCAAATAATATCTGACGCTGACAAACATGAAATAAAAATAAGTATCAGAAACCACTAGTAACCAAGAATAAAAGAGAGCAAAGTAACATGAAAAAATACTAGTGTTTTTTACACACACACCCACACCCACACATACAGTGGATGCTGAACTAAAGTAAACTTAGCCTGCTAGGTATGACCATCAACCCAAGTTGTCATTCTCTCTGTATCACCTATCTACCTACACACACACACATGTATACACACACTCTGAGGAAGATCAAGAGCAAGTGTACACTCAGCCTGTCAAGCATGTGACTTGACCCAAGTTATCATCTCTTTCATTCTCACACAATCACACAAGGATTCAGTCATACAATCAAACAGAAAATTAGGTACACATATCAACACATTCGTGCCTATGTCCTTGAGTCAAAATTGCAGTTAATATATGAGCCCGATTATCAATCCAAAGAGAAAATATGGAAGGCTTTATGGAAAACATACAGGTGGATGAGACAGTAAAGCAGAAAATGATAGGAAGAGATGACAGAAAGCAAAGGAGCAAGACAGAAACAAACAGAGTAACAAAAGGAGGTAATTTCTGGCATAGAATTTTCAAAAGGTGGGGATACTACTGATACTGAAAGAGCCCCAAGCATCCGCACCAGAGAAGTAGAAATAACTGTACACGACAGGTGCAATAGCTGACTGGTTAGGACACTGGACTTCCAATTCAAAGGCCTGGGTTTGAACTTGCGCATGACAGGTAATGGGTGGACTTTTTTTTTTTTTATCTCCCAAGTCAATATGAATGCAAACCTGCTTGCGCCCGAACCCTGTATACATGCACGCAGAATATCAAAATATACGCATTACAGGTCCTGCAAGCCCTGTCAGTGGCTATGGAAACACGAAATTATTCAGCAAAGTCAATTCAGACGCCAGACTTTCCTACATACAATCGGAAGATCTGAGTCCGGCCATGCCTTGGTATCACACAATGGTTAAAGAGCGGATTTAAAATGTTTTTGTGATCTCCCTCGTGAACATATGTGCCGATCTGCAAGTGCTTGGATCTCTTTCAGAACATTTCCTATTCATGCTAAAGATCCCATGAGCCATGTCAGTGTTCTGTGGTTTATGGAAACACAAACATACTTAAAATGTATACCTCAATGGACAAGTTTTTACTGTTTATTACTTTATATGTAGGAGTAACCCATCAATACCAACAATGGCAGAACATTAAGAAAAAAAATAGTAATCAATTTTCACAGAAAGCCATAAAAATTCTGATCTCCAAAAGTCAAAATTCATGTAAAAGAAAAACAAAACAAAAAACAAAAACAAAAAAAATCAGAAAACCACTGAAATTCATGGAGGGTCAAAACATCAGTGAACAGATGTGTTGCATTGGACTTAAGTCCACTGCAATCTACTGATGAATCCTGATCACGTGACCATCACTCACACAGAGACAAAACCAAACACACAGCCAACATTCGTCTGCTGAGGGCCTCCCTGCAGAGGCTGAAACATCTTATGATATTGGTAATGATGATGATGATGATGATGATGATAATGATGATGATGATGATAATAATAGTAAGTGTAATAATACCATCATCATCACTATCTTCAAAATGATAATAACAATAATAAAAATCATACTTATCCAGTGTAATTCTCCAAAATCATTTGGATTCACTGTGCAGAGTACATTACACAAGACAAAGAGTGTAACACACACACACACACACACACACACACACACACACACACACACACACACACACACACACACACACACACGTGCATACACACACACGCATGCACGCACACACACATGCACGTCAAACACACAGATTCGAATACACAAGCATGCACATGCACAAATGAATATGAAATGAACATTTTGCACTTTAGCCTGGTTTTCCTATGTTACCTCACAAATTTTGGGGAGATCTGTGATGTGTCTGCATGATGTCAAACAGTTTCCAAGTTCTGGAGCTAAAACGGCTGCACAAACTGAATCAAAAGTTTTTGAAAAATATGATATCTACCATTTTCAACTTATATGTCGACTCCAAAAGCTGCTTAACTAGCTGTTCCGACTACAGATACTTGGCCGAACTTTTGCCAAGCTCTCTGAAAGCTGTAAAGGTGAGAGAAGTGTATAACTGTGGGGCCAGAACTTAAATTATTCCATTTAGATTATAACCCCTTGGATATAGAATCATGAGACAAAGTGTGAAAGACATCATCAATAAAATCAAGTTGCATAGCTTACAGCATCCATCTCTCTGTCTATTGTAATTTATTTTACGTTTTTATTGAGAGTGGTTTATCTCCAAAATTGAATGAATTCATCTTGTGATGTTAGAGTGGGATTTTGCAGACCAGCATGAAGTAAGGATTATGACAGAATTCTGGGAGGCAAAATTATATTAAAAAAAAACAAACATACCAAAAAAAATTTATATTCTATATCTGAAGAGCTGGAACGTGCAAAATGATGAAAATGAAATGGATCAATGAACCATACCTGACACTATCACGTAAGCATTTGACTCACGTTTCGACCTTTTTTCACTTTTTGGCATCCCTGTCATAGGAAGAATGTCTGTAACATCATCTTCAACCGGCTGCCCAAACATCCTGCTGACATCTGGAACCTTTGCAGGCACACCGCTTGATCCCTCGTCATCCTCCTCCTCCTCGTGATTGCGCTTTCTGAACCTGTAATACAAGACACAAGATTAAATTTGTAGACACAACAGTACATGATAAAGAAGGGTAACGATCCCTTGTGTTTGTTGCAATATAATTTTTCATAAATTTTATATGAAACTGTTGTTGTTACCGTTATTTCTGCAGCAGGTATGAGACTTTTTTACGAATCTACCACTTTGAGTGGGAACCAATCCATATTCCTCGGTAAAATACTGCAAGTTCCTCAGATTCTCGAAAGGAGAAAACAAGTTGTATCCTCACTGATCCAGATGTTTAAAGATGTACCTCGTTCAAATAATTCAGGTGCCCACAGTTGTTGCCTAGGCTTTTCAAAACGTGTCTACAGTTACTCAGGTGGGCACACATGCTGAAGTGACTTTGAACACAGCATGCTAATTCTGGCTCCCACATTTTGTCTTGGTTGCTTTAATCCAGTGTGCAATAATTGTCAAGATGGGGCATGCGAAGAAAGAATCCAGAATTAGAAAAGATCAGTATTTCTATTATTGCTTTCTGTGTTCTTGTTTTCTTTGAACTGCATTAATGCTGGAAAGTTTAGACGTGAAATGTACATGAATTCAATGTCCAAAGCTCAAACTGCACTGATTTCAATCTTGGGGAAAACATTTTTTTTCTATGGGTGCATGTCCGCAGACTCCCATGTTTCATTTTTGTCTTCTGTCACTCCCATGCCTGTTTTAAGTCTGATCAAACTGAACATTACTTATGTTATACAAAACTAAATGAAAATGAGATGGGACACACAATATCATACATAAGTGCAAGTACATTCAGTGGTTGATCTATTTTTGTGCGACCTCACTTACAATTGAAAGCAATCACACATAAAAATATATTCTACATGTATATTACACATTTTCCAGTGTAACGCTGCGAGAATGGATACAATCACAAACAAAATTATTATTCTACATGCGCGTTATACACTTTTCGGTGTAATACTTCAAGTATGGATAGCAGTTTCTCACGATGGCATCTCCATGACCAGAATAAAATCCATATCCACTGATGGCACAGATGGCATGCGATGGATAAGATCTAAAATTATCATGCCATAAACCCTGGTCAGGTCTTGTGATAGGGGTCTTGTTTCTGGTGGCCCATTAGCCCAGTTGGTCAGACTGCCATGCTCATGACACAGGGATGTCGGGATCGACCCTTAGCAAGTCACGTTTTTTAACTCTCTTTCCTGACGTAAGGCACAGTTTCGTACGACAGAACACGATAGCGATTTTGATAATTAAAATTTTTTTGACGCTTCCCTCGTGATGTGGCATGCCAACTGAAGCTACACTGGGCATTGCAGACATGTCAAGGGTCAAGTGGAAAGTTACTTCGTGAGATTCCGTAGCAATACGCTCGTCGGCACCTCATATGACTGGCTAATCTGCATTCGTGTCAAAAATCGCTTTGCAGGTGAGTACGAGTTTTGCAGCAAAATAGATCATGACAGCGGTGTTTACTGCTGCTGAAGTGATTGAAGTGATTCAGACTGAAGGATCCGACATCGACGAGTGTGATGAAGATGATGGTGAAAGTGTTTCCAGTATGAAAGCTGCCAGCATGAGCAAGAAGGTACTGACAGTGACCCAGTTTCAGATGACAGTGAAGTGGGAGAGGGAGGTGGACATATACGTCACATGAGGAGAGCGGTCAGTGGGCCATGTACAGTGAGTTGCATGTCTGATGAAGATTTCATTGATTTTCTCATGCATGACTGGCGCGAAGATTTTAGTTTTTTCCCCACTTTGCCTCTGTTCTCTAGTTCTTGTGGCCTGCATGCCTCAGCTGAGTGCCACGCCCCCATTGATTTCTTCATTCAGTTTGCGACAGAAGACTTTCTAAATTCTATTGTCATAAACATATGCATAAGAGAACTGAGTGGCAAGCAGAATGAGCACTTCTCCTGCCCTCTGCCACCCATCCCCAGCAGCAGGAAGAACTATAGGAAGTGCCATGTGTGTAGTGCTGGCAGCATGAGATACCCGGAGGATGAACTGTGGCAAACTCCCAACTGGTGTAAAAAGTGTGGGGTTGCCCTCTGTGACAAACTATGCCAGCCCAACAAGACCATCACCTGCTTCCAACCGTATCACTCAGTGCAGAACTACACTGATTATTAGAAAATAGCACACAGGGACTGAAGCATCCGGTGTGCTCCTTTTTTTTCCCCAAATTCCCCTGTGTAACAATTTGTAACATGTATTTATATAATGTCACTAATAATTTATTTTTTTTACTCTGAGCAAAGTCTGCTTTATTCATGTTATTTTGTGCATACAAAGACCTTCTCACCTTTGACTGCATGTTCATGGAGCTGATCAAAGTGTGTGACTACGGTGATCATGACCACAAAATTGGGGGTATTTTCAACATGGCACATGAAGAAGAAATATTCAACTTCAAGGAAGAACTTCAATATTTTGGCATGAACTAACCCAGCATATAAATATTCAGATCTGAAAGTTTCATTTTGTTCCTTTATGTATTGTATTTTTTGTGATTTTTTTCCTAACCCTTCAAAATGGGCCGTCTGTGGGGGAAAAGCAAGGGATAAAACTCTCCGTCCCGAGTGAGTTAAGCAGGCTGGTTGGTTCTATTGATGAAGACGCGGACTCAAGATCCGATATCCAGAGTTCAGTCCCAGCCTGCCACATTCAGACAGGCTATTTGCTGCCCATTTTAATATTACAATCATTCTTGTGAAGTCAGCTTAGTGTTTCATAGTTCCCTCCCCCATTTCAAGACCTTGTCAGAGCACAGGCTCACGAAGTCTGTCAGATAATTAATGGTATTTTTGGATGAGCGTATATAAGAATTGTCTGAGCAGTATGAATCCCTTTTGAAGGATTTCCAAACTCGAAGCATGCATACAGCTTGTTATTGTTATCGTTATTGTTGTCTAAAGCCTAGCCCACTGCATACAACCATACCATGGCGATCACCACTTCAAAACATACTAAACTTTAACAGGAAGAAAAAAGAAAAGAAAATTAAGTACACATATCAATGCATTCGCACACATAATCTAAAAAACACACCTGAATACAAATATAAGCATATCTAAGGACACCAAAACATATATAAAAGTAAAAAACAGGCATACATTACTTAAAATTGCTTCCACATATCTCAACTCCCTAGAGCCAAAAATGCACTTAATACAAGTACCCAATCATCAATCTTAAGAAGTACTTAAGACTATATCAAATACATACAGGTGAATGGACCACTAAGGCAGAAGATAATAGGTAGAAATGACAGAAAGCAAAGGAACAAGGCAGAAACAAAGAAAGTGACAGAAAAGAGGAAATTTCTAGCACAGAATTTCCAGAAGGTGGGGATACTATTTATACTGAAAGAGCCCCCGGCATCCCCACGGGGGGGGGGGGGGGGGGGGGGGGTTTGCATACAGCTGTCTCTACTCTGTAGCACACTAAACTAATAGCAGGGACCTAATGATGGAAAAGATCTCAGGAGTTTGAGTTTACTTCAACTTTTCGTATGGATGATCAGTGTAACAGCGCAATAAAATCAGCTGAGTGTGATAAATCACAATGAAAGTGTAATGGTTAGCAGCTCAGTAGTGATACCCAATGCATGATAAATATATCCAATAACGAAAATGACCACACCTTTCTGCTGCATGATGATGGTCAATCTCCTCATCTGATATCAGCCCTGATGAGATACGTCGAGCAGGGCTCTCACTGTCCTTGCCGCTGTCTCGACGCTTCCTGTCTGGAGACTTTTTCTCTGGTGGACTAGTTTCGGCATCTTTCTCAGCCTTAGAAGCTTCTTTCTCAACAGATGTATCCAACTCTTCGTCTGAGTCGTCCTGTCCGTAGTCGAGAAGCATCAATGCTGATGATGCACTATCTGTATGAGTCATCATCTTGTATATCTGAAGACATAAAAATCGATGCACTTGTTAAATGTCAACCTGATTTTCTTAGACTGTAGTTACAGTCTTTTCAGGTAACTAAAGACAAAATGAAAACATAATTAATTGATGATTTGTTTTTTTCTTCAATTCATCATTTGATTTTAACAGTAAAAGAGAAACATTTAGGTCTATTAATGCAGACTTAAGCAAAATTATCTAGATCTGTTAAGTTCTTGTTTATTCAGCTTTTTTCCTCACATACTCAGTCCTGTCAATAATGAATTAATAGGTGGATATAACGCATTATGAAACAAAAAGCAGAAGAACTCTCCGACTGTCAGGCTGGTCACATATCCAACAGAGGCACAACAGACATGTTATTTGTCTTATAGATGTTGATAGAAAAAAAACAAGGAACAGCAACAAGAAGCTTTCATTACCTTTATTATTGATTACAGCAAGGACTTGAACAGTGTCATACACCACGGCTGGTGAAATCCACTCGCCCGTGGATCGCCTGGTCACCTGAAGCGAGTAAAAAACCTGTCAAGAGAGTCAAAATAAAAAAAACTATAGTATAAGGGCCTAGTCCTAAGGGAGAGTGAGAATTCTGTCCCCTGCAGTTATAATTTACTTTGATTTTTCGAACCTTCCAATCGCCGACTGATTTCGTCTGCAATGATAAGTATGGAAACCAGAGAAAAAAAATACAACGTATGTCTTATCGAGATCAAGGGATGGGGAGGGGAAGAGAATGTGTATGCTATTGGCAAGGAAATTTGAGAGAAAAGAGCAAATTTGATGCAACACTATGATAAGATGATAGTTGATACATCAAAGAAACTAGTTTAGAAGGCACAGACACTATTTGACGATTGTTCTCACATTATCTTCACTTGTTTCTCAAGTCAAATTTCATAGGGTGGATTAATTAAATACTTTCATTTTCGAGTGTTTTTTTTTTCCTTCACACTGAACTGCTGAAGGCAAGAAAATGCACACACACACACACACACACACACACACACACACACACACACACACACACCACCACTCACACACACACAACAAATAGAACAATCTGATTCTGAGAAAAAACAAAACAAAAGCTAAATAAACTAAAATTAAAACACACATTCTTTACATCTGCATTTGACATATTTGGTTTTCACACAGATGACTTTCATGATTCTATTCCTAGCTAGAATGTCTGCACATTTTTGTAATCTCTTCATTTAGCAAGCTGTAATCGTGACTACTGATTCTGTGCTTTTTAGTGTATGTGTGGACTATTGTAATAATTTGTATGTAGCTCATGTAAATATGTTTCAGAATTTTTTATTTTTGCAATACAGCATGCTTTTATGACTGGTGTTTGTGTGTGTATGTAATGATATATTTCTGCTTATGCCCTTTTCATCTCGTTAGGCCTACCTGTTCTGTGGATTTACTTTGATGCTGCATTACGCATTAAAACATATGTAACCATTAATATTGTCAGTCTTGGTGTTTTTTGTTTGTATTTATTTTGTTTTTTAAGTGATATAAGATATGTATATAAATGTGTGTGTGTTTGTGTGTGTGTGTGTGTACACACACTGGTACGTATGTACATATACATATGCACAAGTTATAACACATACACGCACACACATATCTACATCGTACATGCATAACACATTATCGTTCATGCTGTATGACAACTTGAAAAAGTGTGTGTTTATGCAAGAAAAAAACACATGAAAACTATTTCAAAAAGGTTTGCTTGTTAGAGTAAATAATTGAAAAGATACATTGTCCTGACCTTACTATAAGCAGAATTTGTAAATCAAAATTGCAAGACGAAATTTCCAAAAGAGCATGTTTTAAACAATTCAGTTTGTCAATCTCCCCCCCCCCACCCTTCTCACAACAGCTTAATTAGTAATTAACCTATAGGCCTAATCTCTTAATAAAGACTCAATTTCAATGTTACCAGGAAACTTGACAATGACAGAGGTCTTTTCAGTGAAATATTCAAACAATTTTCATTAGTTTTTTAAGGGTTAAAAAAGTATATTACCATCACAGGCTCTCAATTTTGTATTTTAATTAAGCAATATTTTTGTACACATATTATATCTACACACATAATATGATATATAATAATACACATACTATTATTTATTTATAATCATAAACATATAATAAACCAAAAGTAGTATAATGCACAGGTTGACAACTTCATAAACTTACGTTAAAGGCGGTTTTTATGAAAAACTGTAGGCCCTAATTAACTGATTAACTAATTTTTGCTATAGCCAGTTCAGGCAATTAATGAATTAATTATTAATTAATGCAAGGGTCCAGAGATTCATGATGGTCTTAATCATCTTGTATAAACAAAGACCTTTTTATTTGATTTTTTTTTCAATAGGTTTAGTTGTTCCAAAGTTATGGTGGTGCTTTTTGTGATGAAACGGCACATACACGGTCACAGTTTTTGCTATGTTACGTATAACCCAATGAAGGAAAACGTAAAAAATTTAGGCCTAATCATTAAAAAAAATTGCAACTTTCGTCACAGACAATCAATCTAAGAACTTTTTATACCATTTTAAAGTTTTTGTTTTTTTTTTTTTTTTTTTTTGTTTACTTTTCAATGATGGTAATTGCATACTCAATAAAAATATTTGAAATTTTTTGTAACATAGGCCTACCTACAGGGCTATCGCAACTTTCGTCACAGACTGAGACAATCAATCAAAGAACTTTTTACTGTACTATACCATATAGGCCTACCATTTTAAAGGTTTTCTTTTTTTTTGTTTTTTGTTTTTTTTTACTTTTCAATGATGGTAATTGCATACTCAATAAAAAATATTTGGAATTTTTTGTAACATACCTACTGGGGCTATAGCGATTTAGAGTCTACACTCTCACTGTGACTGTAATATACAGTTACAGTGAGTAACTACTGTCTTATCAGACTCACTTATCATTATGAGTGTCTACATTTTCTAGTCTCCCTGTCACGCCTGTGAGGTAAAATCTGGATGAACACCCCCTACGAATAGTGCTATTTATTATCCTGTAAATAAAATTTCATCATGTTACTTACCGACAGATGTACTATACGTAGGCCTACAATATTCACCGATGTAACACAAATCCGTCCTCAATACACAGTTCTCTCATGGGAAGTTTCTTTTGCGTTAACCGGAAGTTTTAATCCTTTACATCCGTATATATACAGTATTTTACACAAATAATCAAAACCAGGAATATAAATCGAACAGAGCGTCTCTTTTCATAAGATAGGCAAACTTTTCTGCCAGCTGGACTTTGTCGAGCGTACTCAAAAGACAATGAATAACCAAATACACAAAAGATGGGTAGACAACAACTGACACTTAACTTTCATACAAGCCTGTTGTCTTTCGTTGTGTGTGCTTTATAGAGGTCAGCTGACATAAAATCTGCACCTTCCTTGTTTTGTTAATAAATGCTCGTTCTTGTTCAATTTTCCAGTATTTTAATTTTTTTATGTGCTTGAATGCTAGCAGTTTGCATTGGGTAACTTTTATTCTGATTTACAAATAATCAAATAATCGCAACTGCAAAATAACAAGGCTGGAAGTGTAACACACATGCACGTGCACGCGCCCGCGCGTGCACACACACACACCCCACACACACACTCACACAAACACATGCACCACACACACACACACACACACACACACACACACACACACACACACACACACGCACAAACACATGCACAAACACACACACACACACACACACACACACACACACACACACACACACACACACACACACAAGCAAAATTGACAATTTTCAAATATCCTCTTCACTCCTCCTCTATCGCCCCCCCCTTTTTTTTGGTCTAAAATCACTTTAGTGAATAGACATTAAATCAAAGACCACCACCACCACCACACATACACACACACGCACGTCTCTCTCTCTCTCTCTCCTCTCTCTCTCTTCTCTCTTAATCACATACCAAATAATTGTGTTCTGAGTTCTGAGTTCTTAACACACACCTAATGGTTAGACTTCATTTGTTGTGATCGTGCTTGTCTTGAACTTGATCATATTGCTTATTGTCTTGTTTACTTCATTTCAATTTCAGCATTCTGAAGACATCCTTTCTGCATTCAGAATAAATACCAATGGCATAAGCCATTAGCCTGTCTATAAATTCAGCCTCTTAGTGAGCTGGCTTTAAGATGTACACTTGGAAAACTTAAACAAACAACAAACAAACAAACAAACAAACAAACAAACCCAAAAAACCCAAAACAACAAACAACAAACCAACCAACCAACCAACTAACCAATCAACCAACCAACCAACCAACCAACCAACCCAAGCTTTGTAGTTAAATATGTTCAGCATGTTTTTGTTCCTATGAGGTTCCGTTGAAGTGAACGAATTAACGAATCTGACCTCTTTCCTTAATTAATCTTGTCTGCTTCCATCAAATTCGAAGAGATTTTGATATATTTGGGTAAATTTTGCTTGAACGATAAAACAATTATTTTTTGATATAGTTTCACAGCACAGCAAAATTTTATTCGTATTTATTTGATGAAAAGACACGAATCCGAAATAAAATATGGATATAGTCAATAAAAAGGCCAAATCTTTAGAATTTCCATTTAATCAGACACAAGTTCATTATACGTTTTTAGTTTCGTATTACAAATGGCTGCGGCAAATACTTCATAGCGATTTGTTTACTGTGTTGCTGTGAAGGTATGTCACGTTGTTTTTCAGCCAGTAACATGTTGTTTCCTTATAAATCCTACCGGCAG
>JAPXFY010000019.1:53834972-53879972 GCA_030674185.1 Monoplex corrugatus
AACGCCATGCGGCAGGGCACATGATGATGATGATGATGAGAAGTAGTGGTAGTAGTAATGGTAGTAGTCATAATAATAATAATTCTAGTAAACAGCTTTAACAACAGTGATTCTAGTAATATGTTCATAACAACATCATCAATGATGATGATAACAACAATAATGGTTATAGTAATTATAAAACTGTATGTCACAGTTCCTGTGTTTGTTCACAATAATATTTTTAACACCAAATGACTAACTATGCAATGCAGTGTGACTTTCCAGTTTCTGTGTTTTCAGAGTTTGTGCTTTATCAAGTGCTCTGTGTGGTAATGGAGGCTTCCACATAACTCAAGCCAGAATGATGCAGGAGGATAATGTGAAAGTGGCTGTCAGGGTAAGAGCAAATGTTGGTGTGTGTGTTTATTTTGGCATGCTGTTCATTTTGATGGCTTTTATCTGTTTTCTTTTTTTTTCTTTTTTTCTTTTCTTTTTTTTTTTTTGGTTTTTTTTTTGTTGCTGTTGTGTGTTTGCCTTGTTCACATATTGTTCATTTTAGCTGTCTGACTCTCTGCGAAGTCTAAATAGTAAATTCATTTGTTGAAGTCTCAGTACCAGGAAGATGGAAGGAGTAATTGATTCCAAGCTACCATGAGGCCACCCACCAGAGGGGACTTCACTGCTGCTAGATCATGAAGTCAGACATCAGTAGTGCATGTTCTGATCCATTGTTCTTCACATCACCTGCCAAGTCTCACGCTATTACTGAAAAATACTTAAGACAGTAATCACTCAATCACACAGACTGAGTGAATTTCCCCTGGTAAGGAAACTGCAACCACATATTCCAACCTTAATTTCCACAAACTTATGACACTGAAAGACTCATACATGAGTTTTATGTCAGGCACGTAAGTGGCAGAAGTAACTAAGACATTATGACTATATGAGATTATCGCATGAAGGGCCACAGAATCTTGTACATTTTTTTTGTTTTGCAGTGTTGTGCTGAAGCAGAGTATGGGGATTATAATGATGATGTTAGTTTTGCTGTTCTTTTTTTGGATTGAAGCTGTAAAGGGGATGAACGTTGGTGATTATGTCAAAGTGCTGTACTCTATGCGTCTTTCACTATTTAACCCTTTAACTCCCACACCGTATCCACCAACTGCAAAAACTTACCCTTTTACTCCCTCACCCTATCCACCAGCTTCCTGCAGGGTGAGGGAGCCAAAGGGTTAAGTTTTTGCTTTGCTAGCATGGTTGACAATGCCGGATGCTGGTGGACAGTGTGCTGGAGTCAAAGGGTTAAATATATCCTAAGGTCAGCCAGGCCTGAGAGATAACATGCCTGTGTTGTTGAGCAGCATCCTCACTGATGCTACTGTGAAATGGATGACACTTCACTGCGTGGTCACAGTCTTCCTTTCTCAACTGAGCTGACGGCATATTCTATCTGGGTAGGAGCTGGACAAAGATAAAAAAGAATTCTGAGTCATTTGGATTGACGGAATTTGTCTGTGTATTGCACAAAATTGTATGCCTTGGGCTGATAAGGTATGCTGATTTATCATGGTATGACTTTGAAGAGCAAGGTCACATTGAAGGTGTGTAGTTAGTCTGGAATGAAGAGCAATATATGCAGTTTTATCATAGTATGAGAAGCAAGGTACTTGTAGTTTTTAACATGGGTGTTTTCAGGTACGTCCCCTGCTACCCAAAGAGAAGTTGGGCGGAGAGCAGGTGTGTGTTCGACTGGTACCCAACTCCAACCAGGTAGTTGTTGGCAAAGACAGAGCCTTCACTTTTGACTTTGCTCTCTCAGCCAAAGCCACTCAGGTTAGTTGTAGTAAGAGTATGTCTTTTTTGAGCATTTTCACCTTGTCTCATATAAGTTTGTAAGGAGGCACGGTGAAACTTTTTGAATTTATGTATACTTGCTGCATGTTTATCTCTGGTTTGTCTGTATGCTAACTTACGTTACACATACACCTCTTTTGTAATCTTGTTTATTCTTTGTCGTGGAAGAACACCACCTGAAAATTTAAGCCCTCTGTATTTTATCACAAAAAAAGATAAGTACGTTATGAAGGGGAACTTGTTACTTTCACATCATACATTAAATGAAAAAAAAAAAGATGAAATTTCCTCCCTGCACAAGTCATGCCGTTCATTTCAGCCCTTTTCGTGCTCCTGAAGTTTCTGCGATTTCTTCTTCCACTCCTGTTGCGGATCACCTGAAATGATTGATTATACTACTATAGTTCTCTGCCATTCCGGGCAGACGATAGTTTAACTTTGGTGTTCACACAGATTCTTAATGTATCGCAAAGAACAAGAGTCCTATACAACTTCAACTCTATTTTTCTGATACCACAAACAGCATAATCTTCTACTGTGATATTAACATATGTCTATTATGTATGTAATACATCTCTCTCTTTCTCTTTCTCTCTCTCTTCTCTTTCTTTCTTCTCTTTCTTTATCTTATTTTTTCTCTCTCTCTCTTCTTCTCTCTTCTCATCTCTTTCTACTCTATCTCTCTATATATATATATAGTGTATATAGATAAATATATAAATGTGTGTATATCTATCTATCAGTCTGTTATCTATTGTTGTCTATATATACTGGCTTATATATCTTCTATCTATCTATCTATATATCTATCTATCTATTATCTATCTATTTTGTATATCTATCTATATATGTATCTATCTATCTATCTATCTATGTATCTATCTATTATCTATCTATCTGTCTGCTATCTATCTATCTGATTATCTATCTGTATATCTGTCTGTCTTTCTGTCTGTTATCTGTCTGTTTTCTGTCTTTCTTTGTGTGTGTGCGTGTGTGTGTGTGTGTGTGTGTGTGTGTGTGTGTGTGTTGTGTGTGTGTGTGGTGTGTGTGTGTTGTGATGTGTGTGTGTGTGTGTGTGTGTGTGTGTGTGTGTGTGTGTGTGTGTGATGGTTGATACTCTTTTTATTTTTTCCCAAATATTATGGCATGAAAATGTGTAGTAGTAGTAGTAGTAGCTTACATAAAACGGTCAGGAAAGCTGGAGGAGCAGTGGGTAGGAGACAGGACAGTCTGAAGTATTGTACAACATAATATGAAAAAAACAACATTTTAAATGATATACCCACCCACTAAGAGAGGAATTGGATGGTAGATGGGTTGAATGCATTGGGTGTCAATCAATGATTTGCTGCAGTTGCATGGAGTACGGTCAGGGAAAAGTCTTGTATCTGATGTCAGCAGATATTTTCAGGAAACAGTCTTGAACCAGATATCAGTAGTAGATATTTTCAGGAAACAGTCTTGAACCCAGATATTAGTAGTAGATATTTTCAGGAAACAATCTTGAACAGGATCAGAGTTACTAGTAGATATTTTCAGGAAACAATCTTGAACCGGATTCAGTAGTAGATATTTCCAGGAAACAATCTTGAACTCAATATCAGTAGAATTAGTAGATATTTTCAGGAAACAATCTTGAAGTTGAACCAGATATTAGTAGTAGATATTTTCAGGAAACAATCTTGAACCGAGATATCAGTAGTACTAGTAGATATTTTCAGAAACAATCTTGAATCGGATATCAGTAGTAGATATTTTCAGGAAACAATCTTGAACTGGATATCAGTAGTACTAGTAGATATTTTCAGGAAACAATCTTGAACGGATATAAGTAGTAGATATTTTCAGGAAACAATTTTGAACGGATATCAGTAGTACTAGTAGATATTTTCAGGAAACAATCTTGAATCGGATATCAGTAGTAGATATTTTCAGGAAACAATCTTGAATCGATATCAGTAGTAGATATTTTCAGGAAACAATTTTGAACTGGATATAGTAGTACTAGTAGATATTTTCAGGAAACAATCTTGAATCGGATATCAGTAGTAGATATTTTCAGGAAACAATCTTGAACTGGATATCTAGTACTAGTAGATATTTTCAGGAAACAATCTTGAAACGGATATATAGTAGTAGATATTTTCAGGAAACAATCTTGAACCGGATATAAGTAGTAGATATTTTCAGGAAACAATCTTGAACGGATATCAGTAGTACTAGTAGATATTTTCAGGAGACAATCTTGAACCGGATATCAGTAGTACTAGTAGATATTTTCAGGAAACAATCTTGAACCGGATATAAGTAGTAGATATTTTCAGAAACAATCTTGAACTGGATATCAGTAGTAGATATTTTTAGGAAACAATCTTGAACCTGTTATCAGCAGATGCTCAGGCTGGGTCTTTGTTGTCAGTTTGTGTGCTAAACTACTATATAGTTTTAGTACTGCTAAATATTTCACAATTCACTTGGAAAGATGTGTAAAAATGGTTAAGTTTGAAAAGATTTCTTTTTCTTATGAACTGTTTGCTTTAATGTCATGTTGATATGTGTTTTCAATGTGGTAGGATGACACGTACATGCAGTGTGTGGAACCACTGGTCAGGAGCATCTTTGAAGGCTATAACTCCACGGTCTTTGCCTATGGACAGACTGTGAGTTGTGGGTGTATTGTTTTGTGTGTGGTGTTGTGTATGTATTGGGTAGGGTGTTACTGTCATTAAACAGACTGTGAGTTATGGGTGTAGTTTTGTGTGGTGTTGTGTATGCATTGGGTAGGGTGTTACTGTCTTTAAACAGACTGTGAGTTATGGGTGTACTGTTTTGTGTGGTGTTGTGTATGCATTGGATAGGGTGTTACTGTCTTTAAACAGACTGTGAGTTATGGGTGTACTGTTTTGTGTGGTGTTGTGTATGCATTGGGTAGGGTGTTACTGTCTTTAAACAGACTGTGAGTTGTGGGTGTACTGTTTTGTGTGGTGTTGTGTGTGTATTGGTTAGAGTGTTATTGCTACTGTCTTTAAACAGTGTGTGAGTTGTGGGTGGATTATTTTGTGTGGTGTTGTGTGTGTATTGGGTAGGGTGTTATTGCCACTGTCTTTAAACAGACTGTGAGTTATGGGTGTATTATTTTGTGTGATGTGTATGTATTGGGTAGGGTGTTATTGCTACTGTCTTTAAACAGACTGTGAGTTATGGGTGTATTATTTTGTGTGGTGTTGTGTATGCATTGGGTAGGGTGTTATTGCCACTGTCTTTAAACAGACTGTGAGTTATGGGTGTATTATTTTGTGTGATGTTGTGTATGCATTGGGTAGGGTGTTATTGCTACTGTCTTTAAACAGACTGTGAGTTGTGGGTGTAGTATTTTGTGTGGTGTTGTGTGTGTATTGGGTAGGGTGTTATTGCTACTGTCTTTAAACAGACTGTGAGTTGTGGGTGTATTATTTTGTGTGGTGTTGTGTATGTATTGGGTAGGGTGTTATTGCTACTGTCTTTAAACAGACTGTGAGTTGTGGGTGTAGTATTTTGTGTGATGTGTATGCATTGGGTAGGGTGTAATTGCTACTGTCATGTAATATGTATGGTTTTGTATCATTGATTGATTAATGAGCTCTTGATCTAATTGAAATACTGATGTGACATTTGTTCTGCAATCTGCAGACTGTTGATGTGTGTGTGTGCATGCATGTGTATATGTGTGTGTGTGTGTACATGTGTGTGTGTGTGTGTGTGTGTGTGTGTGTGTGTGTGTGTGTGTTGTTTGTGTGTGTGTGTGTGTGTTGTGTGTGTGTGTGTGTGTGTGTGTGTGTGTGTGTGTGTGCATGCATGTGGGTGCATGCTTGCTGTGGCTTGTTTTAAACAACATATGTGTCTATAATCTGTGTGATTTGAAGAATGTGAGTCAGGTCGCAAATCCAACTTGCACAGTGTTAACAGTAAATATTTTTTATTATTATTGTCTTAAACACATCACTTTAAAACATGGAAGCAAGGAAAATAAATGCAGTCTTCAGTTAATATTTTGCTGTTTGCATTTTAGGGATCAGGCAAAACATACACCATTGGAGGTGGTGATATCTCCTCCCTCACAGAAGACGAGTATGGTGTCATCCCTCGCGCATTGCACCAGATGTTTGAATTCATGAAGGTTTGTGGTTATTTATTGTTCAACTTTTTTTTTCTCTTTCTGAGACTTTCATCCATTGTTTACCCTTGTGGGGGTGCCAGGGACTCTTTCTGTGTAAATAGTATCCCCACCTTCTGGAAATTCTGTGCTAGAAATTTTCTCTTTTCTGTCATTGTCTTAGTTTCTTTCTTCCTTCTTTGCTTTCTGTCATTTCCTTGTATCATTTTCTGCCTTGTTAGTCCATTCACCTGTGTGTGTTTGATAAAGTCATACATACTTTGTCTTAGGATTGATAATTGAGTACATGTATCAAGTGCATTTTTGGCTCTAGGGAAATCAGATGCACGAAAGCAATTTTAGGTTATTTAGGCTCGTTTTTATATATATGTTTTGATTGTCCTTAGTTATGTTTAAACTTGTATTCAGGTATGTTTTTTAAGTCCCCTGTGCGTTAAATTGGACAGAGAGATCAATGCCAGAGGCATCTCCTTAGATTATGCGTGCGAATGGATTGATATGTGTACTTAATTTTCTGTTCTTTTTTTCTTGTTTGCTTTGAAACAGTTATAGACCTAATATGGCTCTACACAGTCAGCTGGGCTTTAACATCTGGAGATGTGCCCTAAAATGGCTGCTGAAACTCGAGAGAGGCACAGTTTTTGGTACTTTTAAAAAAATTATGGAGAATATCCAACGACAGTAAACCTATTCTGTTATATATGATTTAAAAGGTCATTATGTCTACTTTATAACTGTGCTGACAGCTTGTTTATGCATGCTTTCATTTTTTTCTGGTTTACCATTGAAAAAGGCATGCAAATAGCAAAAAAAGAAAAGTTCTGGATGTACATATACATGACTTATCAAACTGCTGCTTGTAATCAATTGAATATCCATGTCACAAAGCTGCACTGAACATGTCACAGGATATACATTCTCCACTGGAAGTCATTATGAGTTCTGCTTTTATGAATATTTTGTCCCAAAAATGATTAAATACAGGCGTAGAGTCTTTTGACTCTTCGAAATTTCTTTGTTTTGGGTACCGCGAAAACAAGCTAAAAATAGAGTTCCAACAGTCTCCTATGGTTGCAGGGAAAGAAATCTACTTAGAAAAATGGTTAAACTCTGCTGTCAGTATAATCTCCCTTATTATAGTAGTATACAGTAGTCTCGGTAAAAAACCCCATAACATCTCTGCAGCTGTAGCTGCGGAGCGTCACAGTCGAGTGAGACAACAACAACAACAACAACAATAACAGTAACAATCCATTATTTTCATTCCAGCGTTTTGGTACTGATGGAAAGGTTTTAGATTATTGATTGATAAGGTGGGGAAATGGAGAAAGCGACTGTGTTGAGACAAAAAGTTGTTAAAATTTTCAGATTTTTTTTAATGAATTTTATAAAAATTTTCACATTTTTTGATGACTCGCTGTGTGTCTTAAACAAACTCCCAACTTTTACATGTGGCTTTTTAAAAAAAAAAAAAAAGAATAGGGCCTTAGATTCTGGTCAGGGAATAATCATAAATGTAGTAGTTCTAAGTTTGCATATCTCATTGTTTTCCGTCCCAATGGAATAGAGTGTCAACATATATCGAGCAGTTACTTGCTAGGATACTTGAGAATTGTGCTGTTAGAAAACCCTTTGACAAGTTTATAGCCAGTAGTTACAAGTGACCAGACTATTGTAAGGACTTTCGCATAAAAAAAAAGGGCAAATGATTTGAAAACAACAACAAACAAACACAAACAAAGCATACACACACATACATCACACTAACAAAACTGTGCTGTGTCATTGTTTATACCTTTGGAAAATGAAGATCCACCCATCAGTCAATCACCAAACTACTTTCAGGCCAACACAAATGTGTCGTACGAAGTGCGTGTATCCTACGTGGAGATCTACAAGGAAGAGTTACGGGACTTGCTGGATCTGGACACTTCCAGTAAAGATCTGCATGTACGAGAAGATGATAAAGGCAACACGGGTAAGTGGCTGTTTTGGGTTTCTCATGTTTGTATGTGTGTGTTCTTGTCTTCGTTCTTGTGTTGTTTTGTGTGTGCATCATCCTTGTCGTTGCCATCATCATCATCATCATCATCATCATCATCATTATTTTTATTATTGTTTTTTTATTATTATATTATTATTATTATTATTGTTATTGTTGATGTTGGTGTTATTATTGTTCTTTATTAGTTATCATCGTCATCACATCATCATCATCATCATTCATCATCATCATCATCATCATCATCATCAATCATCATCATCATCGTTGTTGTTGTTGTTATTATTATCAGATATATTGTGATGGCTGTGTTTCAGTGATTGTTGGAGCACGGGAGGAGCAGGTAGGGTCACTGGACGAGGTGATGTCTTTGTTGGAGGCTGGCTCTGCTGCTCGCCACACTGGTTCCACTCAAATGAATGAACATTCTAGTCGCTCCCACTCTGTCTTCAGTGTTCTCATTGGTAAGCTGGACATCTTATTTGTGTAGTGTGCGTGTGTGTGTGTGGTGTGTGTGTGTGTGTGTGTGTTGTGTGTGTGTGTGTGTGTGTGTGGGAGTTGTGTGTGTGTGTGTGTGTGTGTGGAGAGAGAGATGAGAGAGAGAAGTGTGTGTGTGTGTGAGAGAGGAGGAGTGAGAGGAGAGAGAGAGAGTGTGTGTGTGTGTGTGTGTGTGTATGCATGTGTGTATGTATGTGTGACTTAGTTATTATGTTACATGGCTGCAATTCTATGGTCTCATTATTGAGTCAGATGTTTGGGTATTTCTTGTTATTTGATATTTTTAGTGTGTTGTGTGTGTGTGTGTGTGTGTGTGTGTGTGTGTTTTAGTGTGTGTGTGTGTGTGTGTGTGTGTGTGTGTGTGTGTGTGTGTGTGTGTTCGTTCTTTGATTTATGTCTTTTCAATTTGAATGATATTAGATGGATGTGTGTGTTGCATGTGTTGTGTGTGTGTGTATGTGTTAAATGTTTTGTTTGTGTTTGTGTAGTGTGTGTGGTTCATGTGTGTGTGTGTGTGTGTGTGTGTGTGTGTGTGTGTGTGTGTGTGTGTGTGTGTGTGTTCCATAAAATGATAGACTGATACAATACTAGTATAGAAAAATGTAGACTAGGTAAAACATAGGTGAGATAGGACTTCAGGACCTTTCCAGCTCATGGATTTGTGTGCAGGCTTAAAGCCTTGTGCCATGATCACCATACACGGGCACCTGTGACGTTAGTGCACATAGAATTCATTCCGAGCACGGAGATGTCATCTTGAGAAACTGAAACTGAAACTGACACATAAATTGTTGTACATCAGTCAGTACCTGAGAGTTGAAAGTGTCAGAGGCGTCTAGGGTGTTTTATTCCATTCTGTCTGTCATTTGTAATGTAAAAGGGTACATTGAATATTCCTAGTCATTAACATCAGTTCCTGTCCTGGTCATTTGTGTTGTATGGTTGCTGTTTGATGTTTGTTTTTAGGTCAGCAGTGGACAGAGGTGGATCCCATGGCAGACAAACGTGTTCGTGATAGTTCAGAAACTACAGATGATGGTGTGTAATTATAGCGATGATAATAACGATATGATGATGATGATGATAATAATAATAACCATAATGATAATATAATTATGATGATGATAATACTACTGTGCTGCTGTGCTGCTGCTGCTGCTGCTGCTGCTGCTGCTGCTGCTGCTGCTGCTGCTGCTGCTACTACTACTACTACTACTACTACTACTACTACTACACCACCACCACACTACTACTACTACTACTACTACTACTACTACTACTACACTACTACTACTACTACTGCTGCGCTAGCTGAGCTCTCTACTACTACTACTACTACTACTACTACTACTACTACTACTACTACTACTACTACTACTACTACTACTACTACTACTACTACTACTACTACTACTAGTAGTAGTAGTAGTAGTAGTAATGATGATGATGATGGTAACAAGAACAAGAACAACAATAATGGTGATGATGATGATGATGACGAAGACAACGACGACGATGATGATAATGATGATGATAATGATGAAAGGAGGCACTAGGAAATATTCAAAAAAGGAATCAGAATGCATATTTACTAGAACAAGACAAGACAGGACAGAACAAGACAAGACAAGACATGACAGGACAAGACTAGCGCAAATTTTCAGCCAACTGGCGTTTGTCAAGTGTCATTAAAAGACAAGGGATATACGCACAAGCCTTAAATAGAAAAAACAGTACTTAACTTCAGGACATTCCATACAGCAGAGCCGAAATACAACAGAGCTGAAATCAGAATATAGTTCTGTATAATTATGATAAATCTTATGCTGTACGCTGAACTGGACAAAATGGCTAGATTCATTGCCAGATGTTGTCTGACCATGTACGTGTGTGTGTGAGGGGTGGGGTGGGGGTATCGGGGGGTAGGTGAAAGAAGATTTGGTCTGTGTTAGTTTTTACTATAATTTTATGTTATAAACTTGTAGAATACGAAGTCATAGTTAGCTAGCTATAGTGCGTAATGTGTTATTTTACACTAAATGTCAGGAATCTGGCCTTGGAAGCGTTGTCATTTCTTGTCTGTAGAATTTTCACTTCCAAGTCAACATAGTTTAGCCCTGATTTGGATTATTGTGGAAATACCACTCTGTGCTGTGATTTAAGCGCTTTATCTGATGTAATTTGTTTTATTAGTTTTGCTCTTCATTTATGGTGTTGAGGTAGTTTCTACAAATTTGATTCTGTATTAGTGTTTGAGTATGAGATTTGAGATAATGTATTGCAGAAATGTTTTACCATGTCCTAGCCTTGAAATAGTTTATTGCAAGACTTTTCTCTCTGTCTCATAGCCTTTAAATAATTTATTGCAGAAATTTTTTGCTGTTGACATTGGACTTCTATCTGTAAATCATGATTCAGTTTATCCCAGAAATGTCACTTGGTGATAATTTTGATTCTAATGTACTGTTTTCAGAAATGTTATTGGTGTGTTTGTTTCAGAGTGTAAAACTGGTATTAGTTTAATGCTGAAGTTTTATTGATATGAGTGTCTTACTGTGTAGTTTAATGCAGAAATTTTACTAATATGCGTGTGTTACCTGTATGTACTGTTTTTGTTATTGCAGAAATTCCACACTGTATGTCTGGCAAGTTCCATTTCGTGGACCTGGCAGGGTCCGAGAGAGCACACAGAACAGGCAATGTCGGTGATCGCTTTAAGGGTAAGGCTGAGCATTGTAATGTATAGATAGCTAGGAGGACAATGTAATGTAGAGGCAGCAGTGTGTAGATAGTTAACAGAACATTGTAGCGTAGAAATTGCAAACAAATTGCTAATGTACAGAAAGTTACCAGGTTGACCAAGCTTTTAAGTTAAACATTTTCACTGTATATTTCATAAATACTTTTGATCAAAAAATATTTTATAACTTTTGAAAGTTTTGAGGCAATGCTTTGTTATGTGTTTGGTTGTTGTTGTTGTTGTTGTTGTTGTTTATGTTGCACACATTTCTGATTGTGAAGTATGTGGTTTTTGATTGGGTTCTGTACATTTTGAATTATAAAGTAATGGATTTGTTACTATTACTTTCAGAATCCATGTTGTTGTTGTTTGTATCAAAGCGCATACAGTACAAACTAGACACCATGTGCTACAAAAGCCTCAATAACGCAGCCCCCGATTACCTGTCAAGCCTACTTGAGATCTATCTTCCCTCACGTACCCTCCGCTCTGCCTCCGATCCTCTGACTTTTCGCTTTCCACGCACTAAGCTCAATACCTATGGTCCACGAGCCTTCTCTGTTTCTGGTCCACTCTCCTGGAACAAACTTCCTCTCTCAGTCCGTCAGCAACCTACTTTTGTCTCCTTCAAGTCCGCTCTCAAAACTCACCTTTTCTCCTCCGCATAAAATCCTAACCCCCTTCTGCAGCCTGTCTCCGCTCGGAGGGAATCACATGGTTATAATATATAATTGTATATGCTATGCTCTCTATAATTTTCCATTGCTTTTATTCTTGCTTTTATTGCTTTTATTCTTTCTCCCCATTTATAGCCATGCGTGTGTGTGTGTGTGTATGTGTGTGTGTGTGTGTGCGTGCGTGTGTGTGCGTGCGTGCGTGCGTGCGTGCTTGCGTGTGTGTCTGCTTCAGCGCTTAGATTTGATTTTATCAAGATTTTGCGCTATATAAATATTGTAATTATTATATTATTATATATTGCAGGCATTTGTGATTATGAAGTATGTGGTTTTTGGTTGGGTTCTGTACATTTTGAATTATGAAGTGATGGATTTGTCACTATTGCTTTCAGAATCCATCCACATCAATTCTGGTCTCTTGTCTCTGGGAAACGTAATCAGTTCACTGGGAGATCCCAAAAAGAAATGCAACCACATTCCATACAGGGACTCCAAGATCACTAGGATTTTGAAGGTAAACAAAACAACATGAAAAATCCATGTACACACGCACATGCACACGCACACGCACACGCACGCACACACACACACACACACACACACACACACACACACACACACACACACACACACACACACACACACACACACACACGCACACACGTGTGCATGCATGCACACTCATAGTGAAAAGACATTAAAAAGCAAATGCTCACTCTGTCTGTCTGTCTGTCTTTCTGCTTGTGTCAGTCTGTCTGTCTGTCTGTCTCTCTCTCTGTCTGTCTCTGTCAGACTTTTTTAAAGTATGTAGAGATTGTGCTGTGCCATCCTCTCCCCGTTCTCTTGCCTGCTCATACTTGTAGTTCTAAACGTGAAGTCACTGCCACCTGTAGAAGAGCCTCGGCAGGTGCAGTTTGTTTGGAGTAAAGTGACTCCTAGCCTCTAGTTCCAGAACTTTCCTCAAAGCCATGGGGGCATTTACCCAAGTCAGGGACACTTTGTGTCTGAAATCAAAGATGTCCTTCTTCCATATAGACTGCTTTGCAGTGCTAACGAGGTACAGATACACGGGTTTGATTTTAACTTTTTATGTAGGCTCAGTGCAGAATTAGTGGTGCCTATTTCTTTTCCAAGTACTGTAAATTGCACCCAGATCTCTGCTGAAAGTCCTATCGAGGAGGGCGGACAAAAGGGAAATCTGATCAGTTTTACTTTTATATTCAGTTTACAACATTCGATACGCAGATGACACCATGCTAATTGCAGAAAATGAAAGGGACCTACAAAACCTTGTGAATATACTTGTAATGGAAAGCAAAGGTAAGGGGTTGGAACTAAACAGCAGGAAGACTGAAGTCATGGTGATCAGTAAAAAACATGAAATCCCCTCATGCAAAATAACAGCAAATGGCACAACCTTGACACAGGTTAATAAGTTTAAATACCTGGGAACGGTCATTTCATCAGACGGCAGATGCACATCGGAAATAGCCAGCAGAATTGGCCTAGCCAAAACAGCATTCAAGAAGATGACAAGCATTCTTACCAACAAATGCCTATCAATTAACATCAGGAAGAGAGTTCTTGAATGTTATATAGAACCAATACTGTTATATGGATGTGAGGCGTGGACAGTCAACAAGCAAAGCCAGAGCAAGATTGAGGCAGCCGAGATGTGGTTTCTAAGAAGAATGTTGAGAGTTCCATGGACAGCAAAGAAAACAAATGAGACAGTCTTGATGGAGGCAGACACAAGTAGATCATTCATAAAGAAGATTAGGAAAAGACAGGCAACATTTATAGGCCGTTTTATGAGGAAGGGGGGTTTGGAGCACCTGGTCACGGCGGGAAAGCTGGAGGGAAAGACAGCACCAGGTAGACCCAGGGAGAAAATGCTAGACGGACTTGCGGAGTGGCTGAAGACGAGGAGGGTGGAGGAGATGCTTGGGGCAGCAAGAGATAGAGACAGATGGAAGTCCATGATCGCCAACGCCATGCGGCAGGGCACCTGATGGTGATGATGATGATTCAGTTTATGCATTACCATATCCAGACTGTTGTGAAATTGGCGTTGATGACATTGTTTTTAGCTTGGTTTGTCTTTGGCTTGCAGGATTCACTGGGTGGGAATGCAAAGACAGTCATGATTTGTTGCATCAGTCCCGCTTCTTCCAACTTTGATGAGACTCTCAATGCTTTGAAATATGCCAACAGGGTGAGTTGAGTATCTGGTTTGTGTGTGTGTTGTGTTGTGTGTGTGTGTGTGTGTGTGTGTGTGTTGTGTTGTGTGTGTGTGTGTGTGTGTGTTGGTGTGTGTGTGTGTGTGTGTGTGTGTGTGTGTGTGTGTGTGTGTTGTGTGTTGTGTGTGTGGGGTGTGTGTGTGTGGTGTGTGTGTGTGTGTGTTTGTGTGTGTGTGTTGTGTATGTATGTGTATGTATGTGTCTGTTATGTGTGTTGTGTGTGTGTGTGTGTGTGTGTGTGTGTGTGTTTTGAGAGAGAGAGAGAGAGAGAGAGAGAGAGAGAGAGAGAGAGGATTTGGTGACAGTTTGATTTATCCTCCATTTTCATTGTCTTTATTCAAAGAGCAAAGATGAAGATACTGAACATATGAGCACATACACATCCAGTTACTCAGTTTACCCCTAGTTTTCTGTGTTCCATCATTCCTTTCCAAGAACTATGGTGTGCAAACAAAACATTAACGTGAAATCAGAAAATTGCACCAGAAATAATGTTTACAACATTTCCGCACAGCAGCAGCAGCAGACTTGTGTTGTGAATTTGCAGATGGTATACCATTCAACTATTGTTAGATTCCCACTCTGTCCAAAAGAAGAGATCATTAATCTGTAATGAATATATAAAGAACATCAATAAACTGTGTTTTAAAAACAAACAAACAAAAACAAAAGATGTGATTTTTCTGTTTCTGGTCTGATACTATGATAAAGGTATGTTAACCCTTTGACTCCTGCACCCTGTCCACCAGCATCCTGCATCAGCCAACCATGCCACAAAGCAAGAACTTAACCCTTTGATTCTGTCACCCTATCCATCAGCTTCCTGCAGGAAGCTGGTGGATAGGGTGATGGAATCAAAGGGTTAAGTTTTTGCAGTTGGTGGATAGGTGCAGGAGTCAAAGGGTTAATGTAGTGTGACTCAAATAGTGGTTGAGAACTTTACTTTAATAGTATGTCCAAGCATCAACCAGGCCTGAGAGGTCCAGACACCTACAGTGTTGGTCAGAGAATTTGAGCAACACTTTCATCTGTAAATTGAATGAGACTCGACTGTGTAGTTCCAGTATTCCCTATGAGCCCATATCATGCACAACTGTGGGTTGAAGAGCTGGTCGGAATGAAGAAAATCCCACAAACATTTTTGATGTTTGTTATTCTCTGAGGCAGTAAGGCAGGGCGCAGAAACTGTGGATGGCTGTATTATTCTCACAGTGATTATGTTATTCTGAAATGATTATTATACTGTAAGCTGAGAATATTGCAATATAGCGCTGAAATGTAATCATTGGTGTCCACAGGCGCGGAACATTAAGAACAAGCCAGTCATCAACAGAGACATACAGTCCATTCGCTTTGAAGAGATGCAGTCAGAAATTATGGTACGCTGCTTTTCTGTCATGTATTTTGTTTAGTATTATTAAGGGTTTTTTGTTTGTTACGGCACCTGTGACGTTAGTGCTTTTGGAATTTGTTCTGAGCGCGGGAAGCATCATTTTGAGAAACTGAAACTGAAACTGTTTGTTTTGTTGTTCTTTTACAAGTGGACTTTTACCTGTGTGGTTTGTTTTTTGCCGTACCCGTAGGGCAGTCATAATCTGGTTTTTGGGGTGTGTGCATGCTGAGTGTTTTGTGTTTTGATCAGCCACCGAGCACTACCATGGCTTACAGGATCTTTAACTTACATAGTTGATGTTCTGCCTGCATTATTACACAGGAAGAAATTCAGGCGCTGACAGTTTGTGCATATTTTGACCTGGGAGTTTGAAAATTCTCCACTTACCATCAGGCCATAATAAAGCTTTGAACCTAGACTTTCCGTTTAAACAGCATCTTATCTATCAACTGTGTCCTTGTCAGCATCCTTATGAAAACTGTTCTGTTTTTAAAACTTTGATATGATTATCATACAGTAGTTTTATTGTAAAGGTGTGCATCCAATTAAATGGTTTACCGAGTGAAATTGAATTGATTGTCAGATTTGTGTAGAATGTGAAATTGGATTGATTGTCAGACGTTGTAGAAGTGAAATTGGATTGATTGTCAGATTTGTGTAGAAGTGAAATTGGATTGATTGTCAGACTGGTAGAATTGAAATTGGATTGTCAGACTGGTAGAAGCGAAATTGGATTTAATTGTCATGCTGTAGAAGTGAAATTGGATTGATTGTCAGATTGTGTAGAAGTGAAATTGGATTGATTGTCAGATTGTGTAGAAGTGAAATTGGATTGATTGTCAGATTGTGTAGAAGTGAAATTGGATTGATTGTCAGATTGTGTAGAAGTGAAATTGGATTGATTGTCAGATTGTGTAGAAGTGAAATTGGATTGATTGTCAGATTGTGTAGAAGTGAAATTGGATTGATTGTCAGATGTGTAGAAGTGAAATCGGATTGATTGTCAGACTGTATAGAAGTAAAATTGGATTGATTGTCAGACTAGAAGTGAAATTGCATTGATTGTCAGATTGTGTAGAAGTGAAATTGGATTGATTGTCAGTGTGTAGAAGTGAAATCGGATTGATTGTCAGACTGTATAGAAGTGAAATTGGATTGATTGTCAGACTAGAAGTGAAATTGGATTGATGTCAGGATTGTGTAGAAGTGAAATTGGATTGATTGTCAGACTGTATAGAAGTGAAATTGGATTGATTGTCAGATTGTGTAGAAGTGAAATTGGATTGATTTTCAGACTGTAGAATTGAAATTGGATTGATTGTCAGATTGTGTAGAAATGAAATTAGATTTATTGTCAGACTGTTTAAATTGGATTGATTGTCAGACTGTGTAAAATGGATGATTGCCGATGTGTAGAGTGTAAATTGGATTGATTGTCGACTGTGTAGAAGTGAAATTGGATTGATTGTCAGACTGCATAGAGAGAATTTAACTTGTTCAGTAATAGTAAATGAGAGATTCTTTGAAATAGAGTAATCAGTATCTTTAAGATTTGTGTTTTAAAAATCTGTTGAAGATTTTTAGATTAATCAAATTATAATATTAGTGTATTTGAATTGATGTGTATGTCTGCTTATTACAGAGTCAGCTGCCAGCCCCAAAAAGTACCCTGTCTGTCTGAAAAACTGATTTGAACTAAGATCTTTTTGATATTCTGTTTATAATTATTTATTGATTTGTTTGTTTTTGTTCCTGCTGTCTTTACAGGCACTGCGAGAAGAGCTGGCACGACAGAGGACATGTGTGCAGAGTGCCGTCGGTGAACAACGCCCAGATCACAGTGCCAATCAAATCAGGGATCTGGAGAAGAAAATTAACAGGTGGGAGCGTGGGCCAAATGATAGGTTCTCTAGTTCATAGTTTATATTGCTTATAGCCCAGCCGACTACTAGAGCCATATCAGGGCTAATACCATGTCCTCATTTTTTTTGTTTGTTTTGTTTTACTTTAGTTGTTTTTTTGTTTTTGTGTTTTCTGGTCTTTGGATTATTTAAAAAAAAAAGAGGGATGGAAAATTTTTAATATAGTATAAGGTGAGCAATGTTTTTTTTCTGTTTAAGGTGTGTTTTTATGTAAATTTATTCATGAATCTGTTCTTACAAGTTATTCTGAAATGCATAATCCCAGAATTGACATAGCTTGTTTTGGGGCCACAAGAAAGAAAGATTTATACAGTTAACAAACTTTTTGCTGCTTTTGGATGGAATAAAGCTTTTTTTCTCATTGTGTTGGGTATGAGAGGCAGTAAGTGGGAAAAGATTCTTAGTATGGTCTTACCATATCATATTGTTCTTGTTTTTCTTTAGCTTTTTGTTTGAGTTTTAGTTATGGATTTCTATACTTTGCCATATCAGACTGTAGCTTCTATGGCCAGTAGGTTTGGTCGAGCCAATTTTTGTGGCTGATGCAGTATTGATATACAGTGGCACCTCAGGATACGAGGCTTCACCATACGAGCAATTCAGGTTACAAGCACAAAATACTTGGAAAATTCGCCTCGGTATTCGAGCATTTCGCTGTGTTACAGCGACATTGTGGTTACTTCACGTGCTTCCCACCGCTGCATCCCGCTCTCAGTGAGCGTTGTTCTCTCATAGCAGAAGCATCTTCTGCGTTCATTTGTGCTTTTCAGTGCTTTTTTGTGGTTTACTTGAAGAAATTTTGTAACCCACGATGTCGTCCAAGAAGATGGTTGCTAAGTATAGTGCTGCTAAAAGGAAGAAGGATATAATTTCCATAGAATTGAAGAGAGATCATAGAAAAACACTTTGATTCTGCATAACATACCATGTTAATTGATTTTTATATTGATATTTTTGGGGTGTGGAACGGATTAATTGGATTTCCATTATTTTAAAAGGGAAAATTCGTTTCGAGATATGAGTTTTTCAAGATACGAGCTACGTCATGGAACGAATTAAATTCGTAAATAGAGCGCTGCTGTACTCCAAACCCTATCCCCTGCATTATCCAGTCAGTGTTTTTGGTATCCTTAAATACAGACCCACCTGAAGTATCTTTTGCCAAAAAGTGCACATAATGAAATTGTCTGCAAAAGTCAGGCAGAGCGACCTGGAGAGAGGTGGTGGTGTCAAAGTGTGCAGCACCCAACATGAACCTGGTGATGCCGACAGGTGAGACAGGTTAGAAATGCAGACCAGTTCTGAACTGGGTACATCAAGTTTGCATTCTGTCTCATGAACCAGAAGAACAAGAAAACCAATGTAAGCACGTATTCAACAAAACAAGACAGAAGCGCTTGACAAAGGCCTGTTGGCCAAAAATTTGCTTGTCTTGTCTTGTCTTGTTTTGTTGAATACGCGCTTACATTGGTTTTCTTGTTCTTCTGGTTCCTGTTTGTTTGGGCGCGGGCAGTTGCACTTGTTTTTGATTCTGTCTCATGTTATTATTCAGGTTGCTCCATAGTGGTGTCTGAACTGTTTAAGACCATGATTTTTTTTCTCATACTTCTTGCAGTGGGCTGGCTGGCTCTTGTAACAGAGTCTTGGATTCAAGATCTTATGTCTCGAGTTGGGATCCAGTCCACAGCATAAAAACTGGCCTGCTGCCCAACTTGATGCTTTGATCATTCTGGTGGTGTTGGCTTTGTGTTTCTCAGGCTCTGTCCCCCATACCCTCCAAATCAAGATTTTAGCTGGCACCTTGATGTTCATTTTTGAACATCCAGTGTGTAAAATGTCATATGTGTCTGCATGCGGTATGGAGTTTGTATGTTGGCGTTGTCTTCTGATACATATATGATTTTTTTGTTGTCTTTTTTTCGATGCCATATTGTATGTTTGGTGTCTGTTTGATGTGGAGCAAAAAGTGAATAAAAAAAGGTTAGTTAAAAAAAAGAATTTGAGCTGGCATGCAGGATTTTGAGCGGGCTCAGAGAGTATGTCAGATAACATATTGCAGATTGGGTGAAGTGCAAATGAAATTGTCTAAATGCGATCAGTCTCTCTCGAACGAAGCTTAACTCTCATACTCATCAGCTGTTTCATACTGTAATAATTTTCTTTTTTTTTGCCTGTGCTCCACACCTTTTCAGACTGGAGACAGAGTGTGCCCATTACCGCATGATTGCTGATGAAGCGTATAAGCAGCTGATAGAAATCCAGGGTCGGGACATTCTGTCCCAGAGTCTTGACATCAGGTTACGAGACTGGTTGGAGCTGATGGAAGAGGTATGTGTGTGTTTGAATTAAGGATCTGAGAGTGGAATGTGTGTGTGTGTGTGTGCGTGTGTGGTTTTGTGATTGTGTGTGTGTGTGTGTGAGTGTGTGTGTGTGTGTGTGTGTGTGTGTGTGTGTGTGTGTGTGTGTGTGTGTGTGTGTGTGTGTGTGTGTGTGTGTGTGTGTGGATCTTTGTGGTTGGCATGTGCGTTTCTGTGTTTGTGTGTTTGGGGTGTGTGTGTGTGTGTGTGTGTGTGTGTGTGTGTGTGAGTGAGTGTGTGTGTGAGTGTGTGTGTGGTTTTGTGATTGTGTGTGTGTGTGTGTGTGTGTGTGTGTGAGTGTGTGTGTGTGTGTGTGTGTGTGTGTGTGTGTGTGTGTGTGTGTGTGTGTGTGTGTGTGTGTGTGTGTGTGTGTGTGTGTGTGTGTGTGTGTGTGTGTGTGGATCTTTGTGGTTGGCATGTGCGTTTCTGTGTTTGTGTATGTTTGGTGTGTGTGTGTGTGTGTGTGTGTGTGTGTGTGTGTGTGTGTGTGTGTGTGTGTGTGTGTGTGTGTGTGTGTGTGTGTGTGAGTCAAGAATCTGATAGTGGAATGTATGCGTGCGTGCGTGGGTGCATGTGTGTGTGTGTGTGTGTGTGTGTATGGATCTTTGTGGTTGGCATGTGCATTTTTGTATTTGTGTGTGTGTGTGTGTGTGTGTTTGAGTCAAGGATCTGATAGTGGAATGTATGCATGCGTGCATGTGTGGTTGTGTGTCCTCTGTGTATGTGCGTGTGTGTATGGATATTTGTGGTTGGAATGTGCATTTTTGTGTTTGTGTATGTTTGGTTTGTGTGTGTGTGTACGTGTGTGTGTATGTGTTTATGTGGTTGTGTAGGTGCGAGTGTGTTTGGAATGTTCATGCCTCAAAAGTTGGCAAATGTAAATGAAATCTTTAACTTTGAATATTAAAGTGGGGTGAGGGTGAATGATCAGGGGAAGGGATATGACGTTTATGCATAACTCTGTATGTGTGTGCGTGTCTGTTTCTATGCATGTATGTGATTGCTGTGTGTGCACGCATATGTGAATTTGTATTGTTCATGTGATTGATTGACTGAAACAGATGTGTATGAAGACAATGGCTGTTTTTAATCTTTCATGAGAAAGACTTTTCTTATGAACCAGAATGTGTATTTGATATAACAAACAAGACAAGATCTGACAAGACAACCTTGTCTGGTCTGGTCTGGTCTGGTCTGGTCTGGTCTTGCATGGCTGCATTTTCCCAGCCATTCTGCCACCCTTTAGTTGCGAGCTGGCGTCGCCGGCGTGTACTATTTTTAGACAGGCAGGGTCGACCAAAGTCTGTCAGTGTAGCGCGTCTTTGTGCTCCCGCACTAATGATAAAGGGATGGGTGAAAGGGGTGTGGGGAGTGGAAGGGAAGGGGCGCACTATTAATAGCCGGCAGAAAGTCACCAACTAAAGTATCTCGAATTTGTGCGCCGTGCTTGCCTTGCCTTGCCTTGCCTTGCTTTGTCTTTCCTTGTCTTGCCTTGTCTTGTTATATCAAATATGTCTTGAAACAAAATCACATCAAGTTTTGCTAGATATACATCAGATGACCTATATCAATGGTTTTGACAATCAAAACATGGAATCATGTTGATAAAGGATGAAAGCTTGCAACATTAATGGAAGGTTAAAATCAGCACTTTTCTTCCTTTTTTTTTGATTCCAGTGTCTGTAGCATCTTTCTGAGCCAGTAGCAATGCATGCATGTTTGCATGCCTTTGTGTATGTATGTGTGATTGCGTTTTCATATGGAAGCATGTTTTGTATGTGCGCATGTATGATATTGCTGATGAGGTTATATGTACTCTTGTTTTCTTTGCTGTTTCTATGTCATGGTACGCTTATATTATGTTTCTCTTGTTAAGTGCAAAACATTTGTGAGCTTGCTTTTCACAATGTCACAATATACAACTCTTTCTTCTTCTTCTTCTTCTGCTTGTTCTTCTTCTTATTATTGTTACTATTATTGTTATTGATCGTACCCATTTTGGAATGGAGATCACGTTATAACAGGCACAAACTTTTTCTAGATAGTGTTGGAATACTTTCCAGTGAATACTGATTTATCTGTTGTAAGTGTTGAGTACATTCCAGTGAATACTGACGTATCTGTTGTGCAGATTAAGAACAAAGTCCCAGCTACACTGAGCAGAGAAGACTTGCAGAATGAGACCATCCGGGATCTTCAGACACAGCTGAACAAGGTAACATGACACACAGTTTCAGCAGTATCAAGTAACATCTATAGCACCAACAACAGTTATAATGTCAGCAAGAACATAGAATGCAGGTAGGCATCGCACGTACCCGTGTACTTGCACATGCTCATGCTAGGACACACAGTCTCTTGAAACAAAAATACAACAGCAGCAGCAACAACAAACCCAAGACGTTCCTAGCGATGAAAATGTGAAATTATCCATCTGACAGTCTGACAAACAGACAGTAGAATATTTCTTATGTATCATCATTTTGTCATGTTTCGCCCACGAAAAAAATGCCAATAAACAAGGACTAGTAGCAGCGCCTGGAAAAACCCCCAACAGAAAACAAAACGAAGGATGCTTCTTGGACTACATGCAACTGAGGTTAAAAGAAAAAGATCAACAAAAACAACACGAGAAACTGATTAATTTTTTAAGTAGAATGTTTACATCAATCTTAAGTTGTCCGTTTTCAAATATTAAATATTCTTTTGTCTAGTAGGGTTCTGAAGTAAATGTAGCTTTCTGCCCTCTTAGCCACAAATGAAAAAGGGGAAAGAAAAAAACTTGAAAATCTGAACAGTAAACCTTTCACTCCATCACACTAGCCATCAACTGCAAAGAATGTTAACCCTTTCACTCCATCACAGTATCCTCTGGCTTTGTACAGGAGTTTAAGGGTTATGTTTTTGCTATCATGGTTGACAATGCTGGAAGCTAAGGATAGAATGGGGGAGTCAAAGGGTTAAATCTGCCACAATGATGTGGTGAAATCATTGTGTTGGCAACAAGAGAAAAAAAAAAGAGAGTGCACTGGTGTGCGTGTATCTAGTTGGAAATAAACAGTACTTTTCTGCAGATGGTTGTAAACAAACAGTTTATGTATGCATCTACTTGTAAAGAGAATGGTAGTTGTGTGCATTTAGTTGTAAAGAAAACAATATGTGTGCATTTAGTTGAAAACAACACGTGTATGCATTTAGTTGTAAAGAAAACAATACGTGTATGCATTTAGTTGTAAAGAAAACAATACTTGTATGCATTTACATGTAAAGAAAACAGTATTTGTATGCATTTAGTTGTAAAGAAAACAATACTTGCTTGCATTTAGTTGTAAAGAAAACAATATGTGTGCATTTAGTTGTAAAGAAAACAACACGTGTATGCATTTAGTTGTAAAGAAAACAATATGTGTGCATTTAGTTGTAAAGAAAACAACACGTGTATGCATTTAGTTGTAAAGAAAACAATATGTGTGCATTTAGTTGTAAAGAAAACAATACGTGTATGCATTTAGTTGTAAAGAAAACAATACTTGTATGCATTTACATGTAAAGAAAACAGTATTTGTATGCATTTAGTTGTAAAGAAAACAATACTTGCTTGCATTTAGTTGTAAAGAAAACAATATGTGTGCATTTAGTTGTAAAGAAAACAACACGTGTATGCATTTAGTTGTAAAGAAAACAATATGTGTGCATTTAGTTGTAAAGAAAACAACACGTGTATGCATTTAGTTGTAAAGAAAACAACACGTGTATGCATTTAGTTGTAAAGAAAACAATACGTGTATGCATTTAGTTGTAAAGAAAACAATACTTGTATGCATTTACATGTAAAGAAAACAGTATTTGTATGCATTTAGTTGTAAAGAAAACAATACTTGCTTGCATTTAGTTGTAAAGAAAACAATATGTGTGCATTTAGTTGTAAAGAAAACAACACGTGTATGCATTTAGTTGTAAAGAAAACAATATGTGTGCATTTAGTTGTAAAGAAAACAACATGTGTATGCATTTAGTTGTAAAGAAAACAATATGTGTGCATTTAGTTGTAAAGAAAACAACACGTGTATGCATTTAGTTGTAAAGAAAACAATACTTGTATGCATTTAGTTGTAAAGAAAACAATATGTGTGCATTTAGTTGTAAAGAAAACAACACGTGTATGCATTTAGTTGTAAAGAAGACAACACGTGTATGCATTTAGTTGTAAAGAAAACAATACTTGTATGCATGTAGTTGTAAAGAAAACAATATGTGTGCATTTAGTTGTAAAGAAAACAACACGTGTATGCATTTAGTTGTAAAGAAGACAACACGTGTATGCATGTAGTTGTAAAGAAAACAATACTTGTATGCATTTAGTTGTAAAGAAAACAACACGTGTATGCATGTAGTTGTAAAGAAAACAATATGTGTGCATTTAGTTGTAAAGAAAACAACACGTGTATGCATTTAGTTGTAAAGAAGACAACACGTGTATGCATGTAGTTGTAAAGAAAACAATATGTATGCATGTAGTTGTAAAGAAAACAATATGTATGCATGTAGTTGTAAAGAAAACAATATGTATGCATGTAGTTGTAAAGAAAACAATATGTATGCATGTAGTTGTAAAGAAAACAATATGTATGCATGTAGTTGTAAAGAAAACAATATGTATGCATGTAGTTGTAAAGAAAACAATATGTATGCATGTAGTTGTAAAGAAAACAATATGTATGCATGTAGTTGTAAAGAAAACAATATGTATGCATGTAGTTGTAAAGAAAACAATATGTATGCATGTAGTTGTAAAGAAAACAATATGTATGCATGTAGTTGTAAAGAAAACAATATGTATGCATGTAGTTGTAAAGAAAACAGTATTTGTATGCATGTAGTTGTAAAGAAAACAATACTTGTATGCATGTAGTTGTAAAGAAACTGTTTGCAATTGCATGCAGATTGTTGTAAATACTTGTTATATGCATATAATTTTTTTTTTTCAACTAATTGTATTGTTCCTACAAAGAAAGTGTGTAAAGGAATGCCTATGCTGTACCATTGCAGTGTCGGTCTGACCTGAAGAGTGATGAGGAGATCTTTGCTGACAAGTCCAGGGAGGTGAAACAGCTCACAGAACAGCTCCAGGAACTGGTAAGTAGACACACTCATGTTCAGTTATTACAATATTGCCAACCATTAATTGATCTCTAGTAGACGTTAAACTATGAATAAGTGAAAAAGTAGAAAAGAATGTTCCACACAATATGATCAGCCGTCTACAATGCACGTTAATCACTCACACTGGCAACTGAGTTTTCGCTCTGGCCTGTGAATACAGTTCTGTAAATCACCAATGGTGAATAAAATATCAAGAAGCCAGTCGCCAGACCCTTGCAGTTTTGTTTTATTGACTGATAACCGTAGCAAGTCATGAAGGTGTTAATGATGTGGCTGCAAATGCAACATGAATAGAAGCTTCCAACACAGTTAGGCCTACACATTATGCCAAACCATTCAGATTCCCAGACATAGTTTGTCATGAAAGGACAGCCATTTACAGTGCAGTGTTTTCTTGGAAACTGTCATACGTGACCAAAACTATTTTGTTTACCAGAAATTTCTGTGCTTCAAGCATGACAACCAGGAAACAAAAAGCTGATACCTGAGCAACAAACATTATTAGTGTTTTTTTCTTCTGTCATCTGACATAAACAAAGTAAAAAATCCTCATACTGAATCACAGCAATCAGCATCACAGTCATGTATACTGGCTTTTATTTGCATGTTTACTTACTTGTCTTTCTAGTTTCTTACATCAGTAGACTGTAGTCTGTTGCACTAACCACTTCGCCATGTTGACTGGTAGGTGTTTGGATTATACCTGTTATAAGCTTTTGGTATTATCCCAAAAATTTCATTGCGTGAAATGAGTGATATATTCTCTTTACGGAAGTGGGGCTTGTATAGTGTACGTTGTGATGTTTGTGCTGCTCGCTAGATGCAGGGTAGTTTGTACTCAACTTTTGTGTTCAGAGAAGGACTTTGCTGCATGAGCTCAAGGATAAGATAGCATTTTGAATGACAGAATCAGGAAACAGTCTTTGTGTTGTTAGAATCAGGAAACAGTCTTTGTGTTGTTAGGATCAGGAAACAATCTGTGTGTTGTTAGAATCAAGAAACAGTCTTTGTGTTGTTAGAATCAGGAAACAGTCTTTGTTTTGTTAGAATCAGGAAACAATCTTTGTGTTGTTAAAATCAGGTGTTGTTATAATCAGGAAACAATATGTGTGTTGTTAGAATCAGGAAACAGTCTTTGTGTCATTAGAATTAGGAAACAGTCTTTGTGTTGTTATAATCAGGAAACAATATGTGTGTTGTTAGAATCAGGAAACAGTCTTTGTGTTGTTAGAATCAGGAAACAGTCTTTGTGTTGTTAGAATCAGGAAACAGTCTTTGTGTTGTTAGAATCAGGAAACAATCTTTCTGTTGTTAGAATCAGGAAACAGTCTGTGTGTTGTTAGAACAGGAAACAGTCTTTGTGTTGTTAGAATCAGGAAACAATCTTTGTGTTGTTAGAATCAGGAAACAGGCTTTGTGCTGTTAGAATCAGGAGACAATCTTTGTGTTGTTACGGCATTTTAGGAAAATATGGCCGAGGAGAGTGCTCGTACTTTGTGTTGTTAGAATCAGGAAAGTTAGAGGCTGGAAACAGTCTGTGTGTTGTTAGAATCAGGAAACAATCGTTGTGTTGTTATGTCGTTTCAGGAAAATACGGCGGAGGAGAGTGCTCATACCCTGGGTGAGTGGCAGAGCAAGGTGCAGCAGCAGGAGCAGCAGTTGGTGCAACAACAGCTGAGGATACAGGAGCTGGAGGCCGCACTAAAGGTAACTTTTACTCTCTTTTCTTCTCCTTGTCTGTCAGCATTGGCTTCATCATCATCATCATCATCATCAAGTGTCTTGCCGCGTGGCGTTGGCAATCATGGCCCTCCATATGCATCTATCCCTTGTCGCCGCAAGCACATCTTTCACCACTCTGTGCCCTCAGCCGTCCAGCAAGTCCGTCCAATATTTTCTCCCTGGGTCTACCTGGTGCTTCTTTCCCTCAGCTTTCCTGTTGTGACCAGGTGCTCTGATTCCCCTTTCCTTATAAAATGGTCTATAAATGTTGCCTATCTTTTCCTGATCTTCCTTATCAGTGATCTTCTTTGTGTGCCTCCATCAAGACTGTCTCATTTGTTTTCTTTGCTGTCCATGGAACTCTCAACATTCTTCTTAGAAACCACATCTGGGCTGCCTCAATCTTGTTCTGGCTTTGCTTGTTGACTGTCCATGCCTCACAACTGTATAACAGATTGGTTCGATATAACATTTTAAGAACTCTCTTCCTGATGTTAATTGATAGGCATTTGTTGGTAAGAATGCTTTTCATCTTCTGGAATGCTGTTTTGGTGTGGCCGATTCTGCTGGCTATTTCTGATGTGCATCTGCCTGTGGTGAGATGACCGTTGGCTTCAGTACTTAGTGTTACTTCTGATAAGTTTGGAATGTGTTCAGGAAGGTTTCATTGCACTGAGAAAATCCCATTTGCGCTCCACCCAGATCTGGCAGCAGTTATTGGCAGACTTTTTGGTGTGCTCGAAACCCAGTGCGCTGGCAGTGTCTTGGTATGGGAAGGAGGAGTAGGGTTCTCCCGTGGGGATGCCAGGGGCTCTTTCAGTGTAAATAGTATCCCCACTTTCTGGAAATTGTGTGCTAGACATTTCCTCTTTTCTGTCACTCTCTTTGTTTTTACCTTGTTCCTTTAACTTTCTGAATTTCTTCCTATCATTTTCTGCCTTGCTGGTCCATTCATTTGTAAATGTTTGATAAAGTCTTATATACTTTACTCTTAGGATTGAAATTGGGTACATGTATTAAGTGCTTATTTGGCTCTAGGGAAATGAGATATGTGAAAGTAATATTAGGTAATTTAGCCTATTTTTTTATGTTTATGTACACTTGCAAAATTTTGGCTAAAACAGGTGCCAATTTTGGGCTAACTAGCCTTTGTCTTTAATATACACTTGCAAATTTTTGGCTAAAACAGGTGCAATTTTTGGGCTAAAACAGGTGCAGATTTTTGACTGACTATCCTTTGGCTTTAATGTACACATGCAAATTTTTGGCTAACGTGCTTTTTATGACAAAGGCTAGTTGATGGAAATTTTTGCCTGTCTTGTTTCATCAATAAATTCACATTCTCATTCTGCTCTGTGTGTTTATGGTTTCTGTTTGTGTGAATGTTGGCGATCACTTTGATTCAGAAAGTCCTAAATTAGCTGGTGGAAAAATGCTGGCAATGCTTCGATTCAGATAGCCTTTGCCAAACATACATAGAAAAACAACAAACTAGAAATAAGATCAAAGTTGAATCAGCTAGTGAAAAATACAGAGTCATATTGATTCAGATAGTCTCTGCAAAGTACATTAAACAAAGAAAGAAAGAAGATCAAAATTGAAACAGCTGGTGGAAAAACTGCTGGCAGTCTTTTTGATTCAGATAGTTTCAACTAAGTGTACATAGAAAATATCGACATAGAAATAAGATCAGAGTTGAATCAGCTGGTGGAAAAATACAGGCAGTCACTTTGATTCAAATGGTCTTTATTTATAGGCCATTTTATGGGAAAGGGGAATTGGAGCACCTGGTCACAATGGGAAAGCTGGAGGGAAAGAGAGCACCGGGTAGACCCAGGGAGAAGATACTAGATGGACTCGCAGAGTGGCTGGGGGACAAGGAGGGTGGAAGAGATGCTTGAGGCAACAAGTGATAGAGACAGATGGAAGTCCATAATCGCCAACGCCATGTGGCAAGGCACCTGATGATGATGATGTGAGTCTCTGCTAAACGTACATTAAAAAAACACACAAAAAAACACCCCAACATAGAAATAAGATGAATATTAAATAAGCTGATGGAAAAATGCTGGCAGTCACATTGATTCAGACAGCCTCTGTCAAACATGTATAAAAAAAAAAACAACAACATGAAGAAAGATCAACAATTGAATCAGTTTGTGGGGAAAATGGCTTGGAAATTAATTGCAGAACGTATTCACATTTCTCTGTTATTTTTTATGGTTCACTTATTGCACCTGTTTGTATTGCAGGTATCGACCCTAAATGAGAGCAGCGTGTTGGACTCCGCCACCATCATATCCAGTATCCCACCCTCCTCACGCCGACCCAAGTCCGTGCCTGCCCACCTCCACAGCACACCAGATAATGTAAGTTTGAGTCATGTCAGATTCATGACTGTGGACTTTAACCCTTTCGCTCCCTTACCCTATCCACATCCTTCCTGCTTGAAAGAATGAGAATGCATATTTAATAGAACCATACAAGACGCCCATCTTGTCTGGTTGTATTAAATAGCATTCTGATTCTTTTTTCATGTTTTTTTTTGTTCCTGTTTGCTTGAAATGGGCAGTCACACTTGTTTTGGACTTCCTGCACTGGTGGAGGGGGTGAAAGCGTCAACATTTAAGTACTGGCCACCGTAACAGGCCAGTAATGAAATGGCTGCTGATAGTCAGACTGGTCAGAACCTGTCGTATGTGTTTGAAATATGCTTTTAGCCTCAAGCACCCCTGTGGGGATGCTGGGGGCTCTTTCAGTATAAATGGTATTCCCACTTTCTGGAAATTCTGTGTTAGAAATTTCCTCTTTTCTGTCACTCTCTTTTGTTTCTTTCTTCCTCCTTTGTTTTCTGTCATTTCTTCCTGTCATTTTTCTGCCTTGGTGGTCCATTCACCTGTATGTGTTTGATAAAAAGTCTTACATTCTTTCTCTTAGTATTGGTGATTGGGTAATGTGTTAAGTGCATTTTTGGCTTAGGGATATGAGATATGCGAAAGCAATTTTAGGTAATTTGGGCCCGTTTTTATGTTTTAGTGTCATTAGTTATGTTTAAGTTTGTATTCAGGTATGTTTTTTTAAATCCCCTGTGAGATAAATTGGATGGAGTGGTCAACGCTAGGGGCATCTCCTTAGATTATGTGCGCAAATGCATCGATAAATGTACTTAATTTTCTTTTCCTTTTTTTCCTGTTGAAGTATTGTGTCTGTTTTGAACTGGTTATAGCCCTATATGGCTCTAGGCAGTCGGCTGGGCTTTAAACATTATTGTTTTATTTAACAATAAAAAGCCTCAAGCAAAAGGAGATAATCGACTAATTAGGGATTGGATACTGCGTGACTCTGAGAGAGGGCAAGATGCAGCATCCCACTTTTGTTTTCCGGTACCCTTTTATTCGAGTGGTATTATTTCATACAAGGACAGGCCTAGCATGTAGCACTCTGGAAACATGGTAAATGAGTTATTTTAAGAATAGTTCTAGAATACTTCCATATCATCCTGACCTTAAATGTTGTGCATACACACAGATTCCCCACACAAATGCACGTATGTTCTCTCACGCTCATGAATACATTCACTGACTCTCTCTCTCTCACTGTCTCTCTCTCACACACACACACAAACACACACACACACACACACACACACACACACACCACACACACACACACACACACACACACACACACACACACACACACACACACACACACACACACACACACACACACACACACACACTCACACAGTACACAAGACACACACACAGATACACACACACACACACACACACACACACACACACACACACACACTCACACTCACACTCACACACTTGCACTCACACACTTACACACATGCACATGCACACACACACACCATCACCACAACCACCACCACCACCAGCAAACCACCACCCAACCCCCCAACAACACACACCCCGCACACACACACACACACACACACACACACACACACACACACACACACACACACACACACACACACACACACACACACACACACACACACACACACACTCAGAGAGAAGCAAACCAAACATATGAACAAACAAAATCTAAAGAACTGTAAATTCTGACACAGAATGGAGGACTACGACCACCATCACGGCAAGTGAAAACCAGCCCAGCTCTCTTCTCGGTGGACCGTGTTATGCAGAGCTTTCGTGCTCGCTCGCAGCTGTTGGTCAGTCGACTGGAAGATTTGGATGAGGTTCTGCATCAGACGTTCTCTGACGAGAGCGGGGATGAAGATGCTGAGGAGAAAGAGCCGTAAGTTGTGTATGTGTTTTGTGTGTGCGTGTGTGTGTGTGTGTGTGTGTGCGTGTGTGTGTGTGTTTGTGTGTGTGTGTGTGTGTGTGTGTGTGTGTGTGTGTGTGTGTGTGTGTGTGTGTGTGTGTGTGTGTGTGTTTGTGTGTGTGTGTGCGTGTGTGTGTTTGTGTGTGTGTGTGTGTGTGTGTGTGTGTGTGTGTGTGTGTGTGTGTGTGTGTGTGTGCGTGCGTGCGTGTATATGTTTATGTGAGTTTGAGTGTGTGTGCATGTGTGTGTATGTACTAATGTGTGTGTGTGTAAGTGTGTGAGAATGGGGAGAATGTGTGTGTTTGTGTGTGTGTGTGTGTGTGTGTTGTGTATGTGTGTGAATGCATTTGTGTATGAGTGTTTGTGTGAGTTGTGTGCGAGAGAGAGAGAGAGAGAGAGAGAGAGAGAGAGAGAGAGAGAGAGAGAGAGAGAGAGAGAGAGAGAGAGAGAGAGAGAGGAGAGAGAGAGAGAGAGAGCACACTAGCATGTGAGTATGTGAGCACGCTAGCATGAGTATATGTTGATACGTACATTTGTGTTTGCATATCTGTGTACGCATGGATTGTTTTGTGAATTAGATACAGTCATGTTCTCCTTCTGTGTTCATGTGTTTCTGGTTTCTGTTTGGTTGTGAATGCAGGCAATCAGTTTGATTCACATTTTATGTATGGATGTTTTTGTCGGTATGTGTGTCATGCATGTGTTTGCCTGTTTCTGGCTCCTTAACCCTTTGACTCCCGCACCCTATCCACCAACTGCAAAAACCTTTATCTTTTGAATCCCTAAAATATCCACCAGCATTCTGCAGAAAGCTGGTGGATAGGGTTAGGGAATCAAAGGGTTAAGTTTTTACTTTGCTAGCATGATTGACAATGCAGGATGCTGGAGGACAGGGTGTGGGAGTCAAAGGGTTAAAGAACCTCTTCTGAGACGTCCCTCCTAATGCACTTTTTCAGTTTTTTCAAGTGTTCAATAGATTTCACCTGATATGATTTTACGTCCAAGTATGGTTTTCTTTAATTGCTTTTTAGACTTGCAAGGTTAACGGTGAGCATGTTTTTTAAGTGTGGTCTTTTATCTCAACCTGGTTGTCATTTTTGACATGGTATTAGCCCTGATATGGCTCTAGTAGTCGGCTGGGCTATAAGCGATATGAACTTGAACTTGCCTGTTTCTGCTTACGGCCGTACCATGTTGAAAACACTGGTTCTTGTCCAATCGCCCAAGTTAAGCAACGTCGGGCCTTGTTAGTTAGTACTTGTTGGGTGACCGCCTGGGTACACCAGGTGCTGTTGGCAACAAGCTCAAGACCTGGCCAGTTCATGGGTTTATGTGCAGGCTTTAGGCTTGTGCTCTGATCACCATATGCATGGCGCCTGTAGCGTTAGTGCATATGGAATTCGTTCCGAGCGCGGAGACGTCATCTTGGGAAATTGGAACTGAAACTGTGCTTTCATCTGTCCTCAGCTTCATATTGACATTTTGAACCCAGAATGAGGTGGTTTTTTTTGTGTGTGTGTTCTGTTTTATTTAGATTGGAGGGGTCACTGCAGAGGCGTGGGACTTTCAAGGTGAAGAAGAACAAGAAGAACGACCAAGGGGAACAGCAAACCTCTGTGGAAACAACTGACCAAAAATCTGAAATAGGTGTGTGTGTGTGTGAGTGTGTGTGTGTGTGTGTGTGTGTGTGTGTGTGTGTGTGTGTATGTGTGTGTGTGTGTGTGTGTGTATGTGTGTTTGTGTGTGTATGTGTGTGTGTGTGAGTGTGTGTGTGTGTGTGTGTGTGTGTGTGTGTGTGTGTGTGTGTGTGTGTGTGTGTGTGTGTGTGTTGTGTGTGTGAGTGTGTGTGAGTGTGTGTGTGTATGTGTGTGTGTGTGTATGTGTGTATGTGTGTGTTTGTGTATGTATGTGTGTATGTGTGTGTGTGTGTTTGTATGTGTGTTTGTGTGTGTGTGTTTGTGTGTGTATGTGTGTGTTTCTGCATGTGTGTATGTTTGTGTGTGTGTGTGTGTGTGTGCTTGTGTTTGTGTGTGTGTGTGTGTATGTGTGTGTGTGTGTGTGTGTGTGTTCGTTATTTCTTTTAACGTCTATTCACATATGTGCTTTAAGACCAAAATAAAATTGTGTGTGTGTGTGTGTGTGTGTGTGTATGTATGTATGTGTGGGGTCAGTTGTTAGGATTCAACTGTCAGACAGGCTGTGGTTTTTATTCCAAAGACAGAGTGATACAGATAAGAAATACACAATCCATTCACTGGGTGGGATCTCAGGTCCTTGCCAACACATACAGCTTACATTATAAGCAGGCTTAAAGCTTGTGCCCTGATCGCTCCAGATCTCGTCCATCACTTGGCATCAGAGGCGTTAGTGCAAAATGAATGTATTCTGAGATACCATCTTGAGACATTGAAACTGTAGTTGTTGTTAGGGCTTAAAACATTCCACGTCTGGGTGGAATTCCGCGATTTTGGTTTGTCAAAAAACAACAACAAAAAAACAACAACAAACCGAAAGGAGCAAGGCATCCGTGATTGGCTTGCAAGCGTTCATAACAACGGCGTGCAAGTTATGGCCCCCCCGGACCCCCCTAGTTTCAGTGGTTTTTTCCTCCTCTTGTTTTAAGCCCTGGTTAGTTTTTTTTTCTCTGTGGTTTTATCTGACTGTATTTGTACTTTATTGTTAACCTTTGCGGTGAGCTTTTGTTAGTATGTGGGAGGGAGGAACTAAAGCTTGCGAGATTTAGCTTTATCACTGACTTTGCATCTGTAACTTTATTTTTAGTATAAACAACGGCATGTTCAGAAATTAGTTTACATTTTCAAACATACTATTGTTGATTTTGTACCTAAAAGTATTTGCTCTAAATATAGAGTTCAAATGAATTCAGATTTTCTGAATGAATGTTGACAGGTTTATGGTAATCAGTGACATCACTTTGTTAGCATGCAAACATAATTGTTAATTTTGTATATACTATCTCCTTTTGCCTAAAGAAAGGTTAATTTACATTTTTATTGTGTATGGAGATTAAGGAGTACTTGAGAATCAGCTGCAATGTTTTTTCAACATCGAATTATACTGCTAAAATTATAGGAGATTATAATCATAAATAAACACGTGTATGCACTCTTTAGCAAGAAAATCTGAGGAAATCTGGACACCGGAAGGTCCTCAGAGGAGAACTTCCAGCTCCTCTCCCAAGCAAGTGTTTCAGCTTTAAGTTTCTTACACTTTAAGGGGGTTGGGTGGCATCCATATCATAACTCCTGTATTCCCTTCTGCTGTCACCATATTTTTCCCATCTTGGTTTGAATTGGCTCCTCTAAAGTGATGGGAATCTTTGCTGTTGCCGCTTTTTTTCTCCGCTTGGGTGCCGCCAAAGTGGTTGGGTGTCTCAGGGCTAAGTGTTCCTCGTGATGGATGTCTGAACAATTCAGCTTTTGGACCCAGTAGTACACTGTTAAATTTTAAGCCTTATGAAGTTCATTTTTCTTACTCTTTGACCAGATCCGGCTGGAACTTTTCAGCTGCTTTCGCCATAATCGCCTTTAAGGCTCTGGTCCTGTTCTTCTCAGAACCTGAGAGCTGTTTCATGAGGTTGTAGGCAGATGCACCAACTAAACTTCTTGCTCCATTCTCTTGGTGAGGACTTTGGCTTGAAAACACTCCAATATATTTTTGTTAATTTCAGGAGGGTTGCGGTGCAGCACACACACCCTGGATATTGAAGAGACGGAGTCGGGCAGTCGGCTGATCAACGTGGAGGTGACCTCCAGCACGGAAATTCAGCGCAAGAAGATCAAGCAGGCCCAGCTCAAGATCTTGGAGGCCAACCAGAAAGTGCGAGACCTCTCCATCAATATCAGGTATGTATACATTTATTGATATCTGATATTATGTGTGAAAGGTTGTCTCCTGGCTGTAAGATTGTTAGGTATAAGATACTCAGTATTATGGTTGCAAAATCAGCTGTTTTCTGTGAAAACTTGTAAATTTTCTTTTTTTCTTTTTTTCATTTTATATATTACCAACAGTATGAGTGTGTTGTGGATAGATTGTCCCATTATGTGTTTGTTGGAGACAAGATTGTCTCATTATAAATTTGTTGGAGACAGGTTGTCCATTATGAATTTGTCTGAGAGAAGTTGTCCCATTACGAGTGTGTTGAAGACAGGTTGTCCAAATGTATGTGTTTTGGAGACAGGCTGTTCTATTATATGTGTTGGAGACAGGTGTTCCCGGTATTTGTTTGTTGGAGACAGGTTGTCCCATTATATGTGTTGGAGACAGGTTGTCCCGGTATTTGTTTGTTGGAGACAGGCTGTTCCATTATAAGTGTTGGAGACAGGCTGTTCCATTATAAGTGTTGGAGACAGGCTGTTCCATTATAAGTGTTGGAGACAGGCTGTTCCATTATAAGTGTTGGAGACAGGCTGTTCCATTATATGTGTTGGAGACAGGTTGTCCCGGTATTTGTTTGTTGGAGACAGGTTGTCCCATTATATGTGTTGGAGACAGGTTGTCCCATTATATGTGTTGGAGACAGGTTGTCCCATTATATGTGTTGGAGACAGGCTGTTCCATTATTTGTTTGTTGGAGACAGGTTGTCCCATTATATGTGTTGGAGACAGGCTGTTCCATTATTTGTTTGTTGGAGACAGGTTGTCCCAGTATTTGTTTGTTGGAGACAGGCTGTTCCATTATTTGTTTGTTGGAGACAGGCTGTTCCATTTATTGTTTGTTGGAGACAGGCTGTTCCATTATATGTGTCCCAGTATTTGTTTGTTGGAGACAGGCTGTTCCATTATATGTGTTGGAGACAGGTTTGTCCCAGTATTTGTTTGTTGGAGACAGGCTGTTCCATTATTTGTTTGTTGGAGACAGGTTTGTCCCAGTATTTGTTTGTTGGAGACAGGTTGTCCCTGTATTTGTTTGTTGGAGACAGGCTGTTCCATTATATGTGTCCCAGTATTTGTTTGTTGGAGACAGGCTGTTCCATTATTTGTTTGTTGGAGACAGGCTGTTCCATTATATGTGTCCCAGTATTTGTTTGTTGGAGACAGGTTGTCCCATTATTTGTTTGTTGGAGACAGGTTGTCCCAGTATTTGTTTGTTGGAGACAGGCTGTTCCATTATATGTGTCCCAGTATTTGTTTGTTGGAGACAGGCTGTCCCAGTATTTGTTTGTTGGAGACAGGTTGTCCCATTATTTGTTTGTTGGAGACAGGTTGTCCCAGTATTTGTTTGTTGGAGACAGGCTGTTCCATTATTTGTTTGTTGGAGACAGGCTGTTCCATTATATGTGTTGGAGACAGGTTGTCCCAGTATTTGTTTGTTGGAGACAGGCTGTTCCATTATTTGTTTGTTGGAGACAGGCTGTTCCATTATATGTGTCCCAGTATTTGTTTGTTGGAGACAGGTTGTCCCAGTATTTGTTTGTTGGAGACAGGTTGTCCCATTATTTGTTTGTTGGAGACAGGTTGTCCCAGTATTTGTTTGTTGGAGACAGGCTGTTCCATTATTTGTTTGTTGGAGACAGGTTGTCCCATTATATTGTTTGTTGGAGACAGGTTGTCCCAGTATTTGTTTGTTGGAGACAGGTTGTCCCATTATTTGTTTGTTGGAGACAGGTTGTCCCATTATTTGTTTGTTGGAGACAGGTGTTCCATTATTTGTTTGTTGGAGACAGGTTGTCCCAGTATTTGTTTGTTGGAGACAGGCTGTCCATTATTTGTTTGTTGGAGACAGGTTGTCCCATTATTTTTTGTTGGAGACAGGCTGTTCCATATTTGTTTGTTGGAGACAGGCTGTCCAGTATTTGTTTGTTGGAGACAGGCTGTTCCATTAAAGTGTTGGAGACAGGTTGTCCCAGTATTTGTTTGTTGGAGACAGGTTGTCCATTATTGTTTGTTGGAGACAGGTTGTCCCATTATTTGTTTGTTGGAGACAGGTGTTCCATATTTGTTTGTTGGAGACAGGTTGTCCAGTATTTGTTTGTTGGAGACAGGCTGTCCATTTATAGTGTTGGAGACAGGTTGTCCCATATTTGTTTGTTGGAGACAGGTTTGTCCATTATTGTTGTTGGAGACAGGTTGTCCATATTTGTTTGTTGGAGACAGGCTGTTCCATTATTGTTTGTTGGAGACAGGTTGTCCATTTTGTTGTTGGAGACAGGTTGTCCATTATTGTGTGTGTTGGAGACAGGTTGTCCATTATTGTGTGTTGGAGACAGGTTGTCCATTATTGTTGTGTTGGAGACAGGTTGTCCATTATGTTGTGTTGGAGCGGTGTCCATTATTTGTGTTGGAGACAGGTTGTCCATTATTTGTTGTTGGAGACAGGTTGTCCATTATTGTGTGTTGGAGACAGGTTGTCCATTAATTTGTTGTTGGAGACAGGTTGTCCATTATTGTGTTGGAGACAGGTTGTCCCATATTTGTGTTGGAGACAGGTTGTCCATTATGTGTGTTGTGAGACAGGTTGTCCATTTTGTGTGTTGGAGACAGGTTGTCCATTATATGTGTTGTTGGAGACAGGTTGTCCATTATGTGTGTTGGAGACAGGTTGTCCATTATGTGTGTTGTTGGAGACAGGTTGTCCATTATTGTGTTGTTGGAGACAGGTTGTCCATTATTGTGTGTTGGAGACAGGTTGTCCATTATTGTGTGTTGGAGACAGGTTGTCCATTATTGTGTTGTTGGAGACAGGTTGTCCATTATTTGTGTTGGAGACAGGTTGTCCATTATTGGTTGTTGGAGACAGGTTGTCCATTATGTGTGTTGGAGACAGGTTGTCCATTATGTGTTTGTTGGAGACAGGTTGTCCATTATGTGTGTGTTGGAGACAGGTTGTCCATTATGTGTGTGTTGGAGACAGGTTGTCCATTATTGTGTGTTGGAGACGGTTGTCCATTATGTGTGTTGTTGGAGACAGGTTGTCCATTATGTGTGTGTTGGAGACAGGTTGTCCATTATGTGTGTGTTGGAGACAGGTTGTCCATTATGTGTGTGTTGGAGACAGGTTGTCCATTATGTGTGTGTTGGTAGAGACAGGTTGTCCATTATGTGTGTGTTGGAGACAGGTTGTCCATTATGTGTGTGTGTTGGAGACAGGTTGTCCATTATGTGTGTGTTGGAGACAGGTTGTCCATTATGTGTGTGTTGGAGACAGGTTGTCCATTATGTGTGTGTTGGAGACAGGTTGTCCATTATGTGTGTGTTGGAGACAGGTTGTCCATTATGTGTGTGTGTTGGAGACAGGTTGTCCATTATGTGTGTGTTGGAGACAGGTTGTCCATTATGTGTGTGTTGGAGACAGGTTGTCCATTATGTGTGTGTGTTGGAGACAGGTTGTCCATTATGTGTGTGTTGGAGACAGGTTGTCCATTATGTGTGTGTTGGAGACAGGTTGTCCATTATGTGTGTGTGTTGGAGACAGGTTGTCCATTATGTGTGTGTGTTGGAGACTGGCCTAAATTACCTAAAATTGCTTCTGCACATCACACTTCCTAGGAGCCAGAAATGCATCTAATACACATATCCAAATAGCAGCCCTGATAGAAGGTATGTAAGGCTTCATATAACACATACACGTGAATGAAGCAGCTAGGCATAAAATGATCAGAAGAGATGACAGAAAGCAGGGTACGATGCAGAAATGAGGAGAGTGACAGAAAAGAGGAAATTGTTAGCACAGAATTTCCAAAAGGTGGGGACACTAAGTGAAGTTTGGAATTAAGATGGCGATGCTAGTCGTTCAGTAGCTAATCAGAGATACGTGTATGGGGCTCTGGTTAGCTGCATGTCACATAACTGTATATGCTGTGTGCAGAATGAAGGAGCAGTTGATTTGTGAATTGGTGAAGACAGGGAAGGATGCTGAACTGATGAACAAACAGTATGCGGAGAAAATCAAGGCTTTAGAAAGGGTAGGTGGTGTGAGTTGTTCTGTACTTTACTATGTGGTATTGTTTTCTTTGTGTGTGTGTGTGTATGTGTGTGTATATATATACATTTATGTATATGTGTATATATAGATATGTGTGTATGTGTGTGTGCACATATGTGTGTTTGTGTGTGTGTGTGTGTGTGTGTGTGTGTGTGTGTGTGTGTGTATGTGTGTGTATATATATACATTTATGTATATGTGTATATATAGATATGTATGTATGTGTGTGTGCACATATTTGTGTTTGTGTGTGTGTGTGTAGTGTGCATGTGCGTGTATGTGTGGGGGGATGGGAGAGGGTTAAGTTTTTGCTTTGCCATCATGACTGACAGTGCAAGATGTGCTGGGATCATGGGGTCATGGTTCGACTCCAACGCAGGCCACAGGGGTTTTATTTGTATGCTTTTTCCCATTGTTAGCTCAGCTGGTTAAAGCAACATACTAACAATACGGGAGCATAGGTTCAGCCTTCAGGAAGACCCAGGGTTTTGCAGGCCGGCTGTATGGCTCTTTTGATAGTGCCATGAGCTCAACATTTGATGTCTTGCGTTCTTTCTGTCCCAACCTGCTTCTTAACCCCCTTGGCATAATTTCACCTGTCTTACCTGTTGGCTTCACTGGGTTTGGTGTTGGCCGCTGCGCATCTGGACACCACCATCTCCTTCCAGGCTGCTCTGTCTTGACTTTTGTGGACAATTTCTTGAATATTCAGGTCACTGATGTTGGTTATGTTTTCGATGTATGAGATTGGAGGCTGCCTTTCTTCCTTTTTGTCACTGTTTTTCCTTCAAAGACGGTTGCTATGAGGTCCGTGTTCTTGTCATGTGACACATGGCCAGTGTATTTTAGTCTTCTCTTGTTGATGTCTGCTAGTAGTTTTCTGGTGGTATCATGTTCTTCCAGGACACTTTCATCAGTTCTTCTGGCTGTCTGTTGGACATGTAGTAGTCTCTGATAAAACCACATCCCTACTGCCTTCTTCTGCAATCAGTTTTTCTCAGAGTCAGGCTTCGCAGCCATAAATCGTGACTGGCCAGATCAAACATTTTAGAAGTCTGACTTTCAGGCCATTTGGTATGCCTCTGTCTTTCCAGATGTTATTGAGTTGGACCATGTTTTGCTTTGCCAATTCTTATTTTGGCACGATACGGTAATTAAAAGTGTACTCTGAGACAATGGCGTAAACTCACAGGGCCAACTTATCAACGGGGACTAATTGTTTTTAATTTTTGCGGCTGTTGTGTAAACATTTCCTAGAGAAGTATAAATATACTTAGAAAGGAGAAATCCTGACCTGCGCAATAAAAGTGAAATAATTGCATGTTTTCAAGAGAAAGTGAAATTACAGAGAGTGCGCATGTGATGAGTAGAGTGTAAACAAACCAAACTGAACGACAACCTGCTTTCCATCAATGATTGATGTGCTAAACATACCCTTCATCATGTGCTTGAACCTCTCTTGTTCATTTAGAACCGAAAACAAAGCCATATTTACCTCATAATCATTGCCAGAGTCACTGTCAACAAGAGTCCCAACTTGTCAGCCTCACGGTCAATCCCAGTCTCAGTCATTTTTGTGCAGAAACATATAGAAATCAATCAAAGAACAGCAAAATGGCAACCATATGAAAGGAAGAAGGCATTTGCCATGCAAGAAGCCTTCTGATTGTCAGTTTGTATTTGCTTTATAGATTGGCCAATATTCAGTGGGAAATAAATGAACGAAGCCATGATCATGGCTCATCGTGTTTGGATGGTAAAGCCACGATCATGGCTCATTGTGTTAAGTAGGTTAAAAACTGGCCTGTTTGCTGCCCATTATAATGCTCCTATCATTTCAGTAGTGTCGTTATTTGATCGGTTCTGTACTCCCTACGTCCACCCTGCCATAATCCCCTTCGTCTCAAGGCCTTGCCAACGCTTAGGATTTTGTGCTGGCTCAAGGAATCTGATCATAATTACTGGAAGACTGGGTCAGGTCGCGTATTGGTGATGATTCCTCAGTGGTCAAACTGCTTGTGCCATTCATCTTTGCATGTGCTGATTTGTGTATGTTGTGTGTGTGTGTGTGTGTGTGTGTGTGTGTGTGTGGTGGGTTGTGTGTGTGGTGGAGGGGGTTGGGCGGGTGTTCTCATGATATGCATGTATGCATGTATTTGTACATGTTCTCATGGTTATTATTAACATAAATTGTTCTTGTATATAGTATAGCTCTATTCTTCAAATTCATTAGGACTCGCTGCACATTACACGTGATCAGAATTTTAAGTGGAGCTCAGAGAACTCAAGCTGTGTTGTGTACAGACTGCATATTTGGTGGGCATGCATGCTGGGTGTTTTCATGTTTCCATGAACCAGCCACTGACGTGACTTATGAAATTATTAGCCATATACTTTAAAAAAAATGTTTTAGGATCATTGCACTCAGGAGGTTACTTTTGTACTCACCTTTTTTTTACTTTTTTCCTTTGTCCCATTTTCTATGCCACCTTAATGGCCACAAAAGCTGACACAGTTTTTACAATGCAATGATGTGTTGATGAGGATGATAATCACGATGCTGTTGAGTTCCATCTAGGATTGAGACTTTGTGACAGAGTTGTACTCTACGCTTACTATCATAATATATCCTGGCATCAACCAAGTCGAGAGATACAGACACCTGTGGTGCTGGTCAGAAGATTTGAGCAGCACCCTCAGTGATGCGTGTGTGAAGGGGATGAGACTTGATTATGTGGTCCCAGTCTTCCCAGTGAGCCCATAGCTTGTGCAACTTTGGGTTGGAGCCACATAGAGCCAAAAAAATCCCACAATAATTTTTGAAGGGACTGATGGGGATTCGAACCCACAACCTTCCAGTTGGTAGTCCATTGCGCTAACCACTACACCACAGTGACTAGTATTAGGCATATATTTAATATTTTGCATGCATATGTACACAAAGGGGCTTAATGTGCTAGCAGGTCTGCACACACGTTGACCTGGGACATGGTAAAAATATCCACCCTTTACCCACTAGGCAGAGGTTTCTTGGCGGATCGAACCCAGGACCTAGGGATTGGAAGTCAGACGTTTACCCATTTGACTGCCATGTGGTGCCTGGCTACTTGCATACATTTACATTATCTGTGTGTGAATTGTCTGTCCACAGGAGAAGGAGCAGGCGAGGCAGGAGGTGGTAGAAGTACAGTCGGCCCTACAGGAGCTGGAGGCTAAAGAACAGCAGGAAACTGCTGAAAAACAGAAACTACAGCAGTGAGTATCTCTTGTACAGAGTATTGAATGACATGCACACACGCACGCATACGCACACATGCATGCACACATATGCGCATGCAAACATGCATGCATATCCTCACACACGCGTGTGCACACCCACACACCCAGACAGACACACTTACACACACACACACACACACATACATATGCTTGCGCACACACACACACACACACACACAGACAGACACACACACACACACACACACACACACACACACACACACACACACACACACACACACACACACACACCACACACACTTATAGTGAAAAGACGTTAAATTAAAGAACGAACGAACCACACACACCACACACACACACCACACACACACACACACACACACACACACACACACACACACACACACACACACACACACACACACACACACACACACACACACACCTCTATGCATCCTCTGAAAACACATATGTGAATAGACGTTAAAAGAAATAACGAACACGAACCTGTATGCATTGCCTGTATACAAAACGCCACACGCCGCATGGATGCGCTTGCTGTCATGCATTCATTCTTCTCTGAAATTCTTGATGATGTCTTTGGGAAATTTATCGTATTTATTTATGTATGTATTGAGGTTGTTATGCATATTCATTGCATAACTAACTTAATATAATCTTGTGAATATAGTTTAGTTAAGATGTCATTACCATGAGGGGCTTGAATCAGTCCTTGGTGAACATGTTCACAGCAAGAAAAGGATTGATTATTTCACCAAGAGCAGGCTCGTACTTATAAGCAGAGCAGTCTCATGAATATACTTACATGCTAAACAGTCTCCTGCATATATAAGAAGAGCAGTCTCTTGAATGTACTTATATGCAGAACAGTCTCCTCCATATATTTGTATGACGAAAGCAGAGCAGTGTCATGAATGTACTTATATGCAGAACAGTCTCCTCCATATATTCAGATGATGTAAGCAGAGCAATGTCATGAATATAGACGTAGGGGAAGTTTCAAGGACAAAACCAGCAAACTCGACAAAGCTGGCATTATATACAGAATAGACTGCCAGGACTGTAACCAACATTATGTCGGTGAAACTGAACGCCCCCTTCAGAAGAGACTAACAGAACACAAGAGGGACTCTTCTCCAGTAGGAGCTCACCTACACGCCGAAAAACATCAATTCAGTGCGGACAATGTCAACATCCTGGACAGAGAAAATAAGTGGTTCCAGCGAGGAGTCAAGGAGGCCATCTACATCGCAGCCACCAACCCCCCGCTCAACAGGGACCGGGGCCGTTACACCCTGCCCCCGGTGTACCATTCTCTGATTCGATCTCGTGAACTGGGTTCATCCCATGTTCGCGAGATCTGAGTAGAGATTCACGCAGACAGCATTAGAGCGCTGACGAAGATGGCGAGAACGCCATCGAAAGCTACGGAACTGTGAGTAGCGATTTTTACACTGTTGGGAGACCTTGTTCTTCAAAATTGGTAGCATTATGTCATGAATATACTTATATGCAGAACAGTCTCCTGCATATATTCATACGAGATAAACAGAGCAGTCTCGTGAATGTACTTATATGCAAAACAGTCTCCTGCATGTATTTGTATGACATAAGCAGAGAGGTCTTGTGAATGTACTTATATGCAAAACAGTCTCCTGCATATATTTGTATGACATAAGCAGGGAGGTTTTGTGAATATATTTATATGCAAAACAGTCTCCTGCATATATTTGTATGACATAAGCAGAGAGGTCTTGTGAATGTATTTATATGCAAAACAGTCTCCTGCGTATATTCGTATGACGAAAGCAGAGCAGTGTCATGAATGTACTTATATGCAGAACAGTCTCCTGCATATATTTGTATAACATAAGCAGAGAGGTCTTGTGAATGTACTTATATGCAAAACAGTCTCCTGCATATATTTGTATGAAGTAAGCAGAGAGGTCTTGTCAATATGTTTATATGCATATATTTGTATGACATAAGCAGAGCAGTCTTGTAAAAACCCTCATCAGCAAAACAACAACAACAACGACAACAAAAATATAATATATATATATCTTTCATAGAGATTAAGCCTCTTGTCCTTCCTCAGCCAGCCATTGTATCGGCTTCTATCAGCTTCCTGCATCTCACCTCACCTCTCTTCCTTGCTGGGATTGGTGGTAGGTTCATGATCGACGTCACAAGTTTTCTCCATATCACACAATTTAGACATCTGTAGGCGACCTCCTAGATCTGCAGACCACAGACTTCAGTCATCCCTTTCTTATCCTCGCTTCAGCTTTCCCCTGCAGGACCGTTTACATCAGATATGTTTTGTTGTTTCTGATTGCATGGCTGAGGATAGTCTGGAGTTGGAGAGTAAATCCATTTGAATACATGTCACAGTCACAGAAGCTGGGACAATTTTTACAGTGCTGTGATGATGATAATCATGATGCCATGGAGTGCCATCTAATATTGAGACTGCTTGACAGGGCTGTACTCTATGCTTATAATCGTAAGATATCCTGGCATTAACCAAGCCCAAAAGATACAGATACCTGCCATGCTGGTCAGGAGATTTGAGCAGCACCTTTAATGACGCATGAAGTGGATGAGACTCGAATGTGTGGTCTTACTCTTCCCAGTGAACCCATAACTTTGGGTAGGAGCGAGTTTATGCTCCACTTTGGGTAGGAGCCAGTTTATGTTCAACTCTGGGTGGGAGCCAGTTTATGCTCAACTCTGGGTGGGAGCCAGTTTATGCTCAA
>JAPXFY010000019.1:53882472-53887472 GCA_030674185.1 Monoplex corrugatus
CAGAAGAGATTGCCGCCGTGCAGCGACGTCTGCGGTCTGCTTCCTCCAATACATCCAACAGTACTGCCCTGCCTCCCATTAATGGGTATGTGGTGTTGTTTTGGTCTTTCTTTCTTTATTTTGGAAATCATTGTGTGTTTATGGTTCCTGTTTAATGAAATACTAGCAGTTTAATTTGATGTCAGTATGATGAATATTGAGTGAATTTTAAACGAAAACTTACTCCTTGTTTGTGTGTCAGAGAGAGGTTCCTGCTTACTTGAATACTGGCAGTTCATTTTGTATATATGTACATATATGTATGATCAATATGAGTGTAAAATGGACTTTGCATGTGCTAGAGAAGAGTTCTTGCATGAAAACTGGCATTTTATTTGGTGTTGTATGATAAATATTAACATTAGATGTACTTTTAAGGAAAATTCCTTGTCATTTATGTTTCAGTGAGGAGTTCCTGCTAACTTGCATTCTTGCAGTTCATTTTATATAAATATGATCAGTATGAATATTAAATGTAATGAATACTATATGTAATTTTAAAGAAAATTGTCTTGTTTGTGTCAGAAATGGGTTCATTCTTAATATGAATACTGGTGGGAAATCTTATTTGTGTCAGAAAGGGGTTCATTGTTATTGTGAATACTGGCAGGAAATCTTGTTTGTGTCAGAAAGGGGTTCATTATTATTGTGAATACTGGCAGGAAATCTTGTTTGTGTCAGAAAGGGGTTCATTGTTCATGTGAATACTGGCAGGAAATCTTATGTGTCAGAAAGGGGTTCATTGTTAATGTGAATACTGGCAGGAAATCTTGTTTGTGTCAGAAAGGGGTTCATTGTTATTGTGAATACTGGCAGGAAATCTTATTTGTGTCAGAAAGGGGTTCATTGTTATTGTGAATACTGGCAGGAAATCTTGTTTGTGTCAGAAAGGGGTTCATTGTTCATGTGAATACTGGCAGGAAATCTTATGTGTCAGAAAGGGGTTCATTGTTAATGTGAATACTGGCAGGAAATCTTGCTTGTGTCAGAAAGGGGTTCATTGTTATTGTGAATACTGGCAGGAAATCTTATTTGTGTCAGAAAGGGGTTCATTGTTAATGTGAATACTGGCAGGAAATCTTGTTTGTGTCAGAAAGAAGTTCATTCTTAATGTGAATACTGGGAGGAAATCTTGTTTGTGTCAGAAAGGGGTTCATTGTTATTGTGAATACTGGCAGGAAATCTTGTTTGTGTCAGAAAGAGGTTCATTCTTAATGTGAATACTGGGAGGAAATCTTGTTTGTGTCAGAAAGAGGTTCTTTCTTAAGGTGAATAAAGGGAGGAAATCTTATTTGTGTCAGAAAGGGGTTCATTGTTATTGTGAATACTGGCAGGAAATCTTGTTTGTGTCAGAAAGGGGTTCATTGTTATTGTGAATACTGGCAGGAAATCTTGTTTGTGTCAGAAAGGGGTTCATTGTTATTGTGAATACTGGCAGGAAATCTTTTTTGTGTCAGAAAGAGGTTCATTCTTAATGTGAATACTGGGAGGAAATCTTGTTTGTGTCAGAAAGGGGTTCATTGTTCATGTGAATACTGGCAGGAAATCTTGTTTCGTGTCAGAAAGGGGTTCAATTTTATTGTGAATACTGGCAGGAAGTATGATAAATATGGAAATTAAATGAAATACTCAAGAAAAACTCCCTTGTTTGTGTGTCTAGAGAGGAACATGACAGGATGGAGGAGCAGCGGCGACAGTTGGATGCAGAGGTCGAGCGAGTGTTGCTAGAGAGACAGAAGGTGGTGGAACTACAGGAGGTGAGTTCTGCCCAATAATCCTTCCACTGACTCGCCCTTACACCAGCTTATCCTGGCTTACCCTGTACACCAGCTTATCCTGGCTTACCCTGTACACCAGCTTATCCTGGCTTACCCTGTACACCAGCTTATCCTGGCTTACCCTGTACACCAGCTTATCCTGGCTTACCCTGTACATCAGCTTATCCTGGCTTACCCTGTACACCAGCTTACCCTGTACACCAGCTTCCTTCAGGTCCAGATGTGTGGCTCATTAGCTCAGTTGGTCAGAATGCTGTCTTTAAAAGCAGGGTTCATAAATTCATAATATTCATAATATTTGTTAATCATTTGTTACATGAAGTAAAGGAGTTTTGCTGAAAAAAGGAGTTTCTACTAATTATTGTAATTTTTGTGTGTTGAAATTTGTGCCAAAATAGCAGTGAAATTGAAGGTATGCTCAGTGACGGTCACTCTGCAAGTCTCTTACAGGTAGCAAAATTTGTTCTACAGAATAGTTGTTTGCGTGTTTCTCAATAATACAAATCATTATTACCTCTGATAAACAGCAACTTAATAAAGAATATTGAAGAAGCTGTGCTGTGTTTTTAAACTTCAGAACTATGCTTCAGGTGCATTACCGTTGTGTCTGTTTTTCATTGCCCACATTGCAACTTACACCCATGTCCAATTTCATTGTCCGCTTTGCAACTTAACCCGCATCACAGTAAAATATCAATCATCCAAGGACTGTGAGAAATCATGGTACACCATTCAGTTTTTGTGTCTGTAAAAGAAATTGAAAGTTTTTGGCAGACAGTGCTTTTTTGAATGCTTCTCTAACGCTGAACATTGTTTCCATCTGTAGCACACATAATAATGCACACATTACAGCTATTTCAGTTTGCTAATGCAGATTTGAGCGCTTCCACATATGCAAAGTTTTGTGTAATGAATCCTTCTGAAATATATTGTAAACTCTAAAATATTTTACCTTTAAACAACTCGCCATGTTTTTTTTTTCTGTATATGTAAACTGATCACATTTTTTGTCTGTGTATGAGTGTGTGGCTTGACGACTTCAGTATTAGTTACAATACAAGTAGTCATCATCATCATCAGGTGCCCTGCCACATGGCGTTGGCGATCATGGACTTCCATCTGTCTCTATCTCTCGTTGCCCCTAGCATCTCCCCCACCCTCCTCGTCCCCAGCCACTCTGCAAGTCCGTCTAGCATTTTCTCCCTGGGTCCACCCGGTGCTCTCTTTCCCTCCAGCTTTCCCATTGTGACCAGGTGCTACAAATCCTCCTTCCTCATAAAATGGCCTATAAATGTTGCCTGTCTTTTCCTAATCTTCCTTATGAGTGATCTACTTGTGTCTGCCTCCATTAAGACTGCCTAGTTTGTTTTCTTTGCTGTCCATGGAACTACAAGTAGTAATCCATGTAAATATGCATGTTTGTTTATCAACAACTTATTATTGTGGTTGTTACTAGTTATCAATGAAAGATATCCCAGTTACAATACAAGTTACTCTAAGTAGATTATCATGTATCAGTAATCATGTGAATGTGCATGTCTGTTTATCAACTTATTATTGTGGTTGTTACTAGTTATCAATGAAGGATATCCCAGTTACAATACAAGTTACTCTAAGTAGATTATCATGTATCAGTAATCCATGTAAATATGCATGTCTGTTTATCAACAACTCATTATGTGATTGTTACAATAGGTAGATTATCATGTATCAGTAATCCATGTGAATGTGCATGTCTGTTTATCAACAACTCATTATGTGATTGTTACAAGTTATCAATGAAGGATATCCCAGTTACAAGTTACTCTAGGTAGATTATCGTGTATCAGTAATCCATGGAAATATGCATGTCTGTTTATCAACAACTCATGTGATTGTTACAAGTTATCAGTGAAGGATATCCCAGTTACAATACAAGTTACTCTAAGTAGATTATCATGTATCAGTAATCCATGTGAATGTGCATGTCTGTTTATCAACAACTCATTATTGTGATTCTTACTAGTTACCAGTAAATGGATATCCCATAATGCCAGTGTTGTTATGTGCAGGAGCTGAAGAAGCGGGAGGCCATTGTGGCCAAGAAGGAAGCCATGTTGGTGGAGAAGAGCGGACTGGAGATCAAGAAAATGCGTTCCAGCACCCTCCTGAACCAGGTCTGTCACTTGGCTTTTCTACACCCTCCATTCTTCTGATTCTAAGGCCACATGTTATGTTATGTTATGTTCTCCATCATTTTCTGTGTCATCTTAATGGCTACGAAGTTGGTCCGTTTTTTACAGTGTGGTGACGATGATAATCAGGATGCTATGAAATTCCATGTAGGATTGAGACTGCATGAGAGGGCTGTATTCTATACTTATTGTGATAATGTATCATGGTGTCAACCAGGCCTGAGAGTATAATGTTGATGTGTCAACCAGCCTGAGAGATACAGACACCTGTGGCGTTGGTCAAAAGATATAAGCAACACCCTCGTGACACATCTGTGAAGTGGATGAGACTCCACTGTGTGGTCCAGTCTTCCCAATGAGCCATAGCACAGTACTTGTAGGAGCCAGTGGGCTTAAAAATCCCACAATGATTTTTGAAGGACTGATGGGGATTAGATTATTACGTAAATCAGTGATATGTGTACTTTATTTTTTTCCAGTTTTCTTTTTTTCCAGAGTCATCAGTGTGTTAAGATATGTGTTTTGTTTGAAATGGTCATTGCTCTGATATGGCTGTGAGCAGTCGGCTGGCTTTAAATACTAATAGTAACGATAATTAATGTTGCATGTTTTTCTGTTGTCACATTATAATTTAATTGGGAAAAACACGTTCAAGTATAACACATGACTGCTTTAAATGGGAAAAATATATTGTAAATGGCAGATTGAAGAAACAACTTTTATGTTTTTATTATTACGATTATCATATTTGTTACTCAAATTAGTCCCCCTGTGGGGATGCTGGGGGCTCTATCAGTATAAACGTATCCCCACCTTCTGGAAATTCTGTGCTAGAAATTTCTTCTCTTCTGTCATTGTCTTTGTTTCTGCCTTGTTCCTTTGCTTTCTGTCATTTCTTCCTATCTTTTCTGCTTGCTGTTCATTCACCTGTATGTGTTTGATAAAGTCTTACATACTTTCTCTAGGATTGATAATTGGGTAATGTGTTAAGTGCACTTTTAGCTCTAGG
>JAPXFY010000019.1:53892472-53914972 GCA_030674185.1 Monoplex corrugatus
TTTCTTAGTGTAAAATTAATGAACTAAATGGGGATTGAGGGAAAATTTTCTTAGTGTAAAAGTTTAAAGAGCTAAATGGGGATTTGAGGGAAAAATTTCTTATGTGTAAAAAGTAATGAACTAAATGGGGATTTGAGGGAAAATTTTTCGTACTGTAAAGGTAATGAATTAAATGGGGATTTGAGGGAAAATTTTCTTAGTGTAAAGGTAATGAGCTAAATGGGGCTTTTAGGGAAATTTTTCTTAGTGTAAAAGTAATGAACTAAATGGGAATTTGAGGGAAAATTTGTCAGTGTAAAAGAAATGAACTAAGTGGGGATTTTGGGGAATTTTTTTTAGTGTAAAAGTAATGAACTAAATACTAAATGGGGATTTGAGGGAAAATTTTCTTAATGTAAAAGTAATGAATTAAATGGGCATTTGAGGAAAAAGTTTCATGTGTAAAAGTAATGAATTAAATGGGGGGTTTGAGGAAAAATTGTCTTAGTGTAAAGGTAATGAACTAAATGGGGATTTGAAGGAGAATTCTGTTTTCGTGGTGAAAGACAGTCGGTTTTAATACAGCTTTTATCTCTGTCAGGTCAAGTCAGAGGAGATGGAACGTGTGGTTCGTGAGCTGGAGAATGCCCTACAGAAGTCTGGCTTTGAGCTGGACCGGCGCCTGACCCAGCAGCAACAGGAGCATGAGAAGAAGATTCAGATGTTGATGCACCAGCTGATGATGTCTGAAGGCAACAACAAGTCTGTAGCAATGGTCAATGGTGATACCGCCGCTGATAGTGCCAAGTTAGTAGTTAGATGTAGACTTCTGTGTGTGTGTGTGTGTGTGTGTGTGTGTTTGTTTGTGTGTGTATATGTTTGTGTGTGTGTGCATGTGTGTATGTTTGTGTGTGTGTGTGTGTGTGTGCATGTGTATGTGTTTGTGTGTGTGGTGTGTGTGTGTGTGTGTGTGTGTGTGTGAGTGTGTGTGTGTGTGTTTGATGCATGCATGCATGTGTGTGCTGTGTGTGTGTAGTGCATATGTGTATGAGTGTGTGTGTGCATGTGTATGTGTGTGTGTGTGTGCATGTTTGTGCATGCATGCGTGTGTGTGCATGCATGCATGTGTATGTGTGTGTGTGTGTGTGCGTGCGTGTGTGCATGCATGTTTGTGCATGCATGCATGTGTATGTGTGTGTGTGTGTGTGCGTGTGTGCGTGCGTGCGTGCATGTGTATGTGTGTGTGTGTGTGTGTGTGTGTGTGTGTGTGTGTGTGTGTGTGTGTGTGTGTGTGCTTTTGTGTGCATGCATGTGTGTGTGCATGCATGTGTGTGTGCATGCATGTGTGTGTGCACGTGCTTGTATGTGTGTGTGTGAGCATGCATACATGCACACACTGAGGAATGAATCTACCCACTCATCAGACTATGTATGTGTCTCCAGGTTGCACAGACTGGAGAAAGACCTGTACTTCTATAAAAAGACCAGTCGTGATTTGAAGAAGAAAATCCGGGAGATGTTCAGCAGTGGGAAAATCCAGCACAGAGTAAGTCACTAAAACGATGGGCACGATAGCCAAGTGGTTAGGGTGTAGATCTTCTGATCATAAGGTCTGTGTTTGATCCTGGCTGGGCAGTACATGGTGGGTAAAGGGTGGAGACTTTTGTCTGCTCTACCAGGCAAAATGTACGTATGAATGCAGACAATCAAACACATGCACACGCGCAAACACACACACACATATACATTGTACACACACATACACATACACATGTGTGCACACACACACCCATCATACACCCAACATACATACATATATACATACCAACACACATTGTCTCTCTCTCTCACACACACACACACACACACACACACACACACACACACACACACACACACACACACACACACACACACACACACACACACATACACACAAATACATACTTGCGCACACACACACCCATCATACACCCAACATACATATATACGTACTAACACACACACACTAACACACACACACGCATACGCACACGCACACGCACACGCACACGCACACAGGCACATGTACACGCACACACACACACGCACACAGGACTTGCAGGGTGGCTGAGGACAGAGAGGGTGGGAGCTGTACTTGCCGCGGCAAGGGATAGATTCGTATGGAGGGCCATGATTGCGAACACCATGCAGTGGGACACATGACGGTGATGATACACACACACTTTACCCATTTCTTCAACAGTGGATCTATACGGTGTCTTCAAAAAGAGGTTAAACTGTTTATTTACGTCTCACCTGTCTCACCCCATACACACATTTGGTGTTAGCTGCTGCATATCTGGACACTACCATCTCCCTCCAGGCCACTGTGTCTTGACTCTTGTGGACATTTTCTTGAGTGTTTAGGCCACTGATGTTGGTTATGTTCTCGATGTATGAGACTGGAGGTCTACCTTTCTTCCTTTTTGCCAGTGTTTTTCCTTGAAAGATGGTTGCCATGAGGTCCGTTTTCTGTTTATTTATGTATTGTGGGAATTTTTTTTCAGTTGTGGAGGAGATAGGTGTGAGTCTTGTGTCCAACTCGGTGCAGAGTCTGGCTGATGGGGATCCTGGCACACCTCGCTCTAACCACCACAACCTGGGTCTGTCCCATAGGTCAGTACTTTGGTGTGTGTGTGTTTGTGTGTGTTCATGTTTATGTGTGTGCATGTTTGTGTGTTTGTGTTTGTGCGCATACATGCGCATGCATGTGCGTGTTTTGTGTGTGTGTGTGTGTGTGTGTGTGTTCATAATTTCTTTTCAGTTTATTTAAGTGGTGTTAGACAACCATGTTATTGTATTGACATAAGAACAAAAACAAAAACCGGTAGAATTTGGGGGTTGGTGGGGTGAGGGTGGGGGTTGAAGAGTGAGGATTGGCATTTGTGTGAGTTTGATGTATTATACATGAGTATGGGTGTGTGTGTGTGTATATACTGATTATCTATCAAACGCTGGTCCTGTGAGTTGAATGTGTCTGGACAGGTCAATACTGATGAATCAGAGTTACAGCGTGGATTTCATTGGTTAGACATGTTGGTTTCTTGTTACCGTTACATGTTGATGTTTCAGACCTGCCGTATTATGAATGTTTTAAAATCCATTGCACTTTCGTGTTACAAGTTTACTTTGTGTTAACCGTTTCATGTTGACCTGCCTTATTATGAGTGTTAATTCGTTGAACTGTTCTGTTATAATTTTACTTTGTGTTATTCTTTGAAAGCAACTTTTTCTCTCTTAAGAAAGTTTAATATACTACCAGTGTTTAAATTTTTTTTTTTTACTGTTTATTTGCATTTTGTTACTGGCGTTTTTGCTTGCTTGTTTGCTTTTGTTTTTCTAACTTTAGTTTATAATGATTCACATAGGTGAATATTACAATAGTAGATTCACACTTGTTTGAAGAATGGTCAGGTGTTAGTGTGGCCATAAGCTTAATCTTTACACATGGCACAGCTGAAATTGTAGTAGATGTTCAGAACCACACTGGTTTGTACAGTAAATGAAGAATTGAATTGGTTTGTTTCGCTCTGGTCACGTACAGTATGGAAGAAGGTCTTGTCATTAATATCAAGATTTCATGGTTTTTGCCCACAATGTCAAGATATCTTGGCTTTGTCCATATTGTTGAGATCTCATGGCTTTGTCTATATTGTTAAGATCTCATGGTTTTTGCCCACAATGTCAAGATATCTTGGCTTTGTCCATATTGTTGAGAACTCATGGCTTTGTCCATATTGTTAAGATTTCATGGTTTTTGCCCACAATGTCAAGATATCTTGGCTTTGTCCATATTGTTAAGATTTCATGGTTTTTGCCCACAATGTCAAGATATCTTGGCTTTGTCCATATTGTTGAGATCTCATGGCTTTGTCCATATTGTTGAGATATCATGGCTTTGTCCATATTGTTGAGATCTCATGGCTTTGTCCATATTGTTGAGATCTCATGGCTTTGTCCATATTGTTGAGATCTCATGGCTTTGTCCATATTGTTGAGATCTCATGGCTTTGTCCATATTGTTGAGATCTCATGGCTTTGTCCATATTGTCAAGATCTCGTGGCTTTGTCCATATTGTCAAGATCTCATGGCTTTGTCCATATTGTTGAGATATCATGGCTTTGTCCATATTGTTGAGATCTCATGGCTTTGTCCATATTGTTGAGATCTCATGGCTTTGTCCATATTGTTGAGATCTCATGGCTTTGTCCATATTGTTGAGATCTCATGGCTTTGTCCATATTGTTGAGATCTCATGGCTTTGTCCATAATGTCGAGATATCATGGGTTTGTCCATATTGTTGAGATATCATGGCTTTGTCCATATTGTCAAGATCTCATGGCTTTGTCCATATTGTTGAGATCTCATGGCTTTGTCCATATTGTTGAGATCTCATGGCTTTGTCCATATTGTTGAGATCTCATGGCTTTGTCCATATTGTTGAGATCTCATGGCTTTGTCCATATTGTCAAGATCTCATGGCTTTGTCCATATTGTCAAGATCTCATGGCTTTGTCCATATTGTTGAGATCTCATGGCTTTGTCCATATTGTTGAGATCTCATGGCTTTGTCCATATTGTCAAGATCTCATGGCTTTGTCCATATTGTCGAGATCTCATAGCTTTGTCCATATTGTTGAGATCTCATGGCTTTGTCCATATTGTTGGATCTCATGGCTTTGTCCATATTGTTGAGATCTCATGGCTTTGTCCATATTGTTGAGATCTCATGGCTTTGTCTATATTGTTGAGATCTCATGGCTTTGTCCATATTGTCAAGATCTCATGGCTTTGTCCATATTGTCAAGATCTCATGGCTTTGTCCATATTGTTGAGATCTCATGGCTTTGTCCATATTGTTGAGATCTCATGGCTTTGTCCATATTGTCAAGATCTCATGGCTTTGTCCATATTGTCAAGATCTCATGGCTTTGTCCATATTGTCAAGATCTCATGGCTTTGTCCATATTGTCAAGATCTCATGGCTTTGTCCATATTGTCAAGATCTCATGGCTTTGTCCATATTGTCAAGATCTCATGGCTTTGTCTATATTGTTGAGATCTCATGGCTTTGTCCATATTGTCAAGATCTCATGGCTTTGTCCATATTGTCAAGATCTCATGGCTTTGTTCATATTGTCAAGATCTCATGGCTTTGTCCATATTGTTGAGATATCATGGCTTTGTCCATATTGTTGAGATCTCATGGCTTTGTCCATATTGTTGAGATCTCATGGCTTTGTCCATATTGTTGAGATCTCATGGCTTTGTCCATATTGTTGAGATCTCATGGCTTTGTCCATATTGTTGAGATCTCATGGCTTTGTCCACATTGTTGAGATCTCATGGCTTTGTCCATATTGTCAAGATCTCATGGCTTTGTCCATATTGTTGAGATCTCATGGCTTTGTCCATATTGTTGAGATCTCATGGCTTTGTCCATATTGTCAAGATCTCCTGGCTTTGTCTATAATGTCAAGATCTCATGGCTTTGTCCATATTGTCAAGATCTCATGGCTTTGTCCATATTGTCAAGATCTCATGGCTTTGTCCATATTGTCAAGATCTCATGGCTTTGTCCATATTGTCAAGATCTCATGGCTTTGTCCATATTGTCAAGATCTCATGGCTTTGTCCATATTGTCAAGATCTCATGGCTTTGCCCACACTGTCAAAATCTCCTGGCTTTGCCCATAATGTTAAGATCTCCTGGCTTTGCCTTCAGTGTCAAGATCTTGTGGCTTTGTCCATAATGTCGAGATCTCATGACTTTGCCCTCAGTGTCAAGATTGTATGGCTTTGTCCATAATGTTAAGATCTCATGGCTTTGCCCTGGGTGTCAAGATCTTGTGGCTTTGTCCATAATGTCAAGTTTATTCATGGCTCTCAGTGTCAAATTCTTGTGGCTTTGTTCATAATGTTGAGGATCTCATGGCTTTGTCTATAATGTCAAGATCTCATGGCTTTGCCCATAATGTCAGGATCTCATGGCTTTGTCTATAATGTCAAGATCTCATGGCTTTGCCCATAATGTTAGGATCTCATGGCTTTGTCTATAATGTCAAGATCTCATGGCTTTGCCCATAATGTCAGGATCTCATGGCTTTGTCTATAATGTCAAGATCTCATGGCTTTGCCCATAATGTTAGGATCTCATGGCTTTGTCTATAATGTCAAGATCTCATGGCTTTGCCCATAATGTCAGGATCTCATGGCTTTGTCTATAATGTCAAGATCTCATGGCTTTGTCTATAATGTTAGGATCTCATGGCTTTGTCTATAATGTCAAGATCTCATGGCTTTGTCATAATGTCAAGATCTCATGGCTTTGTCTATAATGTCAAGATCTCATGGCTTTGTCCATAATGTTAGGATCTCATGGCTTTGTCTATAATGTCAAGATCTCATGGCTTTGCCCATAATGTCAGGATCTCATGGCTTTGTCTATAATGTCAAGATCTCATGGCTTTGTCCATATTGTCAGGATCTCATGGCTTTGCCTATAATGTCAAGATCTCATGGCTTTGCCCATAATGTCAGGATCTCATGGCTTTGTCTATAATGTCAAGATCTCATGGCTTTGTCTATAATGTCAAGATCTCATGGCTTTGCCCATAATGTCAGGATCTCATGGCTTTGCCCATAATGACAAAATCTCGTGGCTTTGTCCACAATGTCAAGATCTCATGGTTTTGTCCACAATGTCAAGATCTCATGGCTTTGTCCATATTTTCAAGATTTTACATAGATGACGGTTCCTGAGCTTGAGCATCTGCTGAAAAGGTTTTGGACGTAAAGTTCGTCAGCAATTGGAAGAAGAGCATACGGAATTGCCTGAGCACATTGATTTCCTTTTGAACAGATTCTGAACATTTGATCCAGATTGTTCTGAAGGTTCTCATGCCAAGCCGATAGTAGAGATCAGTGTCAGTCAGTAACACTAAATTGATATGAAATGTGAGTGAATAACGTGTACATCAAGGTTGGAAGTCCTCTGTGTATCTGCAGATTTCCCTAGCAGGAATAGTATTTCTTCTGACCACATTACAAAATCCACATCCAGCTTCATTTTTTTAGGATGTGCAGTGAGTTTAATTTGTGATTTTAATATGTGCATGTGTAGAAATTGAATAATGCAGAAAATGACTTTTTAAAGCAGTCTGAAATTTGGATTTAATGCCTGAAAATGTGTCAAGATTGTACAGTTTTTAATCCCTTGATTTTTTTTTTTCGGAGGGAACACTCCTCCCGTGACTCATATGCATTTTTGCATTCTCTCCTTTTGTTTTTTGTTTTTTGAGTTTGAGCAATTCCATCCATGGTAAGTAGTAATGTCACATGGTAAATAAATTGCAGTTCATGTATTCTGTGGAGCACAGCAATTTTTATTCTTGGTGTCGTTTTGGTCAGGCAAAACCTCAGTATGATCTGTAGGCCACACTTATATTACTGTGTAACAATAAAAATAGGTCATGTGTCTGATATGCCAGTGCTTGGGAAAATACTGCTGAATGTGATACCATTACTATACCAGGTGAATGGATTCATAAACTGTCATTTACATTTGTGTGGCGTTTGCTTGGGGACTGCCGCATAAGTTGATGTCCATTGAATGTACTTATAATAATTACAATATTTAATAATTACAATATTTATATAGCGCAAAATCTTGATAAAATCAAATCTAAGCGCTGAAGCAGACACACACGCAAGCACGCACGCACGCACGCACACACACGCACGCACGCACGCACGCACGCACGCACGCACGCACGCACGCACCACACACACACACACACACACACACACACACACACACACACACACACACACACACACACACACACACACACACACACACACACACACGCATGGCTATAAATGGGGAGAAAGAATAAAAGCAATAAAAGCAAGAATAAAAGCAATGGAAAATTATAGAGAGCATAGCATATACAATTATATATTATAAACATGTGATTCCCTCCGAGCGGAGACAGGCTGCAGAGGGGGGTTAGGATTTTATGCGGAGGAGAAAAGGTGAGTTTTGAGAGCGGACTTGAAGGAGACAAAAATAAGTTGCTGACGGACAGAGAGAGGAAGTTTGTTCCAGGAGAGTGGACCAGAAACAGAGAAGGCTCGTGGACCATAGGTATTGAGCTTAGTGCGTGGAAAGCGAAAAGTCAGAGGATCGGAGGCAGAGCGGAGGGTACGTGAGGGAACATAGATCTCAAGTAGGCTTGACAGGTAATCGGGGGCTGCGTTATTGAGGCTTTTGTAGCACATGGTGTCTAGTTTGTACTGTATGCGCTTTGATACAGGGAGCCAGTGAAGTTGTGCCAGGAGAGGAGATATGTGGTCAGTTTTTTTCTTTTTGAGTACTTACTTGCATATTGGCTACTTAAATTGAATTCACTTTCTCAAATAGCATACACATCATTGTGGAAAGCTGTTCTCACTTACAGCAGTCTCATTGTCACTCACAAGATGACTGCTGCAAGTGAAAATGACGTAACCCTTTGTCTCCTTCAGCCTATTCATAAGCTTCCATGACTTTCCTTTCAGGAAGCTGAGGGAGTTGAAGGGTTAATGCTGTGAACTGATTCCCAGTTTTCTGTTTCAGAGGATCAGTTAGTAGTGTGCGAAGCCAACAGCAACAGCAGCTCCCCTCATCGTCCCACGGCTCGCACCCCTTGGCCTCTGCCACCTCGCTCAGTGGTGCCCGGTACCACCGACCATCTTCCCAGGATCCCATCGCTTCCTCAGCAGCTGTCTCCGGCTCGGGCACCCCGGTCAAAATATCTCGAAAAGATCTGCGTGTTATGTCGGAAGAGGAAGTGTCTCTGCGGCGCTCAAACCTGAGCCGCAGCAGCGTCGGGTCTCCCCCTCTCAGAGGTGAGATATATGGGTATTAGAGTGAAAACTGTTTCCTGAAATTGCTGTTAAAATTGATGAAGAAATCTCTTCCATGTACCGGGCAACACATGCACAATAGGAAGTCGCATACAAACCTCTCATGTGGTTGTAAAAGACAATTATTATAATTTCCAGGCTATAAAGCACTTGTGAATGTAGGATGCATCCCCTACCCTCTATTTTTAAATATCTGATGAAATCCATGTTTTGGGCATTATCAAACTTGAGATGAAGGAGACTGATTGCAAAGCAACAGAAACTGGTACTCTGTGGTTGCCTAAAGATTATTTTCATACATGCACAGCAAGCTGTGAATGGTTAGGTCCAAGTAACAGATCAATACATTCAAGATTCTGTGTTGTCATCTGTTCTGTGTAAGGTTCCCTAAGTGTGTTTAAAGCCTTGAGTTCTCTCTTTACTGCTTGTTGCCAGGTGTTGCTCTTATCTGTTCTGGACCATCCTGTGTAAGGTTCCTTAGGTGTGTTTAAAGCCTTGAGTTCTCTCTTTACTGCTTGTTGCCAGGTGTTGCTCTTATCTGTTCTGGACCATCCTGTGTAAGGTTCCTTAGGTGTGTTTAAAGCCTTGAGGTCTCTCTTTACTGCTTGTTGCCAGGTGTTGCTCTTATCTGTTCTGGACCATCCTGTGTAAGGTTCCTTAGGTGTGTTTAAAGCCTTGAGGTCTCTCTTTACTGCTTGTTGCCAGGTGTTGCTCTTATCTGTTCTGGGCCATCCTGTGTAAGGTTCCCTAGGTGTGTTTAAAGCCTTGAGGTCTCTCTTTACTGCTTGTTGCCAGGTGTTGCTCTTATCTGTTCTGGGCCATCCTGTGTAAGGTTCCCTAGGTGTGTTTAAAGCCTTGAGGTCTCTCTTTACTGCTTGTTGCCAGGTGTTGCTCTTATCTGTTCTGGGCCATCCTGTGTAAGGTTCCCTAGGTGTGTTTAAAGCCTTGAGTTCTCTCTTTACTGCTTGTTGCCAGGTGTTGCTCTTATCTGTTCTGGGCCATCCTGTGTAAGGTTCCCAAGGTGTGTTTAAAGCCTTGAGGTCTCTCTTTACTGCTTGTTGCCAGGTGTTGCTCTTATCTGTTCTGGGCCATCCTGTGTAAGGTTCCCTAGGTGTGTTTAAAGCCTTGAGGTCTCTCTTTACTGCTTGTTGCCAGGTGTTGCTCTTATCTGTTCTGGGCCATCCTGTGTAAGGTTCCCTAGGTGTGTTTAAAGCCTTGAGTTCTCTCTTTACTGCTGTTGCCAGGTGTTGCTCTTATCTGTTCTGGGCCATCCTGTGTAAGGTTCCCTAGGTGTGTTTAAAGCCTTGAGTTCTCTCTTTACTGCTGTTGCCAGGTGTTGCTCTTATCTGTTCTGGGCCATCCTGTGTAAGGTTCCCTAGGTGTGTTTAAAGCCTTGAGTTCTCTCTTTACTGCTGTTGCCAGGTGTTGCTCTTATCTGTTCTGGGCCATCCTGTGTAAGGTTCCCTAGGTGTGTTTAAAGCCTTGAGGTCTCTCTTTACTGCTTGTTGCCAGGTGTTGCTCTTATCTGTTCTGGGCCATCCTGTGTAAGGTTCCCCAGGTGTGTTTAAAGCCTTGAGGTCTCTCTTTACTGCTTGTTTCCAGGTGTTGCTCTTATCTGTTCTGGGCCATCCTGTGTAAGGTTCCCTAGGTGTGTTTAAAGCCTTGAGTTCTCTCTTTACTGCTTGTTGCCAGGTGTTGCTCTTATCTGTTCTGGGCCATCCTGTGTAAGGTTCCCTAGGTGTGTTTAAAGCCTTGAGGTTTCTCTTTACTGCTTGTTGCCAGGTGTTGCTCTTATCTGTTCTGGGCCATCCTGTGTAAGGTTCCCCAGGTGTGTTTAAAGCCTTGAGGTCTCTTTTTACTGCTTGTTGCCAGGTGTTGCTCTTATCTGTTCTGGGCCATCCTGTGTAAGGTTCCCCAGATGTGTTTAAAGCTTTGAGTTCTCCTGTTACTGCTTGTTGCCAGGTGTTGCTCTCATCTGTTCTGGGCCATCCTGTGTAAGGTTCCCTAGGTGTGTTTAAAGCCTTGAGGTCTCTCTTTACTGCTTGTTGCCAGGTGTTGCTCTTATCTGTTCTGGGCCATCCTGTGTAAGGTTCCCCAGGTGTGTTTAAAGCCTTGAGGTCTCTCTTTACTGCTTGTTGCCAGGTGTTGCTCTTATCTGTTCTGGGCCATTCTGTGTAAGGTTCCCCAGGTGTGTTTAAAGCTTTGAGTTCTCCTGTTACTGCTTGTTGCCAGGTGTTTTCAGAGCTTCCTCTCTTGTGTCTTCCTTCTGGAGTCGAGAAATGTTGCTGTCAGTCCCTGTACCTAGCCTTGATGGACAGCTCTTAATGTCGCTGCCAGCTCCTGTGTCTAGCCATGATGAGACAGCTCTTAATGTCGCTGCCAGCTCCTGTGTCTAGCCATGATGAGACAGCTCTTAATGTCACTGCCAGCTCCTGTGTCTAGCCATGATGAGACAGCTCTTAATGTCACTGCCAGCTCCTGTGTCTAGCGATGATGAGACAGCTCTTAATGTCACTGCCAGCTCCTGTGTCTAGCGATGATGAGACAGCTCTTAATGTCACTGCCAGCTCCTGTGTCTAGCGATGATGAGACAGCTCTTAATGTCACTGCCAGCTCCTGTGTCTAGCCATGGTGAGACAGCTCTTAATGTCACTGCCAGCTCCTGTGTCTAGCGATGATGAGACAGCTCTTAATGTCGCTTCCAGCTCCTGTGTCTAGCGATGATGAGACAGCTCTTAAATTAATGTCGCTGTCAGCTCCAGTACGTAGCCTTGATGAGACGGCTCTTAAATTAATGTCGCTGTCAGCTCCAGTACGTAGCCTTGATGAGATGGCTCTTAAATTAATGTCGCTGTCAGCTCCAGTACGTAGCCTTGATGAGATGGCTCTTAAATTAATATCACTACCAGCCCCTGTACCTAGCTTTGATGACATCGCACTTAAAGTAATGTTGCTGCCAGCTCCTGTACCTACCTTTCATGAGACAGCACTTAAATTAATGTCGCGGTCAGCCCCTGTACCTATCCATGATGAAACAGCTCTTAAATATATATCGTTGCCAGCTCCTGTGCCGACTAGCCTTGATGAGACAGCTCTTAATGTCACTGCCAGCTCCTGTGTCTAGCCTTGATGAAACAGCTCTTAAAATTAATGGCACTGCCAGCTCCTGTGATTTGTCTGACAGCCCTGCCTCACCTCACCTCACCTGTCTCACCTGTCGGTGTCACCGGGTTCGGTGTTGGCCGCTGCACACTGTCACCACCATCTCCCTCCAGGCTGCTCTGTCTTGACTGTTGTGGACAATTTCTTGAATATTTAGGCCACCGATGTTGGTTATGTTCTCGATGTATGAGATTGGAGGTCTGCCTTTCTTCCTTTTAGCCACTGTTTTTCCTTGAAAAATGGTTGTCATGAGGTCCGTGTTCTTGCTGCGTGACACATGGCCAATGTATTTTAGTCTTCTCTTGTTGATGTCTGCTGGTAGTTTTCGGGTGGTGTCAAGTTCTTCCAGGACACTTTCATTAGTTCATCTATCTGTCCATTTGACACATTGTAGTCTCCGATAAAACCACATCTCTGCTGCCTCAATTCTTCTGCAGTAAATTTTTCTGAGTCCAGGTTTCGCAGCCATAATTCATGACTGGTCAGATGAAACATTTTAAAATGTCTAACTTTTAGGCCATTTGGTATGCCTCTGTCTTTCTAGATGTTGTTGAGTTGGACCATTTTTTGCTTAGCCATTCCAGTTCTTACCTTGATGTCTTTGGAGCAGGTTCCATCATCAGTTTTTACAGAACCAAGATGTTTCAAATCCCTTATAATAATAATAATTACAATATTTATATAGCGCAAAATCTTGATAAAATCAAATCTAAGCATTAACATTTTGTTAAGGTACTCCTGTTAATTAAGATGTCATGATTGTTTTCAGTGTCTTTGCCTTTGATATGTAGCACTTTTGTTTTCTTGGCGTTCAAGTTCAATGGGGATCAGTATGATATAAATCATATTTGGGTCTTTGAAGGTTTCAGAATTAGTAGGACTGATTGGAAAATATTTGAAAAACTGTGAAAAATGTATGAAAAAAAACAGAAAAAAGATTTAGGCCTTTGAAAGACTTTTATGCTGTGACGGCAATTAGGTTTGATAAATTGTGAAAAAAAAGTTGGAGCTTAGAATTTTGGATTATTTGGTTTGAGTGAGTGGCAGTGGCTAGAAGGGACATGTATGCATGCACACACATAAACACATGCACACATGCACACACGCACGCGCTTGCACACACATACACACACACACACACACACACACACACACACACACACACACATACTGCACACACACGCACATGCTGCATACCCACACACGTGCATATATGCACACACACATATACACACGTATGCACTCACACAAACACACACACACACTCACTAACGCGCACACACACATACGCACACGCACAATATATATATATATATATTATATATATATATATATATATATATATATATATATATATATATATTATATATATATATATATATATATATATATCTATATCTATGTATTCATAATTATATCAGATTTGACACTGATTCAACACCTTTTTTTGTGTGTGCAGATTCCTTGGAGGGCAATCGGAATCCTTGGGACTAGGATTTTTTTTACACCACAGTACAACATGTTACATTTGCCTGCTGTCTCAGTTTACATTCCTTCTGCTACGTTTGTGTCCACTTCAGGTGCTTCAGCAAGCTCACCTCACAAGTTGGATATTAGTCAATGAACATGAAGTCTTGTAAGGGAGCTGACAAGAGTGTGCCCAGTTTGTGGCCTGAACACCAGTTTTCACCACTGCTTTCAATGGGAGTGGAGAGGAGGCACCATCCTCACATTGCTGACCCTGAGAAAAGTCAAGTGTTTTTCTCCGTCACTTTCATATGGCTTTAGTCATGGGGCAACCTTTGCCTGACTTTCCCTTTTTCTTTTTTCGTTTTTTAAAAGGGAAATGGTTTTGTATCGAGCAGAGAGAGGTGTGTGTGTTTTTGCGTATGTCTGGTGGGTCGGTCTGTCTGTGTAGGACAAACAGTGATAACGATATTTTTTTCCGGCTGTTTTCTGGAGAGACCTTTACCAAATGTAGGTCAAAAGTGTAGATTATTGAGATTCTGCAAATGAAAAAGCTTGGAAGACAAGTTGTCTTGGTCAAGATCACACGGATTAACCCTTTCACTCCCGCACCCTATCCACCAGCATCCTGCATTGCCAACCATGCTAGTAAAGCAAAAACTTAAACCCTTTGATTCCCTCACCCTTTCCACCCTTACAGGAAGCTGGTGGAAAGGGTGAGGGAATCAAAGGGTTAAGTTTTTGCAGTTGGTAGATAGGGTGTGGGAGAGAAAGGGTTGAACAGATTACCTGAAATCAGCACTTTTGAGGACGGTGATGACAACACTTTTTGAGGAACTTGTGAAAATATTTAAAATCTGTTGGGTTTTTTTGTTTTTTCATGGCCTTCTGCCATTGTCCTTGCTTTACGTCAAGTTTCGTTTCAACTGAAGCTTCTTCAAGGTCACAGTAGCTTTGAGAAGTACACAGTGGATTTTCTTTGGTAAGATTTGTGTACAAAGAGATTAGTAGCCTGACTCCTTTTTTTTGGCATTAACATTTTAGAAACATAAGCACACTGCTTGAGTGCAAGTGAGGGTAGGCTGTAAGTCTGAAGAATAGGTTTTTGAGCATCGATGTGAAAGTGTGCACACTTGCTCAGCATCTTCAACAATATTTACAGCTGTGCTATACCGGTTTTGCTGTCTGCCATTGTCCCTCTCCCTCATCTGCCTTTCACCTGTCTTCTGTTTGTTTACCATCCCTGTCATGTGGTGGGTATTGGAAGTGTTAGGATTGTTGAAGCTACCAACATCTTCAGTATCTTGCGCTTTGTTTTCTTTTGGATTGGGTTGGATTGGATCGGATTTGTGTGTGTATGTGTGTTTTGTGTGCGTGTGTGTGCATGCGTGTGTGTGTGTGTGTGTGTGTGTGTGTGTGTGTGTGTGTATGTGTGTGTGTGTGTGTGTGTATGTGTGTGTTTGTGTGTGTGTGTGTGTGTGTGTGTGTGTGTGTGTGTGTGTGTGTGTGTGTGTGTGTGTGCGCGCGCGCGCGCGCATGCACGTGAGACAACGAAGTGTGTTTTTTCTGTGTGAAACTGGGGCCTCTTATCCCAGATTGCCGTATTTTGCCACCACCCATTTTCCCCCCTATAGTCACGTATTTTTGTTTTGGGCATAAAAATGATGGGTTTTTTTCAGAATTTTGCCAGGGACAGCTTTTTTGTTGCTGTGGGATCTTTTACTTGGGTGATGTCCATGCTGCTCAGTTTATCATCCCATATCCAAAAGACCAGTAATTAGACCACCACTGAAGGTGTAGTGAAGGGTGGGAGGGGGAGGGAAGAAAATCCCAGTTTGACTTGGAATGAAACCTGGGTTTCTGGCATGCTAGATAGATGCTTTACCCAGTAGGCCACACTTTCCATTTCAGGGTGTTAAGTGTATTGAGAGATTTTGCATGTATTAGTTGTTGTTTTCTTAAATCTCTCTTCCCACCCAGTATTTTGCTGCCAAGGTTTTCCTGATGTATGATTTGTACATGTAGACGAGCCTCTGGTTGTGTGTGTGTGTGCGTGTGTGTGTGTGTATGTTGTGTGTGTGTGTGTGTGTGTGTGTGTGTGTGTGTTGTGTGTGTGTGTGTGTGTGTGTGTGTGTGTGTGTGTGTGTGTGTGTGTGTGTGTGGTGTGTGTGTTGGAGAGACAGAGTTTTAAGGATGGGTTTTTGCCTGATTTTTGTCATTGTCTGGTTTTGTGGAAAGTGGTCACTGATACGTGCATTCAGATACATGTATGTTTGGGCCACGTAAACAAAAACAGAAACAAAAACCAGAAAAGAAATGCTTTGTCAAAGACCTCTTGTCTGTTCATCTGTAGACATTAAATCAAATTCTGTTGATTGTGTTCGACATGACTTGCTCTTGTGTAAGATCAAGACCAGTTCTAGTTCAGGGTTGTTGGCGTATTTTTACACATTGTTTTGATGCTGGGTAAAACGGATTACATATAGCTTTACTGTCTGTTGTTTTTGCATATGTTCGTTTTCCTACCATGTTAATTGAAATATGAACTGTATGGCATCTTTTTTTTTTCCTCATTTACGCTTGTTTTGTATGTTTGTTTTCATTTTTGGTTGGTTGTTTTTTCTTGATGATTGTGCATTTTTTTAAAGATGTGATCAGCATATCAAGAAAATACGTCTGCCTTTATTGTTTGGATTGTTAAAAAAATGGGTCTCATGACATAATTTTTGCTTGCCGTCCATTTGTGTTTAATGTGTGTTCCTATGAATGATTGTATTTTACCATGTTTTAAGATGAATTTATTGGTTTCTGAAAGTGTTTACATTCCTGAGTGATGAACATAGAAAAGAAAATGTTTTCCGTCAATTTGTTTTTATACTAACGTATAATTTTGTTGGAGGCAACAATCTTTTGGTAAAAGCTTGTTTGAAAATTAATTAACCAAACATGGGATTGTATGAATACCACAAGCATTATTATTGATTTATGTCATGCGAAAGAGAGGTGCTATGTGTTTTAATTGTACCCACACATAGAGCCCACAGACACATTTGGATGTCTATTTTAACACATGGATGTACACATTATATATGTCCACACACACACACACACACACACAAGCACGCACACACACACACACACACACACACACACACAAGCACACACGCACGCACGCACGCACGCACGCACGCACGCACGCACACACACACGCACGCACGCACGCACGCACGCACACACACACACACACACACACACACACACACACACACTTCTTGCTGGTAACATTATCTGAACATTCATTTGACTCATTTTGTGACAAACAGATCTGACCATCCTGATAAGATAATCTGTGTTGTGCACAAAGGATTTTTTCCGTCAACGAAAATACAAATTTATTTCAATTTAACAAAGTTACAGTTGCATTACAGAAGTGGGACTTGAAGAAATTCAGCAGTGTTGTGTATATAGCGTTAGTGAGTGACTGTAGACTAATATTTTAACATTTCATGCTGCATTCCGTAGATGACATTTAAAGAGTGACTGTTGATTGATTCTATGATATTTCACTGTGCATTTGATAAGAAAATAATACAGAATAATATCGCTGTATTTAGTCCCTTATTTTTCAGGGGACAGCATTTTTATCTAGCTTTCTTCTATCACTATAATCAGTAGTAAAGATCTGTACACTGTTTTATTTAGGTGGATTTTACTGCCGGGTCTGTAGTTTCTGTGCCGTTTTTGATTTTGTGATTTGTTATTTTGTTCATATTCTGTGTTTCTCTTTGCTGCCTGGTCCAATGTGTTCATTATCCTTGCTAAAACCCTGTAAAATTTACGTGTGCACTGAATTCCTTTTTACAGTGTGGCCTAGTTTGTAGATCTGGTTGTAATTGGTTTGTTGGGTTCTTGTTACATGTTGTGTGTGTGTGGTGTGTCTGTGGTGCATGTGTGTGTGTGTGTGTTAGTGTTAGTGTGTGTGTGTGTGTGTGTGTGTTAGTGTGTGTGTGTGTGTCTGTGGTGCATGTGTGTGTGTGTGTGTGTTAGTGTGTGTGTGTGTTAGTGTGTGTGTGCATGTGTGTGCGTGTGTGTTCATGCACATTAGTTTGTGCAAATGGACATGCTTGAAAATTGTGAGAGAAGCGATGAGGTTGTACTTATTGATGACCAAACCAGCGCATTAGCACCCACTCCACAGTTTCAATTTCAGTTTCAATTTCTCAGCTTAAGGTACATATAATTGTTCATGTCTGTTGTTCCTGGTGCTCCGGAGCCTCACCAGAACACCTTGATGCTCTCTTGACGATAGATGATTGTTGTCCCTCCACATTATTTGTATTGCGAGTGCCCTGATGATACTCCACATTACACTGTAGTTGATTCTGTTGTTGGGGTAATCTCCCTCAGCACCGTCCTTTGCCAGGTGATCCACAGATTTGTTCCCAGGGTCTTCCACAACAGGCTGGAAGCCACTGCAACACCAGTCTCCTGCCAGTGGTAGCTTCTTGTTGTGTTTCAGTAAGAGATGATAGTTTTTGTTCTGGTAAGTTTGCCGTGTGATGGATAAAATCTAAAATGATCATGGCATTTGTCCCAATTCGCACATTAGCCTCACGTGCTGGCAAAGTCTTGATACATTGATACACAGAAATTGAGAGAGAGAGAGAGAGAGAGAGAGAGAGAGAGAGAGAGAGAGAGAGAGAGAGTACAATGTTAGTTTAAGACTTGTTGATAAAGATGTAAGTATGCTGGAGAGCGAGAAAGAGAGAGGGAGAGAGAGAGAGAGTACAATGTTAGTTTAAGACTTGTTGATAAAGATGTAAGTATGCTGGAGAGAGAGCAAGAGAGAGGGGGAGAGAGAGAGAGAGAGTACAATATTGGTTTAAGACTTGTTAATAAAGATGTACATGCGCTGTTGATTTTAATTTATGTAGTTTATTTTAATTGATATCTTAACTAAAGTATTTTCTTTAGAATTTTGTGTGTGTATGTGTTTTCCACTACATTCATAAATGTAAATATTTGTACCTGTTGTATGCTTGTGCGTACATCTGTACATAAGCTTCTTTCTTCAAGTTTTCTCTTTAGGTCATGAAGTTATTATATTGTACAGTAGGATATGTTTATTGTTTTCAGCTGACATATTTGTTAGTTAATAATAATAATAATTACAATATTTATATAGCGCAAAATCTTGATAAAATCAAATCTAAGCGCTGAAGCAGACACACACGCACGCACGCACGCACGCACGCACGCACGCACGCACGCACGCACGCACGCACGCATGCACACGCACGCACACACACACACACACAAACACACACACACACACACACACACGCATGGCTATAAATGGGGAGAAAGAATAAAAGCAATAAAAGCAAGAATAAAAGCAATGGAAAATTATAGAGAGCATAGCATATACAATTATATATTATAACCATGTGATTACCCTCCGAGCGGAGACAGGCTGCAGGGGGGGGGGGGGGGGGGGGGGGGGGAGTTGAGTGAGGTTAGGATTTTATGCGGACGAGAAAAGGTGAGTTTTGAGAGCGGACTTGAAGGAGACAAAAGTAGGTTGCTGGCGGACTGAGAGAGGAAGTTTGTTCCAGGAGAGTGGACCAGAAACAGAGAAGGCTCGTGGACCATAGGTATTGAGTTTAGTGCGTGGAAAGCGAAAAGTCAGAGGATCGGAGGCAGAGCAGAGGGTACGTGAGGGAAGATAGATCTCAAGTAGGCTTGACAGGTAATCGGGGGCTGCGTTATTGAGGCTTTTGTAGCACATGGTGTCTAGTTTGTACTGTATGCGCTTTGATACAGGGAGCCAGTGAAGTTGTGCCAGGAGAGGAGATATGTGGTCAGCTTTTTTCTTTTTGAGTACAAGGCGTACAGCATTGTTTTGAATGCGCTGTAGGATGTGAATGGTGGAGGCATTGCATTGTAGTCTGGTGGAAAAAGATTGCCATCTGGGGGGAAAGATTTAAATTTGTTTGTGTTCATTAAGTTTTTTTTTCAAAAGACTTTTCCTCCTCTATTTTTTCTTTCCTGATAATTGATGATTATGTATATTTTGTCTTTTTATTGATGCATTTAATTTTGGTTTGTTTTGTTTGTTGCTTATATATTTGTTTCATTGCTATTTATTTATTTATTCATATTTATTTGTTTATGTATTTACGTATGTATTTATTTATTTACTTATTCATTGATTGATCTACTTACTTGTCAGTAAGCATCGTAATGGTCGGCTGGAAGATTTTGAATCATCGTGAATATGAAGTGTTTTGGGTTTGGCTGTAACCACAGCCTGTGAGAAGCATTTAAAGAAATGACTTTGTGCATGTCGGCGATAACCAAAAATAAAGACATCAACCTACAGGAATGAACAGTAAGCCTGTAGCTGGCGTCACTTCTGTGGAGGTTGTTAGAATAAAAAGATTTACAGTCTTGTGTTCGTCTTGAAAGTTCCTGTCTCACTAAGTCTCAGACATTTGCAGTTTGGAGATGGTTCCTGATTGTGCTGCCATGTGTGGTGAAGAGTAGGTACGCTCTAGTGTTAATTTTCTTGGTAAGTTTTTGGTCTGGACAATAAAGCTTCCTCAGATCAAATGGTGTACTGCAGGGCTTGCTCTGTTTCTGCTGACTGTCTTTGACTAATGGTCATTTGGTGCAGTGACTTAGTAATAATTTGATGATAGTAAATTGACTTACAGTGTGGAAACAGTGCTTGTAACTGGTCGTTGCACTTTACAGAAATAAAATAATATTAACCTTTTTATCAAGTTAGAATAGACACTGAGAGAGCATGAAATGAAAATAAGTATTAGGACCCATAGTGTGTAGTATTAGCATTAGGAACCATATTAAAATAAATAAGATCTAAATAATATGAATGAATACAAGTATTCACAGACACAATTAATGGGCATGTAGTTCACACACACACACACGCACACACACGCACACGCATGCACACACACACACACACACATGCACAGAGGATGCTGAGCAAAGGTATATTCAGCCTATTGGCATGTGACCCTTAACCCAAGTTGTCATCCTCTCTCTCGCACACACACACATACACACACACACACACACACACACACACACACACACACACACACACACACACACAAGGAAAAAAAAGAAAACGTACACACACACAATACAGATGCTAAGTGAGAGTACACCCAACATGTATGCAGATGGCAGGAAGTTAAACCAGATATCTCATCACATGATGGCTAGTTCATGATTTCCAGCATCTCTCTGATTTTTGTCCTGAAAGTGTGATTATGGCTGGCCAGAATTCAGGTGTGTTTTCAGGAGGGTTGACAGTCTGATTTTTATAACTGCCGTAAGTGAGGCCTTTGTGGTGTTTCGGCGTTGGTGTTTATGTCTCGATGTTGACTGACCGTGGCGGTTGAATACGCTGTATTGCCTGCTCCAGGGGGGATTATTATTTTTTTGTTATTTGGTTATGAACTTGAATGTACGTGTACATCTTTGGCAGTCCCATTGTAAAAAAAAAGATTTTTACTGTATATAGAGATGTGAGACCATGTCTTTATTTTTCTTATACAATGTATATTGTGAGTGGAACTGGTCTTTCAGTTCGCTTAATACAAGTACGTCCATTATTTCAAAACCACCGTCCATATTTTGAGTCTCTTTTTTGTTTGCTTGTTTGTTTGTTTGTTTGTTTGCTTCTTTCCAGACTGAAAACCACCGTCCATTGTCTGTTTCTTGTGTTTGTTTTGTTTTGTTTTTTGCCTTTCCCATCAACATTCCAGCCTATCCAATAGACCATGATTATGTATGGAATACAGCAACCTAGTATTTGGAATAAAGTTTGAATTGGATTTGTCTGAGTACTTGTGTGTGTGTGCATGATGTTGTTTCATCCTTCCTTTCGGTCACTGAGTGAAGTTGTGTGTGTGTGTGCATGCACATTTTGATTTTTTTTGTATTTTTTTGTATTTTTAGGATTATCACACATTAGGAGAATTCCCTAGTATTCTTTTTTTTTTTTTTTTTTTTTTTTTTTTGGGTCCCATTTTCTGCACCACCTTAATGGTCACAGAAGCTGGCACAGGTTTTACAATGTGATGATGACGATGGAAATGATAATCATGATGCTATGGAATTCCATCTAGGATTGAGATTGCGTGACAGGGCTATAGTTTACACTTACTATATATCCTGGCGTCAGCCAGACTTGAGAGATACAGACACCTATGGTGTTAAAAGATTTGAGCAACACTGTCACTGATGCATCCCTGAAGTGGATGGGATGACTGGTTCCAGTCTTTCCTATGAGCCCATAGCATACTTGGCTCTGGGGAGGAGCTGGGTAGAGCCAGAAAATGTCGTAATGGATTTTGGAGGGATTGATAGGGATTCAAACCCACAACCTGCCAATCGGTAGTCCTTTACACTTACCACTACACCTTGACGACTGGTTGTGCATGGACATCTTGTTGTTAGAGTAATAGTTTTCTGTTGTTGCTGTTTTTGGTTGTTGTCTTTGGTTTGTGTTTAATGAAAGAAAAACCAACATCGTAAACGATAAACATACACAAGCACATTCATGCTCAGGGGGCCTATACATACGCATAGACACACCATACGTTCGTATGTATACATGCATGTGCACCCACGCATGCATGCACCATACATTCATATATATATATGCATTCATGCATATTTGCATGCGCTTATCATCATCATCATCAGGTGCCCTGCCACATAGCGTTGGCGATCATGGACTTCCATCCGTCTCTATCTCTCGTTGCCCCTAGCATCTCCCCCACCCTCCTCGTCCCCAGCCACTTTGCAAGTCCGTCCAGCATTTTCTCCCTGGGTCTACCCGGTGCTCTCTTTCCCTCCAGCTTTCCCGTTGTGACCAAGTGTTCCAAATCCCCCTTCCTCA
>JAPXFY010000019.1:53919972-53939972 GCA_030674185.1 Monoplex corrugatus
AAGACTGGGGAACGTGACAAACAAAACCCGGAGACACCAAAACGCCCAGACCACTACAATGTTTAGAGCATTAAGATGGGCAACATTTTTTTTTTTTTGCGCAGGCCCAAGGAATCTGCAAGATAGTTACTCGCAGATTGGGCGGAGCGCATACTGAATTGTCTGAGTGCCATGAAAACCCTCTCAAACAAACTCATGAAGTCATCATCATCATCATCTCATCATCATCATCATCATCATCATCATCATCATCAGGTGCCCTGCCGCATGGTGTTGGCGATCATGGACTTCCATCTGTCTCTATCTCTCATTGCCCCTAGCATCTCCCCCACCCTCCTCGTCCCCAGCCACTCTGTAAGTCCGTCCAGCATTTTCTCCCTGGGTCTATCTGGTGCTCTCTTTCCCTCCAGCTTTCCCGTTGTGACCAGGTGCTCCAAATGAAGTCAACAGATAACCAATAACAAGATGATTGGGATGAAAGAAAACGATGATTTGTTAATCATTAACTATTTGACTCCATCTACCCAAAGCACTGGTTTTCAGGCGCCAGTAACCGCCTTCACCCCTTCTCCTATCAGTAGTAGCAGTTCCGCCGGGCTTATATCTAAGCCACACGAGCAGGCTAGGAGCTGGACTTAGTTGTCAGAGGCTGTTGGAGACGCGCGCCGTGAGGGGCATTTTATAGACAATGGGAGCTTGTCCCCATTGCCACCTCTCGGCTATGACAACCTTGGACCCCTCGGCTATGACAACCTTGGGTAGATGGGGCTCATCAGTCTGGGAAGACAGCTCATCTAAGAGAAGGAAAACTCTGATTTCAAACCTCCGCTGCCTTGCGGCCATACCCACTCATAGGAAAGGCTTCGGGAGTCAACCCTGAGGAAAAATCCGGAGCCGGAGTCCCCAAGGCAGTCCGAGGCTGTATACAGCAAGGTTCTGGCAACTCCTGCGACGGCACTGGAACCATGTGTATCGGCGCTTGCCTTTCCAATGGACCATTCCAGCGACGTGGAGAGGGGGGGTCTGCTGCATGGGTAACAGCTTGCCCTCCACACTTACTTACCCAGGCCTTGCGCTCTGGAGAGGTCACTCCAGCTTCGCTTTGTAGCGTCGACTAAACACGGGAAGTAGCAGTTTACCGGTTTTAAGTCTGCATACTCAATTGGCGTAGAGTCAGACGCCAGGGGCTGCTTCCGACGGTGGGAGAGGTCATCGCATCTCACTGGGCAGCTACAGCCCGCCTTAAGCTGGGCAGCCCCCAGCCAGTAAGGTGCTGCCCCGCCACGGTCCATTAGCCTCACTGGGTGCGTGGGGTTTAGGGTGAAAACCGACAAGCGGATCGACAACTGTGCACCAGGCAACAGAAAAATGAAAACTCCCGTCCTGAAATTGGGCACATGGAACGTAAGGACAATGACACCAGGCTTTTCTGACGACCTGCAGGAAGTAAATGATGCTCGCAAGACAGCCGTCATCGACAGAGAACTGAGCAGACTGCAGATGGACATCGTCGCCCTTCAAGAAACCAGGCTCCCAGAAACAGGATCTGTGAGGGAGAGAGACTTCACCCTGTTCTGGCAGGGCAAACCATCAGACGAGGTCAGAGAACACGGCGTGGGATTCGCAGTTAGAAACAGATTATTGGGATCCATAACCCCACCAGCAGAAGGAACAGAGCGAATCCTGTCTCTCCGACTCCAAACATCCTCAGGACCAGTCAGTCTAATCACTGCCTACACACCAACTTTGGCATCCACAGCAGAAGCAAAAGACAAGTTTTATGACGACCTCAGTGCTGCTATAAGGAGAATTCCTGACAGAGAACTACTGTTCATCGCCGGCGATTTCAACGCCAGAGTGGGTGTCGATTACAATTCCTGGCCCACCTGCTTGGGTCAGTTCGGCACTGGGAAAATGAACGAGAATGGCCAGCGCCTGCTAGAGCTCTGTTGTCATTATGGGTTGTGCGTCAGTAACACCTTCTTCAACACGAAGCCTCAGCATCGAGTCTCCTGGAGACACCCGCGATCCAAACACTGGCACCAGCTCGACCTGATCCTCACCAGACGTGTCAACCTTTCCAGCATCAAGATCACTCGCAGCTACCAGAGCGCCGATTGTGACACTGACCACTCTTTGGTGTGCAGCAATGTGAAGCTCCGCGCGAAGAGACTGCACCGTACGAGAAAGGAGGGCCGACCTCGCATTGACACCAGCAAAACACGCGATCAAAGAAAAGTGGGGGAGTTTGCGCGTGTGTTGGAGGATTCTCTCCCTGGCCCACCCACTGCAAATGCCCAAGACCGATGGGAACACTTCAGAGATGCTGTCTACAATGCCGCCATGTCTACATTTGGCAAAAAGACCAGCAAGTCAGCTGATTGGTTCGAAGCCCACTCAGAAGAAATGATACCAGTCATCGAGGCCAAGAGAAACGCCTTGACAGCATACAAAAGCAATCCCAGTGAGCAGAACCTCCAGGTTCTCCGCGCTGCTCGCAGCAAAGTCCAGCAGTGTGCCAGACAATGCGCCAATGGCTATTGGCTTCAGCTTTGCTCCCAAATTCAGACTGCGGCTGACACAGGCAACATCAAGGCGATGTATGAAGGCATCAAGCAGGCATTGGGCCCAACGCAAAAGAAAACTGCCCCTTTGAAATCAGCTACAGGGGAGGTGATTCAAGACAGAGAACAACAGATGGAGCGCTGGGTAGAACACTACACTGAGCTATATGCAAGGGAAACTGTAGTCTCAGAAGACGCCCTGAATGCCATAGAGTGCCTACCAGAGCTGGAAGAGCTTGACAGAGAACCAACCATAGATGAGCTCAGCGAAGCCCTGGACTCTCTTGCCTCTGGCAAGGCACCAGGGAAAGACGGTATTCCCGCCGAAGTACTGAAGTGCTGCAAAGAGACACTCATCACCGAGTTGCATGAAATCCTCTGCCTCTGTTGGAGTGAAGGCGAAGTACCACAAGACATGAGGGATGCTAACGTCGTCACACTGTACAAAAACAAAGGTGACAGAAGCAATTGCAATAATTATCGCGGCATATCCCTCCTCAGTATCGTTGGGAAAGTCTTCACACGAGTAGTACTGAAGAGGCTCCAGGTACTCGCAGAGCAAGTCTACCCTGAATCGCAGAGCGGGTTCCGTGCCAACAGATCCACTATAGACATGATCTTCTCCCTCAAACAACTTCAGGAGAAATGCAGGGAGCAAAGGCAGCCACTCTTCGTTGCCTTCATAGACCTCACAAAGGCCTTCGATCTGGTCAGTAGGGATGGCCTCTTCAAAATCCTTCCCCAAATTGGATGTCCACCCAAACTTCTCAGCATCATCAGATCCTTCCACGAAGACATGAAAGGCACCGTCGTCTTTGACGGCTCAACATCAGCTGCCTTCAACATACGGAGCGGAGTGAAACAGGGTTGCGTCCTGGCTCCCACCCTGTTTGGAATCTTCTTTGCTGTGATGCTGAAACACGCATTCGGTCCTGCAGCTGAAGGCATATACCTCCGAACCAGGACAGACGGTAAGCTCTTCAACCTCTCCAGACTAAGAGCCAAGACCAAAGTCCAGCTGAGGTGCCTGCGTGACTTCATCTTTGCAGACGACGCGGCAGTAACCGCCCACTCAGCTGAGGACCTACAGCAGCTCATGACTCGCTTCAGCGATGCCTGCCAAAACTTCGGGCTTACCATAAGCTTGAAGAAAACCTAGTTCATGGTACAAGATGTTGACTCTCCCCAGCCATCAGCATCAATGACCATGAACTGGATGTCGTCCATGACTTTGTTTATCTGGGCTCAACAATCTCAGACACCCTCTCACTTGACATAGAGCTCAACAGGCGCATCGGCAAGGCAGCTACCACCATGGCCAGACTGACAAAGAAAGCATGGAACAACAGCAAGCTGACTGAGCACACAAAAATCCAGATCTACAGAGCCTGCGTCGTGAGCACCCTCCTGTATGGCAGCGAGTCCTGGACTTTGTGTGCCTGACAAGAGCAAAAGCTCAATGCTTTTCACATGCGTAGCCTCCGACGCATTCTAAACATCACCTGGCAGGACAAGGTCCCAAACAACACTGTCCTGGAAAGAGCTGGATGCACCAGCATGTACACGCTGCTGAAACAGAGACGCATGCGCTGGCTTGGCCATGCCGTGCGCATGGACGACGGACGGATCCCCAAAGACCTCCTCTACGGAGAACTGGTGCAGGGAAAACGTCCCACAGGCAGACCACAGCTGCGATTCAAAGACGTGTGCAAGAGGGACCTAAAAGCCTTGAATATCGACAAAGACAACTGGGAAGCAACAGACCCTTGAACGGTCAGCCTGGAGACAGATTGTGCAGAAAGGTCTCTCCAAGTTCGAAGAGACACTCGCTCAGTGGCACGAGGAAAAGAGAACGAGAAGAAAGGCTGCAGCCCAGGCAGACAGACCAGCGTCAGACTTCATCTGTGCCCTCTGCCACAGGGACTGTCATTCCCGCGTCGGACTGGCCAGCCACACCCGGCGCTGCACCAGAATAAACACTCAGAGCGCAACCCCATAGTCTTCCGAGACTGAAGGACGCCTATGAACTATTTGACTACCGCACGCTATCCACCAACTGTAAAAACTTAACCTTTTGACTCCTTCACCTTATCCACCACCTCGGGCAATCAAAACGAGCGGGGTGGGAGCACTGACACAGCAGCAGTAAAGAAGATGGGAGCAGCCAAAAGTATCAACAGTGACAACAACAACAACATCGATGACGAAGACGACAACAGTGACAACAACAACGACAACAAAAGCAAGAACAACAACAACAACAACAACTTCGACAACATCAGTAACAAAAGAAACTGACCACTAACCCTGAAATGTATCTGTTTTACTACAACAACAACAACAACAACAACGACAACAACAACAAACAACAACAACAACAATAACAACAACAACAACAACTTCGACAACATCAATACAAAAGAAACTGACCACTAACCCTGAAATGTATCCATTTTACTACAACAACAACAACAACAACAACAACTTCCAACAACACCAGTAACAAAAGAAACTGACCACTAACCTTTAAATGTATTCGTTTTACTACAACAACAACAACAACAACAACAACAACAACAACAACATCAGTAACAAAAGAAACTGACCACTAACCTTTAAATGTATCCGTTTTACTACAACAACAACAAATAAACAAACAACAACAACAACATCAGTAACAAAAGAAACTGACCACTAACCTTTAAATGTATCCGTTTTACTACAACAACAACAAACAACAACAACAACAACTTCCAACAACATCAGTAACAAAAGAAACTGACCACTAACCTTTAAATGTATCCGTTTTACAACAACAAACAACAACAACAACTTTCAACAACAACAGTAACAAAAGAAAATGACCACTAAATGTATGTATCATGTATCCATTTTACAACAATAACAACAAACAACAACAACTTCCAACAACATCAGTTAACAAAAAAAAAAAACAACCTGACCACTAATCTTTAAACGTATCCGTTTTACAACAAACAAACAAACAAACAACAAACAACTTTCAACAATAACAGTTAACAAAAGAAACTGACCACTAACCTTTAAATGTATCCGTTTTACAACAACAACAACAAACACACAACACCTTTCAACAACAACAGTTAACAAAAGAAACTGACCACTAAATGTATCCGTTTTACAACAATAACAACAAACAACAACAACAACTTCCAACAACATCAGTAACAAAGGAAACTGACCATAAGCTTTAAATGTATCCATTCTACAACAACAACGAACAACAACAACAACAACAACAACAACTTCCAGCAACATCAGTAACAAAGGAAACTGACCATAACCTTTAAATGTATCTGTTTTACAACAACAACAACAAACAACACAGCAGTAACAACGGAAACTCACTCGGTACGGAGAGTTTTTCCCCTTGCGTTTCCCCAGGGACGGCCCATTTTGAAGGGTTAGGAAAAAAATCACAAAAAATACAAAACGTAAAGGAACAAAATGAAACTTTCAGATCTGAATATTTACATGCTGGGTTAGTTCATGCCAAATATTGAAGTTCTTCCTTGAATATTTCTTCGTCATGTGCCATGTTGAAAATGCCCCAAATTTTGTGGTCAGGATCACTGTACATGTACAGTTACACACTTGATCAGCTCCATGATACACAGTCAAAGGTGAGAAGGTCAGGAGAAGTGCTCATTCTGCTTGCCACTCAGTTCTCTTATGCCTTCTGTTATGACAATGGAATTTAGAAAGTCTTCTGTCACAAACTGATTCAAGAAATCAAAGGGGGCGTGGCACTGAACTGGGACTGCAGGCCACAAGAGCCAGAGAACAGAGGCAAAGTGGGAGAAAAACTAAAATCTTCATGCCAGTCATGCATAGGAAAGTGAATGAAACCTCCATCAGACATGCGACTCACTGTGCTTGACCCGCTGACCGTTCGCCTCTCGTGACGTGTACGCCCACCACCTCTCCCATTTCACTGTCGTCTGAAACTGGGTCACTGTCAGTTCCTCCTTGCTGGCAGCTTCCATCACTTGATACACTTTCATCATTATCTTCATCATACTCCTCGATGTCCAATCCTTCAGTCTGAAGCACTTCAATCACTTCAGCAGCAGTAAAACGCCGCCGTCGCGATCTACTTTGTTCGAAAACTCGTACTCGCCTGCGACGCCATTTTCGACACGAATGCAGATTAGCCATTCGTGTAGGGTACCGAAGTCAATCGTTTCCCGACGAGTGTATGGCTACGGAATCTCACGAAGTAACTTTCCCTTTGACCCTTGACATGTTTGCAGTGACCAGTATGGCTATGGTAGGCGTGCAGGATCTAGAGGGGAGCGTCTAAAAATTTTTAATTATCGAAACCGCTATAGCGTTCCGTCGTACGGAACCGTGTCTTTCCTCACGACCGCTATAGCGTTCCGTCGTACCGAGTGAGTTTATAAATGTATCTGTTTTATGACAACAACAACAACAACAAACAAAAACAACAACAACAACAAACAACAAACAACAACATAACATCAACAACAGCAGTTAACAAAAGAAACTGACCACTAACCTTTAAATATATCCGTTTTACAACAACAACAACAACAACTACAACAACACAACAGACTCCAACAACATCAGATAACAAAAAGAAATTGACCACTAAATGCATCCGTTTTGTCAAAAAAGTAATTCTCCACCTGCTTCGTCATGTCGGTCTGGTCAGCGAACTCGTTACAGCCAGAGTGCCTCAGAATATCGATGTTGTTGCAGTCTGCGGTGGAAGAGTCAGCTGATCGTTTCTGTCTATGGGCGGAAATCTCCACTCTTTTGTGGTTCCTCGTCCAGCCGTTGGTAAATCTATGTCTCCTCCTCTGAAGACAACAACAACAAATCACACTAATGCATTGTAAACGAAGCATGATCTCTGACCAATTTTTCCTGCAGTTTTTATCTAAAAAAAAAAAAAAATATATATACACACACGTTACAAGATCATTCGTTTGTCTAAAGTGAGTCGAACAAGGGAAATTTGGTATTGTGTCGCTGGTACATATCCTCCTCGCACGATGATACGCATGCATGTATTCGCGTGCGAACATGCACACATACACACATAGTCACACACACAGACACACACACAGACACACACATACACACATGCACACACGCACAGACACACACCACACACACACACACCACACACACACACACACACACACACACGCACGCACGCACGCACACACATATACACACACTGTTTTCATAATGTACAAACTACCTCATTTCTCGTTGGTAAAATATGCAAACAAATCTTAAACATGTGACTCGGGGAAAAAAAACAAAAACAAAACAAACGAAAAAACGGACAGAGAGAGAGAGAGAGAGAGAGAGAGAGAGAGAGAGAGAGAGAGAGAGAGAGAGAGAGAGACATACATACATACATACAGACAGACAGACAGACACGAGAATTAGAGAGACAGACAGACAGACAGACAGAGAGAGGAGGGAGGGAGGGAGAGAGAGAGAGAGAGAGAGATGAGACAGAGAGACAGACAGAATACAGACAGAGACAGAGAATGAGAGAAGAGACGAGAGAGAGAGAGAGAGAAGAAGACAGACAGACAGACAGACAGAGACAGACAGACAGAGACAGACATAGAGAGAATTAGAGAGAGAGAGAGAGAGAGAGAGAGAGAGAGAGAGAGAGACAGACAGACAGACAGGAGAGAGAGAGAAGAGAGAGAGAGAAACAGACAGACAGACAGCAGACAGACAGACAGACAGACTACTTATTCGTCGTACCCAGCCAGCCTCTGTCTCTGAAAACATTGTGGCAGTCACAACCAGGATCAACAGAACTGCAGCAACACGCATCTGCCCAATCAATCAATCAATCAATCAATCAATCAATCAATCAATCAATCAATCTATCATCAGAAAGATGTGAAAACAACATTTTCTCAGCACTTTCTGATGTTTTACATTCCAATCAATCAATCAATCAACATCAATCAATCAATCAATCAATCAATCAATCAATCAATCAATCAATCAATCAATCAATCAATCATAGAAAGATGTGCAAACAGCATTTTCTCAGCACTTTCTGATATTTTACATTCCGCTGTCACACCTGTGACAGTTTACCATTGTCCATGCTTCGTCAAGTTTTGTTATATTTAATGCTTCTTGAAGGTCACAGAGGCCTTGAGAAGGTCACAGAGGCCTTGAGAAGTACAAAAATCTGGATTCACTGTAATGATATATTTTTTTTTGTACAAAAAAAAAGTGAGATTGTTAGTTTCAGTTTCAGTTTCTCAAGATGACGTCGCCGCGCTTGGAACGAATTTCATCTGCACTAACGTCACAGGTGCCACATGTATGGTGACCGTGGCACAAGCCTTAAGCCCGCTGAGATTGTTAGAATAACTTAATCGTCTAGTCTTTCTTTCGTGAGTTTCTTTACAGGGATGGATGAAAATCAATTTAGTTTTGAGTGATAAAACGTGCTTCCTTCACTTCTTTTTAATTTCCAAGGGATTGTTATGAAAGGATGAAGTCGTAAACACATCTTTTTGTATTTAGAAGTTGACATTCAACGTCTGACTCCTTCTGCCCGGCTGGGTCTGCAATGCATTAGATTTACAACGGATGTGTGCAGGTAATGATAAACCCTTGGAATCCCGGACCTTGTCCACCAGCATCCTGCATTGTCAACCATGCTAGCACAGCAAAATCTGAACCCTTTGACTCCCTCACGCTATCCGCCAGCTTCCTGCAATAGTGTAGTAAATGTCTGGCTGTGCTTGGCTTAGTAAAGACACATAAGAGGTATAACAGGCGGGAGCGACAGCGACCTCGACGTACCGCTACTTTTTATCGCTTCTTTACTTATATATTCAGTCGTGTTTACTTAAACCTTTGACTCTTGCATTATATCCACCAACTGCAAGCACTGGTGGATAGGGCGAGGGAGTCAAAGGGTTAAGTTTTGGCTTTGCTAGAGTGGTCAACAATGCGGGATGCTGTGGACAGGGTGCAGGAGTCAAAGGGTTTATCAGATTAAGTGGAAGCCACGGGCGACTTGAGCCATGTTGTCCATCGTCTTCATTCCTTTACCATGCGAAGTGTCAGTGAGGCGCTGCACTAAAAGAACTGTGCAACAGATTCCTCCAGCTCTGTCGTGTGTGTGCCAAAGCGTGGGTTTCTGCAGATAGTTTCTTTGTCCATTCCGCAATGTTGTTAATCTATCGTTCTGAGCCACACATCAGTTAGTTTTCAAGCTTTCAGGCTTCATTCCAGAAGCGTTACTATCTTGCTGGTGGCTATTTTTTTCCCTGCAGATGATACTGTTCTAATTGCAGAAAACGAAAAAGTCTTACAAAATCTTGTAAATATAATAGAAATAGAAAGCAGAAATAAAGGGCTAGAACTAAATAGCAAGAAGACTGAAGTAATGTTAATCAGTAAAAAAAACAACAAGAAATCCCCTCGTGCAAAATAACAGCCAATGGCACAACATCAAGACTAGGTGGTAAGTTTCAATATCTGGGAACAGTCTTCTTACCAGAGAGCAAAGGCACATTATAAATATCCAGCAGAATTGGCTAGACTAAAACAGCATTCAAGAAAATGAAAAGTAAGTAGCTTTTTTTCACTGAGAGACAGGTTCAGCCAGGTAGCCATTATGAAAAGTGTTGTTATCAACAAATGCCTATCAATAAACATCAGGAAAAGTGCTCTTCAGTCTGATTTAGAACCAATACTGTTGTACGGATACGAAGTGTGGACAGTCGACAATAAAGTCAGAGCAAGATTGGGGCAGCTGAAATGTGGTTTCTAAAAATAATATTAAGAGCTCCAGAGACAGCAAAGAAAACAAGCAAGACAGTCTTGAAAAAGGCATACACACAAAGAACATTAGTGAAGAAGATTAGGAAAAGACAAGCAACATTTATGGGACATTTTATGAGGCAAAAGAAATTTCAGCACCTAGTCACAACAGGAAAGCTGGAAGGGAAAAGAGCAGCATTTAGACCCAGGGAGAAAACATTGGTGGGTTTGCGGAGTGGATGAACACAATAAGGGTGAGAGATGGACTTGCAGCGTCAAAAGATGGATTCGTATGGAGGGCCATGATCACCGACCCCATGCAGTAGGGCTGATGATGATGATGATGATGATGATGATGGTGATGATGATGATGATGATGATGATGATGATGATGATATTTGACAGCCCGTGGCTGTCTATGAATGACTGCCTGTTGCAATGGCAAACAGTTAGTGGCTCAGCCTCAACCCTTTGACTCCCGCATCTTATCCACCAACTGCAAAAACTTAACCCTTTGACTCCCTCACCCTATCCACCAGCTTCCTGCAGGAAGCTGGTGGATAGGGTGAGGGAATCAAAGGGTTAAGTTTTTGTTTTGCTAGCATGGTTGACAATGCGGAATGGGTGATAGACAGGGTGCGGGAGTCAAAGGGTTAAAGATGACAGCAGCCTATACGGGCACCCTGTCTGTGACGGAGTTCTGTACCAGTCAAGGGGCAAACCATCTTCTTTGATTCAAGCCTCAAACTACACTGTATCAGCCACGGACATAGAGTCGTTGCTGAAACGGCATCATGTCAACGATTTCTACATAGGCCCTATCATTGCAAAACTTAAAAAAATGTTTTCTTAACGTTTTTTTTCCCGCTTTTGTGTCTTCTCTTGTGTTTGTTTTATTTTAAAAAGACCTTTTTAAAAAAAAATTTTTTTTTTTAGAAGCAATGACAAAACAAATCGCATTTATCGTCAACAGCAATAGAATAATGACAACGAAGTTAACGAGTAACACCACGAGGATGTGGATGGGACCCTGAGCATCAATGCCTCGCAACTCTACGGCCAATCACCACCCAAGCTCCCGACGCCACCCGACAGTCATTTCATCAAGTGACGGTATATCGGTTCAAACACATAAGGCACTCTCATTCACCATAAGGACCTGGTCATTTACAGTGCACAGTTGATAACTAAAACATCATCATCATCATCATCAGATGCCCTGCCGCATGGCGTTGGCGATCATAGACTTCCATCTTTCTCTATCTCTTGTTTCCCCAAGCATCTCCTCCACCCTCCTCGTCTTCAGCCACTCCGCAAGTCCATCTAGCATTTTCTCCCTGGGTCTACCTGGTGCTCTCTTTCTCTCCAGCTTTCCTGTTGTGACCAGGTGCTCCAAATCCCACTTCCTCATAAAATGGCCTATAAATGTTGCCTGTCTTTTCCTAATCTTCCTTATGAGTGATCTACTTGTGTCTGCCTCCATCAAGACTGTCTCGTTTGTTTTCTTTGCTGTCCAGGGAACTCTCAACATTCTTCTTAGTAAACCACATCTCGGCTGCCTCAATCTTGTTCTGGCTTTGCTTGTGGACTGTTCTTGCCTCACATCCGTAAAACAGTATTGGTCCTATAAACATTCAAGATGTTAATTGATAGGCATTTGTTGGTAAGAATGCTTGTCATCTTCTTGAATGCTGTTTTGGCTTGGCCGATTCTGCTGGCTATTTCCGATGTGCATCTGCCGTCTGATGAAATGACCGTTCCCAGGTATATGAACTTATTAACCTGTGTTAAGGTTGTGCCATTTGCTGTTATTTTGCATGAGGGGATTTCATGTTTTTTACTGATTACCATGACTTCAGTCTTCCTGCTGTTTAGTTCCAACCCCTCACTTTTGCTTTCTATTTCTAGTATATTCACACGGTTTTGTATGTTCCTTTCATTTTCTGCAATCAGCACGGTGTCATCTGCGTATCGAATGTTGTTTATAATTTTCCCTCCAACCTTTAATCCAGGGTCTTCTTCTAGGTTTCTCATGATGTTTTCGCTGTAAAGTGAAAACAGATCTGGTGACAAAACACAACCCTGTCTGACTCCTCTTTTGATGTTTTGGAAAGAGCTTATATTGTTTTCTATTCTCATTGCAGGTGTTTGTTCCAAATACATATTTCTGATTATTCGTAAATCTTTTCCATCAACACTGAATTCTCCAGTTGGTTGATCAGTTCTTCATGTCTTACCCAATCGAAAGCCTTGGTATAGTCAAGAAAGCATAAATACAAATCCTTATTCATCTCAGTTGACCTCTCTATGATAGTTCTTAGCATGTATATGACATTAATAGTTCCTTTCCCTTCCACAAATCCACACTGTTCTTCTGCTATTTCTCTTTTGATTCTATTCCTTGTCTTCATCATGATTATTCTTAACAGGATTTTTGTTACATGACTCATTAAACTAAACCTTGGACTCTTAAAGACAGATGAAGCGATACGTAAAAAATTAAATGTGCCTGTTCAAAACAAATTCAGTGCTCTGGAAGACGTTGGTGACAGTGAGGAACAATGGGCAAAGTTGAGAAATTCGATAAATGACGCTTGTGAAGAAATCCCTAAGGCAGATAGAAAAGCAAAAAAGAGCTGGATGACTAATGAAATTTTGGGCTTGATGGAGGAAAGGAGGAGGGCAAAGAGAAACGAGGAGATATACAGGAAGATATACAAAGAAATCAGGAATAAGTGCAATGAAGCTAAGGAAGCTTGGCTGAACACAAAATGCAAAGAAATAGAAGACCGACACAAAATGGATCCTCAGGGTATGTACAGATGAATTGAAGAAATTGTCCACAGGAAAAATACATGCACATCAACTGGTTGCTTAACATCGAAAGATGGCACGCTTTATCATGAAAAAAGACAAAATATTGGACAGATGGGAAGAGTACATTAAAGACCTTTTAAGGATGACAGAAACGAAGAACACATAATGAAAAAGAACTATGAAGGACCACCCATAATGAAAGATGAAGTTAGAGCAGCACTGAAAAAGATGAAACCAGGAAAAGCCCCAGGACCAGACAACAATACTACAGAGATGATTGAAGCCCTGGAGGAATTTGGCATAGAAAAAATAACAGTCCTTCTAAATGAAATTTACGACACTGGAAAAATCCCCAAAGATATGTCAAAATAAATTTTCATTGCACTTCCAAAGAAGACAGGGGCTATAGAATGGAACTCCATCGCACAATCAGTTTGATGAGCCATGTAACTAAAACATACAAAAACAAAATACGAAAGGAAGGTTAGGCTTTCAGTCGATATGAAATCGAGCGAGTTGTTGCATCATACAATTTATAACGATGATTATTTCAAGTAAAACAAACCCAACAACAACAACAACAAGAAAACAACAACAACAACAACAACAACCAAAAACAAACAAAAAACAAAAAAACTAGATGTTTCGAACGACGCTTTAATCAACAATCAATATGGCAACAGCCAGTTTTTTTTTTAAATCGTACATAATCCATCTTTCAATTAATGCTTAATATGATAATCGTTTTATTTAATTTCATTTCTTTTACAATTATACAATTCCACCACTTAATCAATCCTTAAATCGACAACCCTTATCTCATTTTTAACTGCATACACTCCATCTTTTGATCAATTCTTACTATGACAACCATTTTATTTTTCAAAATATGACAACCATTTTGTTTTCAGTTGTATGTATTCCATATTTTCCAGTCTGGCATTGCATTCTTCTTTTTTGGTAGTCAGTGACGAACTTGTTTTGAAGAGAAAAAGTTACGTGCAGACAACATGATGCTTACTTGACTTCGTGACAATCATTATTTTATTACTTTTTCATTTCATTTCTTTTACAACTGTACAATTCCATCGGCAGATGCACATCAGAAATAGCCAGCAGAATCGGCCAAGCCAAAACAACATTCAAGAAGATGGAAAGCATTCTTACCAACAAATGCCTATCAATTAACATCAGGAAGAGAGTTCTTGAATGTTATATAGAACCAATACTGTTGTACGGTTGTGAGGCATGTACAGTCAGCAAGCAAAGCCAGAACAAGATTGAGGCAGCCGAGATGTGGTTTCTAAGAAGGATATTGAGAGTTCCATGGACAGCAAAGAAAATAAACGAGACAGTCTTGATGGAGGCAGACACAAGTAGATCATTCATAAGGAAGATTAGGAAAAGACAGGCAACATTCATAGGCCATTTTCTGAGGAAAGGGGAATTGGAACACCTGGTCACAACGGGAAAGCTGGAGGGAAGAAGAGCACCAGGTAGACCCAGGGAGAAGATAATAGACGGACTTGCAGAGTGGCTGAAGACAAGGAGGGTGGAAGAGATGCTTGAGGCAACAAGAGATAGAGACAGATGGAAGTCCATAATCGCCAACGCCATGCGGCAAGGCACCTGATGATGATGATGATGATGATGATGATGATGATGATGATGATGATGATGATGATGATGATGATGACAATTCCATCCTTTAATCAGTACTCAATATGACAACCTTTATCTCTTTTTAATTGCATATATTCCATCTTTTGATCAATTCTTACTATGACAACCATTTTCTTTGTCAAAATATGAAGACCATTTTTATTTCAGCTGTATATGTTCCATATTTTCCAGTTTTGCATTGCAATCTTCTTTTCAGTAGTCAGTGACAAAATTGTTTTGAACAGAAAAAAGTCAGTAGTCAGTGACAAAGTTGTTTTGAACAGAAAAAAGTCAGTAGTCAGTGACAAATTATTTTGAACAGAAAAAAGTCAGTAATCAGTGACAAAGTTGTTTTGAACAGAAAAAAGTCAGTAGTCAGTGACAAAATTGTTTTGAACAGAAAAAAGTCAGTAGTCAGTGACAAAATTGTTTTGAACAGAAAAAAGTCAGTAGTCAGTGACAAAGTTGTTTTGAACAGAAAAAAGTCAGTAGTCAGTGACAAAGTTGTTTTGAACAGAAAAAAGTCAGTAGTCAGTGACAAAATTGTTTTGAACAGAAAAAAGTCAGTAGTCAGTGACAAAGTTGTTTTGAACAGAAAAAAGTCAGTAGTCAGTGACAAAGTTGTTTTGAAAAGAAAAAAGTCAGTAGTCAGTGACAAAGTTGTTTTGAACAGAAAAAAGTCAGTAGTCAGTGACAAAATTGTTTTGAACAGAAAAAAGTCAGTAGTCAGTGACAAAGTTATTTTGAACAGGAAAAAAAATGCGTGCAGACAACAATATGCTTACCTTGACTTTTGAGAGCAAGGAAATGTGACAGCTGAATTTCAATAATGATCGTGCGAAGTCGTGAAGTCCGCGTAGTTACAGGGCCGATGATGGAAGGTCTGCTACTTATATAGTCATCAGACCAGGAAGCTCTGAGTCTTCTTTTTCTTTTTTCTTTGTCTCCTTTCCCTTCGCCCCCTTTTAAAATTTTTTTTTCAACAGTCGAAACCGAACCTTATCCAGGAGACAACTAGGCTACTTGAAGAATGGACAAGGACGTTGGTTGTTAAGGGCTCTGGTCCTCTCTCTCCCCGAAATTGAGAGCTGTATCATGAGATTAAAGGCTGATGTGCCTATCAACCCCCTTGCTCCAACCTCTATGGCCAGGACTTTGGCTTGTAAGTCAGATGTCCTCAAGTTGCTGGCTAAACTGGCATATTTAGTCTTGCAAATATGTTTCCTCCATTCTACTTTCGTATGGTACAATGAGCTCGGTTAGAATCATTTGTTTGGATGAATGGGAGTGGAGGATTATGTCTCATGCCACCCTTGATCATGATTTCTGGAAGGTTTTCCGTTGCAGGAGATCTGTTGTGCAAGATTTTGCTGAGCAAGATTTTAGTTTGAGAGCAGGAGCGGAGGAGGGGATGGGGATGGGAGGGGAGAGATAAACGATAAGCAGATGTGGACTCTCAAGTGGCAGCTAGCCAGTTGTGCGCTCTGTACAGAGTAGTGTGTGAGTGCAACGCGCTGAGCTGTCAAAACGGAACCGCAGGTGTCCGTGATACAAGACTCGTAGAAGGCCATTTAACTTTTTATAGCGTTGCCGTACATGGGTAGGTAGCAAAAGCATTAAACTACAAAGTCTGAGTTTCACCAAGAGAAGTATGAACAATATAACCAAACGCAGGAATGACTGATGTAGAAACTGACATCAGGCATGCAGAATTAAATTACATATAACAGCTGTTTTGCTTGCAAAGATCAGATGACTGAGAGAAGAAAACCACATATGTAAAATATAAAATCCAATTTAAATGACAAACTGCAGTTTTACAACATTCATATTTTCAGGAATGTTAGCTGCATGTGTGTGGACAACATCAAACTTACCGAATAAGGTTTTAGTCGTCCGCAAGGATCGTTATCAGCTTGTTTAGTAAGTATCCCGTCATTTTTGATATGGCACAGATTTCTCTAACAGTACAAGGCAGCAGCCTTCTTTCACACAATGTAGAGGCTGACTATACAAGCTTACGTAGCCTCAACACTGTCTTTAATACAGAACCAGCAGACATCCATTTGCCAGTTCTTATTACCAGTTCCGTCACAGATACACACGCATAACTACTATAATACGACAAACACACACACCACCACCACCAACAACAACAACAACAACAACAACAACGAATGACTGAACAAAAAAACAGTTTCAGTATAAAAAATCTAAATAAAAGGACGAAACTGAGTCACACACACACACACACACACACACACACACACACACACACACACACACACACACACACACACACACACACACACACACACACACACACCACCAACACACACACACATAACACAACACAAAACAACACAAACAACACAACACACACACACATACACATACACATACACACACATACACACACACACAAAACAAACAAACAAAAGCAAACAAACAAAAATAAAAAAAACAAAACCAAACCAAAAGAAAAACAAAAGTAACAAAAGAAATAAAACAAAACAGCAACAAAAACAAAAGAGACAACAACAGCAAAACAACAACTTAAAAAAATATTTTCACTCACGTGCTGTCTCCCGTTTCACATGACATAAGTCCAGTGTAGAAAGGTAGATGAAATACAGCCAAAAATAGACCGCGCACGCGCACACACACACACACACACACACACACACACACACACACACACACACACACACACACACACACACACACACACACTTACCCACAGTGAGAAATGATTACACTCACTTACACTCTATAAGTGAAGCACAAACTCAAACTACATAACAAAATAAATATTTTATAGCTGCACTCAGTCAAATGATAAATAAACAATAAGGATTCCAAAAAATGACTTGACAAATAGTGCAGAATTTCGTTCTACACAACACCAAAGTTGATGATAAAATAGCTTAATCACTGTACATCGCAGTGTTAATCCTCTGTTTCCCTTGCCACTAGACTAAGGAATGCAGAAACACATGGCTACGGGGTAAGGGCAGACATCTGATATCTGACATCTGGTTTAAGTCTGGCCGACCAACTAAAAGGCGAAAAGGGGATCTACTGAAACAGCCATGCACTCCCAGTCATCTGCTTCGCCCAGCAGACTCCGCTTCCATGCTCTGGGTGTCTCATTTTTTCAGGCCACTATTTCCTGCCTCCTACCGTGTGGAAGGTTGTTGGAGCTTCTGATGGCAAGTTTCTCCTCTGGCAGAGCTGGTCGCAGTGCTGATCGCTTGTGCGATCTCTTGACGCACTTGAGTGTGCCTCTATGTGTATCTTCTTTGGGTTAGCACTACCTTGCATGAGCTGAGGACATGTTCCACTGTCTGTTTGCCCTGGCAGAGCGGGCAAGCAGGGTTATCTGATTTCCCCCATTTCACCAGAGTAGCATTCGAGAGCAGGAGGTCATACACAGATCTGAGGAAGAAACTGATTCTGAGATGGGCCATATGCCACAGGTCATTCCAGCTTAGACCTCTTTGGAGTGCATTTTCCCAAGTCGTCCACTGCCCCTGTTGGCCTTGCTGAACTTCTGAAGTCTTGTGGCATCCCATTCTGTCTTTGTGTCTTGTATTACCATATCTCTTGATTCCTTCCCGTTGGCCTTTGACCACCGTTCCATTTTTGTTGATCCCAGTCCCTGCCTGTTGGTCAGCGTGTGCCCTATTATTTATCTGACCATGAGGTTTTCTTTCACTGCTACCAGAACCTCCTGGACTTTCCATTTTCTACCAGTCCTCAGCTTGTGCTGGATTGATCTCACAACCTTGTCTCCCGAGTCTTCAAGCATGATAAGGAGCCTGACTTTCCTGCCTTGTACCCCTGAACAATGGATTTATGGGTAGCTTCAGCTTTGCCTGGCGACAACAGAGCACAACGTCAGTGAGATTGGGTTGGACACCAAGCTATTTCCTTGTGTATTTGTTGATTATGGCCTCTATTGATTCCACTACGCTAGTGCAGATATCGTATATCAACAGAGACCAGAGGAGCTTTGGAATCAGCATGAACTGCAGGCACCATACTTTGTATTTGCCATGAAGGCCACAGCGGTCTATTACCTGCAGACTTTCTTCTGCCATTCGCTTGATTTTTTTTACCCCTTTGTGTATCTTTCAGGCAGTCGTCATATACCTTTCGAGGTTTTTCACTGGTTCTTCTGTCACTGTTGGAATGGACTGATTGGCGATAGTAAACGTTACTGTTTCGTCTACTTTACCTTTCCTGAGTGAGAAGATCCGTGACTTTTGTCGGGTTGAAATTCATCCTAGATGAGGCGACGACTTTGTCCAACTGCTTCAGGATCCCCCGTGCCTCTTCTTCTTTTGTGGAAAGCAATGTCATGTCATCCATGATGGCTTTTAGAGGGGGGCATTTGGTATCTGTCTCCGAGGTCAGCTGGGCCTGAAGTCCTCACTGCTGCTTTCAAGATGACCTCCATTGCTAACACGAACAGTGTTGGAGAAATTGCACAGCCCATGGCTATGCCTACTTCCAAACTTATCCAATCTGTGGTTGTTATTTTTTTGGAGAACTGCTTTGAGAAGCCATGGAAATACTTCTTCAGCATTTCGCGGATGTTCTTTGGGACATGGTACATCTCCAGGACCAGTTGAATCATCTTGTGCGGGACTGATCCATACGCTTTTGCCAGATCGAACCACACCACATCGAGGTCCTTCTTCTCTGTTTTAGCTCTTCCAGAATCATCGTGGGGGCATGTTCTACACAGCCTGACTCTCCTGGGATGCCTCCTTTTAGGACTGACAAATCCAGGTACTTGTTTACCATTATATATTTGGTCGGTCTTGAAGCCATGACGGAGAAAAAGGTTTTCCCTTCGTCGTTCAGAAGTGATATTGGCCTCAAATGGTTGATGTCATTCACAGTCACACACACACACACACACACACACACACACACACACACACACACACACACACACACACACACACACACACACACACACACACACACACACACACACACACACATACACACACACATTACACGCACACACATTCGCGCACGCGCGCGCGCACACACACACACATATACATATATATATATACTATATATATATATATATATACATATATATATATATATATA
>JAPXFY010000019.1:53952472-53957472 GCA_030674185.1 Monoplex corrugatus
ACGCAAGACCTCAGTATCGAAAATCCAAGTCTCTTCCAAGTGAGCCAGCCAGGTGTTTGGAAAATCGCTGGGCGATCATTTTCGGTACAGTTGGCAACGATAATACGGTAATTAAAGATGTTGTAAATCCTAGCATGGAGTTTAAGCCAGAAAGTCTCTTGTGTGCAACTGGGAAGTGTCACGGGTAAGTAAGTAGCCTACCCGGGTGTGATTATGAGTGTCCATTACACATCTAGGTCGCGGGGGCTGGTTGGCTCTTCTGATAGATCGATTGACTGATTTGATTCAGTCTTTACGTCGACACCCGCCTCAGGTGATATGGCCGACGGGGATAACCATCCCAGGGAAGTGGGGGGAAGGCGGACTTATCTTACTCCTATGCTGACACCACCAGAGCAACACTGATGTTAAGATGGGACAGTGAGAAGGCCAGTTTTGATATGGTGCACCCCGGGATTCGAACCCACAACCATTACATGTGAATCCGACGCTCAAACAAACTGAGCTACTGGGACCCTCTTTTGATAGAGCTGTGGGACTCTGATACTTAGAGTTCAAATCCCGACCGCAATGTTAAAAAACAAAAAAACAAACAAACAAACAAACAAACAACAACAACAAAACTAGCCTGCTCGCTGCACGTCTGAATGTTCCCATCATTCTGGTGGTGTCGGCTTTGTGGTTCATAAATCTCTAAACACCCCCCTCCCCCCTCACACACACACATACATACACGTGTACACACACACACATACACATACACACACGTACACACACACACACACACACACACACTACACACACACACGTACACACCACATACACACACGTAACACACACACACACACACACACACACTACACACACACACACACGTACACACACACGATACACACACACACACACACACACGTACACACACACACACACACACACACACACACACACACACAACACACACACACACACACAACACACACCCTACTTCAAGATCTTGCCAGGCAGATAATAATAACCATCGCGTAGGTATAACATGTCGCTTACCAAAGCCTCTCGCCTCGCTGAGAAAGACACCTGTGTCTCTTCCAGGCACCTCACTGTATAAACGGAAGGAAAAAGTCTCACCTGTCTCACCTGTCCGCGTCACCGGGTTCGGTGTCGGTCGCTGCACACCTGGACACCACCATCTCCCTCCAGGCCGTTCTGTCTTGACTTTTGTGGACAATTTCTTGAATATTTAGGCCACTGATGTTGGTGATGTTCTCGATGTATGAGATTGGAGGTCTGCCTTTCTTCCTTTTTGCCACTGTTTTTCCTTGAAAGGTGGTTGCCATGAGGTCCGTGTTCTTGATGCGTGAAACATAACCAGTATATTTTAGTCTTCTCTTGTTGATGTCTGCTAGTAGTTTTCTGGTGGTATCAAATTCTTCCACAGGACATTTTCATTTGATCTTCTGTCTGTCCGTTTTACACGTAGTAGTCTCCGATAAAACCACATCTCTGCTGCCTCAATTATTCTGCAATCATTTTGTCCCAGAGTCCAGACTTCGCAGCCATAAATCATGACAGGCCAGATCAAACGATTTAAAAGTCTAACTTTCAGGCCATTTGGTATGCTTCTGTCTTTCTAGATGTTGTTGAGTTGGACCATTTTTTTTCGCTTTGACATTTCAAATCTTATTTTGATGTCTTTGGAGCAGTTTCCATCGACAGTTTTTACAGAACCAAGATGTTTGAAATCCTTAACATTTTCCAGAGGAACTTTGTTAATTAAAATGTCATGATTGTTTTCAGTGTAAGGAAGAAAAAAAAAAAAAGGTAAAGCCAACGCGTACGGTTTCGTGCAGGCTCAGGGAATCTGCCAAGTAACTGCGGGCAGCTTTGGGTGGAGCGCATATGGAACTGTCCGTGTGTAAGGGAATCCCTGTGGAGCAAACCCGAAACTCAAGACATACCCCAAATTTCTTTTAACAAGAATTGTTGACAGTTGCTGTCTGACGTCTGAGTTTTTATTTTGCTGGCTGTTGCGAATGACAACGCAAGAAAATGACCCTTTGGACTCCCTCACCCTGTCCACCAGCATCCTGCATCGTCAACCATGCTTGCAAAGCAAATATTTAACCCTTTGACTCCCTCACCCTGTCCACCAGCATCCTGCATTGTCAACAATGCTTGCAAAGCAAATACTTAACCCTTTGACTCCCGCACCCTGTCCACCAACTTCCTGCATTGTCAACCATGCCAGCAAAGCAAACACTTAATCCTTTGACTCCCTCACCAAAGAGTGAGGGAGTCAAAGGGTTAATGTTTTGCAGTTGGTGGATAGGGTGCGACAGTCAAAGGGTTAAGAACATAAGCAGATGGTTATTGCAAGAATGGGGATAATGTTGGGAAACGACTATTTTAAACATAGGGATAAGTTTGGAAATGGGTATTTCAAACATAGGGATAACGTTGGGAAACCACTATTTTAATCATAGGGATAATGTTGGGAAACGACTATTTTAATCATAGGGATAATGTTGGGAAAAAATGATTTAAAACATAGGGATCATATTTTAAACATAGGGATATTGTTGGGAAAAGGCTATTTTGAAACATAGAGAAAATGTTGGGAAATAACTATTTTAAACATAGGGATAATGTTGGGAAAAGGCTATTTTAAACATTGGGATAATGTTGGTAAACAACTATTTTAAACATAGGGATAATGTTGGGAAAAGGCTATTTTAAACATAGGGAAAATGTTGGGAAACAACTATTTTAAACATTTAAAACCAACCAACCAGATTCACCAAACAACAACAACAACAAAAACAAACCAAAAAACCCAAAACAAAACAAAACAAAACAAAGAATCTCAAAAATAACGTATAAAATAAAATACAGGGTGTTTCAAAAAGAATACGCCAAAATCATTACGCAGTTTTTTCAGGTCTATAGCATTGTAGTGGACTGAATCAGTGGTTATTTGATAGAGTAGTTATCAAAGTTTGATTGGGTGTCAGTTTCACCGCTGTCGTTAGTATAACTTCCGGTGCAGCTGAATTGTGGGAAGATCAATCAAAATGGCGACTCCTCAGCAGAAGGCGTTTTGCGTGCTTGAGTTCGCGAAAACAAACGCCATTGTCACGGTGCAACGTGCTTTCAGAACAGAATTCGGCATTGATCCGCCCCATCGTGAGAGCATTCGACGGTGGGTTAGACAGTTTAAAGAGAGTGGGTGTCTGTGCAAAGGAAAGAGTCCTGGAAGACCACGTGTTACAGAGGAGCAAGTGGAGAGGATTCATGATGCATTTGAGAGCAGCCCACGTAAGTCCGTACGTCGAGCAAGTCTTCAGCTTGCCATCCCTCATACCACTGTCTGGCGTGTGTTAAAGAGACGATTACACATGAAACCATACAAACTAAGCCTCGTCCAAGCACTTACAAATGATGACAAGGTGATGCGGAGGACATTCTGTGAGTCAATGCTGGAGATGGAGGAAGGTGATGAAACTCTCTTTTCACGTTTAGTTTTTAGTGACGAAGCGACTTTCCATTTGAGCGGCACAGTCAATCGTCACAATGTGCGCATTTGGGGAACAGATCACCCACATGAAACTGTTGAGCATGAAAGAGATTCCCCTGTGTCTCAAGACAAGGTCTATGGTCCCTTTTTCTTTGAAGGAAACACCGTTACAGGACAAACCTATCTCGAAATGCTCCAAAACTGGCTATTCACTTTACTGCTAGCAGATTCGAATGACTTCATTTTTCAGCAAGATGGAGCACCACCCCATTGGCATCTCGGGGTTAGAGCTTATCTGAATGAAAACGTGCCTCAGCGATGGATTGGGAGGAGAGGTGCTAAAGACCTTGCTCTCTGTGCTTGGCCTGCCAGATCCCCGGACCTCACTGTGTGTGACTTTTTCTTGTGGGGGTATGTTAAAGACCAAGTTTATGTTCCACCACTTCCAGCAAGTATCGATGACTTGAAAGATCGAATAACAGCTGCAATCAACACGGTGGACCGTGACATGCTGAGGCGCGTTTGGGAGGAATTCTCATATCGGTTGATGTTGTCCGCGCTGCCGGTGGTGGCCACATTGAGCACTTATAAAACATGAAATGAAACTTGAATGTATATACAACACATGTGTTCATGCTAGAGGTTTGTAATTTTTTTCGTTTTTGACACATCACGTGATGATTTTGGCGTATTCTTTTTAAAACACCCTGTACATTGAAAAGAAAAAAAGAACAAATCCACTCTAAAAAAAAAAGGATTGAAGTGGACGTCATGTGGCACCGACAGACACACACACACACTCACACACACACACACACACACACACACACACACACACACACACACACACACACACACACAACACACACACACACACACACACACACACGCAATTACGTAGTCTATACACACCCACTGACATACAGCATAGACAGGCACAGACATTAAATTAACTGCTAACACCAACTGGTAACTGCAGACACACCTAATCATGACATGGGACACACACACACACACACACGCTCATCTAAATATGTATAGAGACATGACTTAATCTACACCCCCCCACCTCACCCCAACCCCCCCACACCCCCCACACATAAGTATAGTCTCTCATTGAACGTCTCCTAGAGCTTAGCCAGTAATTAGTATAAGATTTTTGCACTTGCCTTCCTGTTTTTGGTGCAATCGAAGAGCTCAGGTACGGAAGGGTAATACGGTACAGTCTACAGTGTAGCTTGTGATTTGTTCGGAAGTGGTGCGACTATTTACTTGCCTCTGTGTGTGTGTGTGTGTGGTTTGTAAAAGAAAAAAGAAAGTTTTGAATGTTGACAGAATTCAAATGTCAGCTTAGTTTGAGAAAAAAGTAGTCAGTTTCTACAACGCTAGCCTTTTTTTTGTTTATATATATATAGATAGATAGATAGAAGACAGATAGATAGATATAGATAGACAGATAGACAGACAGATAGATAGATATAGATAGACA
>JAPXFY010000019.1:53962472-53964972 GCA_030674185.1 Monoplex corrugatus
GTACACGTACGCATGCTAGAAACATCAACACGCTTGTGCAATGTGAGCATAACAACGTACACGTACGCATGCTAGAAACATCAACACGCTTGTGCAATGTGAGCGTAACAACGTACACGTACGCATGCTAGAAACATCAACACGCTTGTGTAATGTGAGCGTAACAACGTACACGTACGCATGCTAGAAACATCAACACGCTTGTGCAATGTGAGCGTAACAACGTACACGTACGTATGCTAGAAACATCAACACGCTTGTGCAATGTGAGCATAACAACGTACACGTACGCATGCTAGAAACATCAACACGCTTGTGTAATGTGAGCATAACAACGTACACGTACACATGCTAGAAACATCAACACGCTTGTGTAATGTGAGCATAACAACGTACACGTACGCATGCTAGAAACATCAACACGCTTGTGTAATGTGAGCGTAACAACGTACACGTACACATGCTAGAAACATCAACACGCTTGTGTAATGTGAGCGTAACAACGTACACGTACGCATGCTAGAAACATCAACACGCTTGTGCAATGTGAGCGTAACAACGTACACGTACGCATGCTAGAAACATCAACACGCTTGTGCAATGTGAGCGTAACAACGTACACGTACGCATGCTAGAAACATCAACACGCTTGTGCAATGTGAGCGTAACAACGTACACGTACGCATGCTAGAAACATCAACACGCTTGTGCAATGTGAGCATAACAACGTACACGTACGCATGCTAGAAACATCAACACGCTTGTGTAATGTGAGCGTAACAACGTACACGTACGCATGCTAGAAACATCAACACGCTTGTGCAATGTGAGCGTAACAACGTACACGTACGCATGCTAGAAACATCAACACGCTTGTGCAATGTGAGCATAACAACGTACACGTACGCATGCTAGAAACATCAACACGCTTACAAAAATTAGCTACAAACTGCATGATTTATTTACATGCTGGCCTGCTTGGAATACAGGCCCTAAAGCTCTCACCTTTAATTACAGTATTTCTATGGCGGACCCATGTGCCTTCTGGCTGCGCACGCTAAAGATCCCACGGCAAGAGCACAGGGCATGGCCCGGCTGCCTTGGTATAAAACATTGAAGAAATAGGTTGATTTCCCAGGTCCCACCCCTTAAAAGACCAATTAGCCTTCTTGCCTGTCTGAAGTCTTGGTAAAAAAAAAAAGTGAACTATTATGAATATGAATTTGAAACGAGGGAGAGGGGATGGGCGCCACCTTCGTGGTGCTGGCCCCAGGAAAAGTTGAGGTCTCTGCCACCTCACTCCCCTACGACCCCAGGGTTATGGAACTATCTAGGTAGGACCTCAGGACCTGGCCAGCTCATGGGTTTATGTGCAGGCTTAAGGCTTGTGCCGTGATCATTCTGGATCTTCTTCATCACATGGCACATGTGACGTTAGTGCCTATGGAATTCATTCCGAGCGCGGAGACGTCAAATCATGACAATTCAGATCAAAACGCAGCCACTTAGCAGACATAACGCATGCGATCAACGCAGACCACATTACACACGTGGGGCTGTCAAACCTACATGAGATCTATGTTCCCTCACGTACACTCCGCTCTGCCTCCGATCCTCTAACTTTTCGCTTTCCACGCACTAAGCTCAATACCTATGGTCCACGAGCCTTCTCTGTTTCTGGTCCACTCTCCTGGAACAAACTTCCTCTCTCAGTCCGTCAGCAACCTACTTTTGTCTCCTTCAAGTCCGCTCTCAAAACTCACCTTTTCTCCTCTGCATAAAATCCTGACCTCACTCAACCCCCTCTGCAGTCTGTCTCCACTCTTGAGGGGAATCACATTGTAATACATAATTGTATATAATTATTATGCTCTCTATAATTTTCCATTGCTTTTATTCTTTCTCCCCATTTATAGCCATGCGCGCGCACGTGTGTGTGTGTGTGTGTGTGTGTGTGTGTGTGTGTGTGTGCGTGCGTGCGTGCGTGCGTGCGTGTGTGTGCGTGCGTGCGTGTATGTCTGTTCAACGCTTAGATTTGATTTTATCAAGATTTTGCGCTATATAAATATTGTAATTATTATTATTATTATAGAAAGAGGCATACGCAGAATTCATTGTCGGGAAAAAGAGGTGGGTTTTCAAATTGGATTTAAGAGCAGAAAAGGTAGGTGACAGACGAAGGGAGAATGGAAGTTTATTCCAGGCAGATGTTCCCGAAACAACAAAAAGAAATGCTAGCCGACAGCTGCTGTGCGAACTCATGGCTGGGCGGGCTGCCCGATAGAGAGATAAAGGCCCAGAGTGAGGCGAAGTGCGGGGGGGGGGGGGGGGGGGGGGAGGGGGGGGGGCTTTTTCCTTCTCGTTTGGTCCGGTGGCAGAGCTGGACCTGACCGGTGCGCATTGTGTGGCTATGTCCCGGGATTTATCCATCTCTGCATCTTGTCATTGAGCTTATAAACGAAGTAACTATTTCCTTGAACTGTTTTCAGTACTCCTCTGT
>JAPXFY010000019.1:53969972-53982472 GCA_030674185.1 Monoplex corrugatus
GCTTCCTGCTGTTTAGTTCCAGCTCCTTACCTTTGATTTCTATTTCTAGTATATTCACAAAGTTTTGTAGGTCCCTTTCATTTTCTGCAATTAGCACGGTGTCATCTGCGTATCGAATGTTGTTTATCATTTTCCCTCCAACCTTTAATCAAGGTTCTTCTTCTAGTTTCTCATGATGTTCTCGCTGTAAAGTGAAAACAGATCTGGTGACAAAACACAACCCTGTCTGACTCCTCTTTTGATGTTTTGGAAAGAGCTTACATTGTTTTCTATTCTCATTGCAGCTGTTTGTTCCCAGTACATATTTCTGAATATTCGTAGATCTTTTCCTTCAACATTGAGTCTCTCCAGTTCGTTGATCAATTCATCATGTCTTATCCGATCGAAAGCCTTGGAATAGTCAACAAAGCATAAATACAAATCCTTATTCATCTCAGTTGACCTCTCTATGATAGTTATTAGGATGTATATGGCATTAATAGTTCCTTTCCCTTCCACAAATCCACACTGTTCTTCTGCTATTTCTCTTTTGATTCTATTCCTTGTCCTCATCATGATTATTCTCAGGATTTTTGTCACGTGACTCATCAAACTGATTGTGCGATGGAGTTCGCATTCTATAGCCCCTGTCTTCTTTGGAAGTGCAATGAAAATTGATTTTGACATATCTTTGGGGATTTTTCCAATGTCGTAAATTTCATTTAGGAGGACTGTTATTTTTTCTCTGCCAATTCCTCCAGGGCTTCAATCATCTCTGTAGTAATGTTGTCTGATCTGGTCCTGGGGCTTTTCCTGGTTTCATCTTTTTCAGTGCCGCTCTAACTTCATCTTTCATTGTGGGTGGTCCTTCAAAGTTCTTTTTTATAATGTGTTCTTCGTTTCTGTCATCCTTAAAAGGTCTTTAATGTACTCTCCCCATCTGTCTAATATTTTGTCTTTTTCCATGAAATCTTTCGATTTCAAGCAACCAGTTGATGTGCATGTATTTTTCCTGTGGACAATTTCTTCAATTCGTCTGTACATACCCTGAGGATCCGTTTTGTGTCGGTCTTCCATTTCTTTGCACTTTGTTTTCAGCCAAGCTTCCTTAGTTTCATTGCACCTATTCCTGTCTCCTTGTTTATCTTCCTGTAGATCTCCTCGTTTCTCTTTGCCTTCCTCCTTTCCTCCATCAAGCCCAACATATCATTAGTCATCCAGCTCTTTTTCGCTTTTCTATCTGCCTTAGGGATTTCTTCACAAGCTTCATTTATCGAATTTCTCAAGTTTGTCCATTGTTCCTCACTGTCACCAACGTCTTCCAGAGCATGAATTTGTTTTGAACATGTACATTAAATTTTTTACGTATCATTTCATCTGTCTTTAAGAGTCCAATGTTTAGTTTGATGTTACTTTTGGTCTGTTTCCTTTTCCTCAATTTCAGTCTAAATCTTCCCACTACAGGATTGTGGTCACTGTTGCAGTCTGCGCCTGGTAGTGCTTTTGCTGACAGTAAAGAATTTCTAAATCTTTTGTTGATCAGGATATAGTCAATCTGATTTTTGGTATTATCTCCTGGACTCATCCAAGTCCATTTTCTTCTATTAAGCTGCTCAAACCAGGTGTTTCCTACTATGAACTCATTCATCTGTGCCCATTCCACAAGTTTCTCTTCCCTTTCATTTTGCGTACCAAGGCCATGAGGTCCAACTGTATCCTCCACCCTATCCTGTCCCACTTTATCATTAAAATCTCCCATTATTACAGTAACTTCTTGTGATTTACATTGGACTTTGGCCATCTCTAATACTTCGTAGAAGTTGTCGATGTTTTCCTGAGTACTTGCGGATGTTGGTGCATACACCTGAATGATGTTGATATCAAATGGTTTGCCTCCCAATTTGACCAGCAAAACTCTGTCGGACACAGCCCAATATCCCTTAACTGCTTTTGATTTGTCCTTGTCCATCTTGTTGCCTACTCCTCTTTCATGTGAGTTACCACTAGGGTATATCATCGTGTATTCTCCTGATGTTATCATGCCTGCCCCCTTCCATCTCACTTCCCCTGGTCCTGAAATACCAATGTTAAGCCTTTCCATCTCTGTTTTGATATGTTCTAATTTACCCTTCTGCAGCAGTGTTCTTATATTCCATGTTGCAACTTTGATGTTTTTAAATGTGAGTTTAGCGGGTTTGGTCACAGTAACTTGCTGACGGTCTGTGTCACCTGTGCCGCATGACGGTCCCTACCGGACGAAACTGCTCCACAGGAGCACCTATTAAATATTTTACGTCGTTATCATTTTCCATTTTTCTGTTTCTGTCCATGAGTAACCTGGGAAAATTACGATGGTGGTTTCCCGTTGCCTTCCATCGGTTTGTGTACGGTCTCTCCACTAGCCTTACTCTCTCCCGATATGTCCACAAGGCAGTGGAGCTATTCACCCATAGCTTGGGGATCTGGTTTGTGGGCACCAGGGCATATCCACACGCCGTGGGCCTGCGTGCCTCACGTCTGGGGGCCAAACCTCCTCCGAGTCCCACGAGATTTAGCTTGAGTCCGTGAGGTGCTCAGTTACCGCCTGTCGCCACGAGGAGGCACAGCGTAGGGCTTGCTGATGGAGAGGCTATGTACTGACAGGAAGATACTTACGCCTTCTGCTCTTCTTTTCGCATAGCTGCAAGCAGCAGTGCTAGCCAGTGGTGCAGGCTGAAGCCGACACACTAGACGCATCACATCTGCCGATGACAAGCACAGGGTTGTATACAGAACATTATCACGGACAAATCAAACTGAGGTTATCTGAAGATAGTAGAGGTAAGCACGCCAATATGTCGCATATAAACATATCCAAAAGGGGCTAATTTGTGATCCAGGGGGCTTCTTCTTAGAGGAGCATCCAGTTTTTGGACAATTTCTCTATCCAGCCTCTCCCATTCCTCTTTTGCACGTGCAGGTGGCAAGTTCGGTTTAGCATCAAGAGCCTGTGATGCACTGCTGATCACTCATCAGAGTGTGTGCACGGCGCTTTTTCTTTAGTTTAGCAAGTTTAGTTTAGCAATAGGGACATAACACATTAGCCGTTTGGCTATTTCAAGTCCCATCAGTTTTCTTTTTCTTTTCTTACACTCGTAGTCAAGGTTTGTCGTACGCCCAGTTTTTTTTTTGATGATTCATTCATCATATTCGTATTTAACTTCAATGTATTGTTTCCAATGGTCAAGCTGGTTTTTAAACGATTTTTTTCGTTCTGTAGATCCTCAAGCCGTGCTTGGTGGAGAATCTTCTTCCACAGACACACGGGAATTCCATTTGTCCCATACACGTTGTCCGTTCTGCATTTCCAGTCGCGACTGAGATAGCGCCGATTGATTCATTGTTCTCTCCCCCTTTCTGTGAACCCTGGGAGCATTTTTTCTTGTTCTTTGTTCCTTGTTTCTTGAAGATCTATATACAGTTTGATAGGATCCTTGGGTTCGATGGGAGATCTGACCCCTCCGGTCACTGGGCGTTGCACGTTTCATAAAGATATAGAAACACAGATCAGTACTAGACGTACAAAAACTGCACAGAAGCAGCATTTGTGTTTGGGAGAATTTGTCCTCGAGAGTCATGAAAACAAGAAAAAAAAGTTAGCACCTAATTTTGAAAGCAAACAACATAAAGGTGACAATGGTTTATGACCAACAATAACACATGGAAAACAAATGTTACTTACACCACGAGGACAATTTTAAATCAACATTCGACAACATATGACAAAAATCTACCCTATATCAAAACTAGACACAGGTAAATATTTACCAGTTGCTCAGGGGAACCAAAAAAAGCCAGTCACAGCCTAGGGAAAAATGATCGTGCAAATCAAACTGAATTTTGGATTTAAGCAGCCAGCTCAGTATCGAAGTTTGATGACCCAGTTCACCAGCCCAGTGTGAATTTAAAGCTGGCGTTACGTCGTGAAAGAAAAAAGTGAGTTTTTGTTTGACGACAAATATGCAGTGGGCTGGGCTTTAAAGAAAAATAACAGTAACTGTAATGTGTGGGTGAGAACACTGCTTACTATGTAATTCATGTTTATATTAATGGAAATGTTCTGTCTTCTGTATCGAGTAAAGATTAAGGTTGTTTTGTCTTTCTTATGATTCAACGCATCGCAGAGCTGATGAAGATGATGTGGAAGATTATTTACTAATATTAGAAATGATGTAGGTGAATATGTTAAAACTAACAGTGTGACAGTGTTTGCTGATGACTTGTGTAAGATTATTTCCTAATATTAGTAATGATGTAGGTAAAAATGTTAAAATTAACAGTATGACGATATAATTGATGACGTGTGTAAGATTACATGTATTTGCTAATATTAGTAATGATGTAGGTGAAAATGTTTAACAATGAAAGGAACCAGAAAAAAACACGAAAAAAGAATAAGAACGCGTATTTAATGCAACAAGACAAGACAGGCGCACATTTTCGGCCAACTGGCCTTTGTCAAACGTAAGATCACAAACAAACGAACACCAGATACAAAAATTAGGAGAAAAAGACTGAAACTTCCTTCTGCTCCGTCCAGGTTTATATAATGGAAATGTTTTGTCTTTCATATCAAGTAAAATTTCATGTTTCTGCCATTCTGATGATTCAACACCTAAAATTGCTTCCACGTATCTCATTCCCTAGAGCCCAAAGCACATAACACGTGTACCCAATTTTTGCCATATGGGCCAGTCGAAATGTCTCACACTGGACAGAGCAGCAGGGAAGTTTCAGTCTTTCACCTAATGTGTTGTACCTTGTTTTTTTCTTTTCTGTTATGAAACGTATTCCACCTGCTTGATTTCCTTCTTTTCAAAAACCTATTGTTTTGTTTGTAATCTTACGCTTGACAAGGCCAGTTGTCCGAAAATTGAGCCTGTCTTCTCTTGTTGTATAGATACACATTCTTATTCTTTTTTGGTTTTTTTTCTGTTCCTGTTTGCTTGAAACACGGGCAGTCACAGAGAAGGAGTTTAAAGAAGGAGATGCATATAGTTCTGCCTTATTTTGTTCATGAACAAATAAACCTTAGAATAATCAGTCGCTGTGGTGTAGTGGTTAGCGAAACGGACCTACCGACTGTAAGTTTGTGGGTTCGAATCCCCATCAGTCCCGTAAAAAATCGCCGTGGGATTTTTCGGCTCTAACCGGCTCCTCTCAGAGTTAGGCGTGCTGTGGGCTCATTGAGAAGACTGGGACCACACAGTTGAGTCTTATCCACTTCACGGATGCGTCATTGAGAGTGCTGTTCAAATCTTCTGACCAGCACTGCAGGTGTCTGTATTTCTCGGGCCTGGTTGAATACAGCCTTGTCACGCAGTCTCAATCCTAGATGGAACTCCATAGCATCATGATTATCATCCTCATCGACATCATCATCATCATCATCATCATTGCATCGTAAAAACTGTGCCAGCTTCTGTGGCCATTAAGGTGGCGTAGAAATTGGGAAGAAACAAACAAGCAAACAGGCAAGCAAGCAAGCAAGCAAGCAAGCAAACAAACAAGCAAGCAAGCAAGCAAGCAAGCAAGCAAGCAAGCAAGCAAGCAACAAGCCCCAAAGGTCAGCACGAAGGCAACCTCCCTCAGTGCGATGATCCTAACGTAATAATGATAATAATGATAATAATAATGATAATAATAATGATAATGATAATAATAATAATGATGATGATGATGATAATGATAATAAATGATAATAATAATAACCTCAGAATAAATGAGAACGGTAGACACGGCACAATACTCACTTCTGATATTGTCGAATTATTTACTTTGATATTAGCTGATAATATTGCCTTACTGGCTGAGACCCAAATTCGCTTTCGAACTCAGCTCAGTAATTCATACAGACCAACATCAAGTTTCAACTGAAGGTAAATGTGAAAAAAGTAATATTGTTACTCTCTGTCTCTGTCTGTCTCTATCTGTCTCTGTCTCTCTGTCTCTGTCACTCTGTCTGTCTGTCTGTCTGTCTCTAAATGTTACCTATCCTCCAGATTTTTTTCCATTATTTTGGTATCTTACGTTATCATAATCTATTTGTATTGATAGAGACATTCTAACAACTATCATAGCAGGACGCTGGTGGATAGGGTGAGGGAATCAAAGGCTTATGTTTTGCTTTGCTAGCATTGTTGACAATGCAGGATGCTGGTGGACAGGGTGCGGGGAGTCAAAGGTTTTAAGCCACTATTCTCGAAAATGAAGATTTTGTTCTCGTTGTTGTAGTTCTTTGTCTTCTTCTCTCTTTCTGTCCGTCTGTCTTTTCTAATCTTAAATGTGGATGTTATAATTGTAACTTGTTTACGTATTTGTCGTTTCTTTCTCTCAGCTTCTCTCTTTGTCTCTGTTTACTTATTGTTGTTTAATTATTGTGATAATTTGTTTAAGTATTTGTCGTTTCTTTCTCTCAGCTTCTCTCTTTGTCTCTGTTTACTTATTGCTGTTTAATTAATGTGATAATTTATTTTAAGTATTTGTCGTTTCTTTCTCTCTTGGCCCTTCTCTTTGTCTCTGTTTACTTATTGTTGTTTAATTAATTTGATAATTTATTTTAAGTATTTGTCGTTTCTTTCTCTCAGCTTCTCTCTTTGTCTCTGTTTACTTATTGTTTGTTTTAAATTAATGTGATAATTATTTAAGTATTTGTCGTTTCTTTCTCTCAGTTTCTCTCTTTGTCTCTGTTTACTTATTGTTGTTTAATTATTGTGATAATTTATTTTAAGTATTTGTCGTTTCTTTCTCTTCAGCTTCTCTCTCTGTCTCTGTTTACTTATTGTTGTTTAAATTAATGTGATAATTTATCTTAAGTATTTGTCGTTTCTTTCTCTCATCTTCTCTCTCTGTCTCTGTTTACTTATTGTTGTTTAAATTAATGTGATCATTTATTTTAAGTATTTGTCGTTTTTTCTCTCTTGCCCTTCTCATTTGTCTCTGTTTATACATGTTGTATTTGTTTTGTTGTTCGTATGAATTTGTCAATAGTTAAGTATTTGCATGTATATCATAGTTGTTGCAGTATCAATTATTCATTATTATCATATTTGTTCTTATTATCGATATTTGTTCATATTATCATATGTTCATTATTATCATATTTGTTCATTATTATCATATTTGTTCATTATTATATTTTGTTACTATTATCATATTGTTCCCTTATTATATTTGTTCATTATTTTTTGTTCTTATTATCATATTTGTTCATTTATCATATTTATTCATTATTAGCATTTTGTTCATTATTATCATATTTGTTCATTATTATTATTTGTTCATTATTATCATAGTTGTTCATTCATTATTATAATTTGTTCATTATTATCATATTTGTTCATTATTGTCATATTTGTTCATTATTATCATATTGTTCATTATTATCATTTTGTTCATTATTATCATATTTGTTCATTATTATCATATTTGTTCATTACCATCATATTTGTTCATTATTATCATATTTGTTCATTTTATCATATTTGTTCATTATTATCATATTTGTTCATTATTATCATATTTGTTCATTATTATCATATTTGTTCATTATTTCATATTTGTTCATTATTATCATATTTGTTCATATTATACATATTTGTTCATTATTATCATATTTGTTCATTTTATCATATTTGTTCATTATTACATATTTGTTCTTTATTATCATATTTGTTCATTATTATCATATTTGTTCATTATTATCATATTTGTTCATTATTATCATATTTGTTCATTATTATCATATTTGTTCATTATTATCATATTTGTTCATTATATCATATTTGTTCATTATTACCATCATATTTGTTCATTATTATCATATTTGTTCATTATTATCATATTTGTTCATTATTATCATATTTGTTCTTTTATCATATTTGTTCATTATCATATTTGTTCATTATATCAATTTGTTCATTATTATCATATTTGTTCATTTTATCATATTTTCGTTATTATCATTTGTTCATTTTCATATTTGTTCATTATTATCATATTTGTTCATTATTATCATATTTGTTCATTATTATCATATTTGTTCATTATTATCATATTTGTTCATTTTATCATATTTGTTCATTGTTATCATATTTGTTCATTTTATCATATTTGTTCATTATTATCATATTTGTTCATTATTATCATATTTGTTCATTATTATCATATTTGTTCATTGTTATCATATTTGTTCATTTTATCATATTTGTTCATTATTATCATATTTGTTCATTATTCAATTTGTTATTATTATCATATTTGTTCATTATTATCATATTTGTTCATTGTTATCATATTTGTTCATTATTATCATATTTGTTCATTATCATATTTGTTCATTTTATCATATTTGTTCATTATTATCATATTTGTTCATTGTATCAATTTTTCATTTTATCATATTTGTTATTATCAATTTGTTCTTTTATCATATTTGTTCTTTTTATCATATTTGTTCATTATTATCATATTTGTTCATTATATATCATATATTTGTTCATTATTATCATATTTGTTCATTATTATCATATGATGTTCGATTTCATATTGTTTATTCATATTTGTTCATTATTATCATATTTGTTCATTTCATATTTGTTCATTAATCATATTGTCATTATATCATATTATGTTCGTTATACAATTTGTCATTATTATATTGTGTTGTATTATCATACTAGTTCTATATCGAATGGTCTTGAGTTTAATCGCCTAATACCCTCTTCCTATGGGTTATATTTTCATTTGTTTACCCACCTGAGCAGCCCATATAGGGTTTTACTTTTAATGTCACAGGACGGTACTTAAGGGAAACGCAACTTAAAAAAAGGCAGAGTAACCCTAATATACACTATCGACGCGATGGAGACATTTAAGTCTAAAGAGCCCATGCGTTGATAGTCCATATCAGGGAAATTTAAAACAAACACTCAACCATGATACAAATAAAACATAACAGAGAGAACTAAAAAATAACATAGTACACGCGTTAAACTTAATCCTAAAATTCCTCTGCATCACTCCATATCCACAGATTAAAAATGTACCCAACAATCCTAAAGAGAAGAAAGTAACGTAAAAAACCTTATTATCCGAAAAATTACCACTTATACCAGAAGGTAGTAAATTGGACCATACAGGAATGGCAGAAAATGATAGGAAGAAATAACAGAAACAAGGCAGAAACATAGAAAGTGACAGAAAAGAGGAAATTTCTAACACAGAATTTCCAGAAGGTGGGGGATACTATTTATACTGAAAGAGCCCCCGGCATTCCCACAGGGGGAGAGCATGGAGGGGGTGAAAAGTGAAGATTTTTCAGATATTTCAGGTAAACACATGTGCGGACCTGCTAGTGTCTATACCACCTTAACGTGCATAGGCATGCAGATTTCGTTTTTTTTTGTTTAACTTGTTTTTATTCATTTTCAAATACGTAACATTTACCAGAAGAACAAGAAAATCAATGTAAGCGCATCTCCAACAAGACAACACAAAACAAAACAAGCGCAAATTTTCGGCCAACTAGCCTTTGTCAAGCGCGAACGCACGGTCACAGACAAATCACAGACACCAAACAATGGATAATAAAAACGGGACTAAAAACTTCCCTGCCGCCTCGTCCAGTGGGTAACATTTACCATGTTTACGATGCATAATCAACAGATCTAATATAATGTAGAAAAACAAGCATTTATTGCAATACATGTACATTTACATACATATACATACACACACGCACGCACGCACACACACACACACACACACACATATATATATATATATATATATATATATATATATATATATATATATACAGACATAATAATAATAATAATAATTACAATATTTATATAGCGCAAAATCTTGATAAAATCAAATCTAAGCGCTGAAGCAGACACACACGCAGGCACGCACGCTCGCACACCACACGCACGCACACATACAGACACACACACACACACACACACACACACACACACACACACCCACACACACGCATGGCTATAAATGGGGAGAAAGAATAAAAGCAATAAAAGCAAGAATAAAAGCAATGGAAAATTATAGAGAGCATAGCATACAATTATATATTATAACCATGTGATTCCCTCCGAGCGGAGACAGGCTGCAGAGGGGAGGGTTGAGTGAGGTTAGGATTTTATGCAGGAGAGAAAAGGTGAGTTTTGAGAGCGGACTTGAAGGAGACAAAAGTAGGTTGCTGACGGACTGAGAGAGGAAGTTTGTTCCAGGAGAGTGGACCAGAAACAGAGAAGGCTCGTGGACCATAGGTATTGAGCTTAGTGCGTGGAAAGCGAAGAGTCAGAGGATCAGAGGCAGAGCGGAGGGTACGTGAGGGAACATAGATCTCAAGTAGGCTTGACAGGTAATCGGGGGCTGCGTTATTGAGGCTTTTGTAGCACATGGTGTCTAGTTTGTACTGTATGCGCTTTGATACAGGGAGCCAGTGAAGTTGTGCCAGGAGAGGAGATATGTGGTCAGCTTTTTTCTTTTTGAGTACAAGGCGTGCAGCATTGTTTTGAATGCGCTGTAGGATGTGAATGGTGGAGGCAGGAAGACCAGACAGGAGTGAATTGCAATAGTCAATGCGAGACATTATGAAGGAGAGAACGAGTTTTGCAGTTGTTTCGACAGAGAGATACTTCCTGATCAGCTTTATACGATGGAGATGATAGTAGCAGGATCTGGCAGTTTGAGAAACAAAGTTGTTCATGGAGAGGGTAGAGTCAATGCAGACACCAAGGTTTTTAGCTGAATCAGAAATTGGGACTGATGTGTTACATAATGGGAGAGAAAGAGGAGGCAGCTGAGAAAGTTTCTGACGGGTGCCAATGAGGATAGCTTCTGTTTTGTCGTCATTAAGCTGAAGTCTATTGTGTGTCATCCAGTTCTTAATGTCCGAGTAACACTCAGTGGTGCGAGTCAACAGGCGCTGTATATTATCAGGTGAGTCACTGTCTTGAAGTTGGGTGTCATCAGCATACACATACATGTATACATACACACATACACAGACACACACACACACACACACACACACACACACACACACACACACACACACACACACACACACACACACACACACATATATATATGTTTATGTTTTATGTATAGGTAGAAAGAAACTCTCGGGGGCCGGGCCACATCCAGGTCATGACTCCTGGATGTCCTTCTGCTGTTGTCTATTTTTTTTCCCCACCCAACACACACAACATACAGACCAACACCATCACAAACACCAGTACACACATATGTACACACTCATATACACACACACGCGCGCGCGAACGCATGCACACGCACACACACACAGTATACACGCACACACATACACACATCTATCTATCTATCTACCTACATATCTATCTATCTATCTATCTATCTATCTATCTATCTATCTATCTGCATGTATCTATCTGTCTGTCTGTCTATCTATCTATCTATCTATCTGTCTGTCTGTCTATCTTTCTGTCTATGTATCTATCTGTCTGTTTATCTATCTGTCTGTCTGTCTGTCTGTCTATCTATCTATCTGCCTGTCTGTGTGTCTGTCTATCTATCTCTCTATCTGCCTGTCTGTTTGTCTGTCTGTCTATCTATCTATTTATCTATCTATCTATCTATCTATCTATCTGTCTGTCTGTCTGTCTATCTATCTGCCTGTCTGTCTGTCTGTTTGTCTATCTATCTATCTATCTATCTGTCTGTCTATCTTTCTGTCTATGTATCTATCTGTCTGTCTATCTATCTATCTGTCTGTCTGTCTGTCTATCTATCTACCTAGCTGTCTGTCTGTCTGTCTGTCTATCTATCTCTCTATCTGCCTGTCTGTTTGTCTGTCTATCTATCTATCTATCTATCTGTCTGTCTGTCTGTCTATCTATCTGCCTGTCTGTCTGTCTGTTTGTCTATCTATCTATCTATCTATCTATCTATCTATATGCCTGTCTGTTTGTCTGTTTGTCTGTCTATCTGTCTATCTAGGCTATCTATCTACATGTACCTATCTATCTGTCTGCCTGTCTGTCTGTCTGTCTATCTATCTATCTACCTATCTATCTATCTTTCCGTCTGTCTGTCTGTCTATCTATCTATCTACCTATCTATCTGCCCGTCTGTCTGTCTGTCTATCTATCTATCTATCTATCTGTCTGTCTGACTGTCTATTTGTCTATCTATCTATCTATCTATCTATCTATCTATCTATCTATCTACCTGTCTGTCTGTCTATCTATCTATCTATCTATCTATCTATATGCCTGTCTGTTTGTCTGTTTGTCTGTCTATCTGTCTATCTAGGCTATCTATCTATCTATCTATTCTATCTGTCTGTCTATCTATCTATCTATCTATCTGTCTGCCTGTCTGTCTGTCTGTCTATCTATCTATCTACCTATCTATCTATCTGCCCGTCTGTCTGTCTATCTATCTATCTATCTATCTATCTATCTATCTATCTA
>JAPXFY010000019.1:54007472-54017472 GCA_030674185.1 Monoplex corrugatus
GGCTTTTAAACAACAATAACCATAACCAGGTCGGGGCTCCAGCTTGTAGTCTGCTGACTGAACACGTTTACGTGGATACAAATCCTGCTGGAGTTATTGTTGTTGTTATTGTTGTTTAAAGCCCAGCCGACTGCACAGAGCCATATCAGTGCTATAACCGCTTCAAAACACACTAAACTTCAATTAGGGGGGGGGGGGGAAAAGAAAATTAAGAAGGGAGGGGGAACCCAAACAATGACTGAGCTGGTTTTTCTCGTCGCTTCAGAAATGTGAAGGTACCATTTCAGGTCATTCGGATGGGGCAGTCCGGATGAGAATTTTTGTTTTTATTTAGGATCATCGCACTTCGAGAGGTTACCTTTGTGTTCACCCGTTTTTATTTTCGTCCCATTTTGTACGCCATCTTTAATGGCCACAGAAGCTGGCACAGCTTTTTGTTGTTGTTGTTGTTGTTGTTGTCAAATGCGATGATGATGATGATGTCGATGAGGGTGATAGTCATGATGCTATGAAGTTCCAGCAGATGTGGATTTAAAATTTTTTTTTAGGATCATCGCAATCAGGGAGGTTACCTTTGTGCTCACTCATTTTTTTTTCGTCCCATTTTCTACGCCATCTTTAATGGCCACAGAAGCTGGCACAGGTTTTTAAATTAAAAAAAAAAAATGTGATGATGATGATGATGTCGATGAGGATGATAATCATGATGCTATAAAGTTCCAACAGATGTGGATTTTTAGCCGAGCCTTTCAAAACTTTCCCTGCAAGAAAAGCAACACACGATTGTCTGGTACATATTTTTGACAATGTCGGTCGGACTACAGAAATCCATACTTATTCGTTTTCTTTGTGGTGCAAAGTTGTCCACCTGAACATGTATGCTACCATCTATCAACCGTTATCTCGGGTTACTGAACATCTTTTTGGAAAAAATAAGATGATTCTAACGCCTTTAATTCTTTTTTTTTTTTTATCACTATTTTCTCCTAGAGTGTTTGTTTTATGTGCATAATTAAACGTTTTTCATTGATTGAATTCTTGTTATGTCAGATGAAGTAACCATCACCGGACCACCCATAGACTCCACAACGGAATCAATCACTTCAACATCAACAACATCAGCAACATCAACAACATCAACAACATCAACAACATCAACAACATCAACAACAGATGCCCCAACAACAGAAGACTCGACACCAGAAGAAACAACTACAGAAACAACTACAGAAACCACTTCAGTAACAGTTTCAGAAACAACTTCAGACACAATTTCAGAAACAACTACAGGAATAACTTCAGGAACAACCACAGGAACAAATACAGGAACAACAGCAGGAACAACAACAACAAACAACAACAACAACAGTGACAGCGACAGAAGAAGAAGACGAAGCAACAACAGAAGAAACTACAACAACAGCAACAACAACAGCAACAGCAGAAACGCCAACAACATCAACAGCAACAACAACGCCAACAACAACAGCTGCAACAGCAACAACAACGCCAACAACAACAGCTGCAACAACAACAACAGCAGCAACAACGCCAACAACAGCAACAACAACAGCGCCAACGACAACAACAACAGCGCCAACAACAACAACAGCGCCAACAACAACAACAACAACAACAACAGCAGCAACAACGCCAACAACAGCAACAACAACAGCGCCAACAACATCAACAACAACAATAACAACAGCGCCAACAACAACAACAACAACAACAGCGCCAACAACAACAACAACAACAGCGCCAACAACGACAACAACAACAGCAGCAGCGATGTCAAGTACAACGAGCGGTTCAATGACAACCCAGGTAATGTATAGTGCAGTTTAACTCTGCACACACACACACATACACACACACACACACACACACACACACACACACACACACACACACACAACACACACACACGAACACACACGTACACACACACACATAACACACACACACACACATACATACACACACGCACACACACACACAAACACACACACTCACTCGCGCACACACACACACACACACACACACACACACACACACACACACACACACACACAGACACACGCGAGCGCCCGCGCGCGCACGCGCGCTCACACACACACACCTGCACACACACACCTACACACACGCACACACACACACACACACACACACCACTCACACACTCACACACACACACCACACACACATACACATACGTACACACATACATACATACATACATACATACATGCATATACACACATACACACACTCACACACACACAAACGCACACACACACACACACACACAAACACAACACACATGCACACACACACACACGCACACACATACACACACACTCGCACACATACACTCACACACGCACACACACACACACACACAATCACACACACACACACACACCACACAAACACACACGCACACGCACACACATGCACCGACACACACACGCACACACGTACACACCCCCCCACACACAGACACACACCTCCACACATACACGCACACACACGCACACACACACACACAACACACACCCACACACTCAAACACACACACACACACACACGCACACACACACACAACACACACACACACACACACTAGTACACACACACGTACACACACAACACAGACACACACACACACACACCCCACAGATACACACACATACGCACACACACAGGCACGCACACACACGTATACACACACACATAACACACAAACACAAACACACACAACACACTCACAAAAACGCACACGCACACGGACATACGCATACACGAACGCACATACACACACATACACGTACACACACACACATACAACACACACATACACTCACACGCGCGCGCACACACACGCGCACACACACACGCGCACACACACACGCACGTACGCACGCACGCGGACATACGCACACATGAACGCGCACACACACACAACATACACACTCACAATACACACACGCACACACACACACACACCACACACACACACACAACGCACACAACACACACACACAAACACACACACACGCACGCACGCACGCACGCGGACATATGCACACAAGAACGCACGCACACACAACATACACACTCACAATACACACACGCACACACACACACACACACACACACACACACACACACACACACACACACACACACACACACACACACAACACAAACACAACACGCACACAAACACAACGAACACAACACACAACACACACACACACACACACACACACACAACACACACTCAAACACACACACGCACGCACGTACACGGACATACGCACACACGAACGCACACACACACACACAACATACACACATACACACACACACACACACACACACACACACACACACACACAACTACACACACACACACACCCACGCACCCACCCATCCACACACACACACACACACACACACAACACCAACAACACAACACACACACACACACAACAACACACACACACACACACGCACCCACGCACCCACCCATCCACAACACACACACACACACACCACACACACACACACACACACAACACCACACACACACAACACAGACACAGACACAGACACACACACTCACACGCACATCTATACACTAAAATTCTAGATAACATTGTTGAAGTGTTTGGTTCTACCTAACTGGTGCTTTGGTTTAACGTTGTTACTAAAAACAATTGTACATTTAAGACGTAAAGCCACATTTATTTGCGCTACGTTATAATAGGCCATTTTAACATTTATAACATTTATAGGCCATTAGGAAAAGACAAGCAACATTTATAGGCCATTTTATGAGGAAGGGGGATCTGGAGCACCTGGTCACAACGGCAAAGCAGGAGGGAAAGAGAGCACCAGGTAGACCCAGGGAGAGAATGCTGGACGGACTTGCAAAGTGGTTGGGGATGAGGAGGGTGGGGGAGATGCTGGGGGCAACGAGAGATAGAGATGGTTGGAAGTCCATGGTCGCCAACGCCATGCGGCAGGGCACCTGATGATGATGATGATGATAGGCCATTTTGTGAGGAAGGGGGATTTGGAGCACCTGGTCACAACGGGAAAGCTGGAGGGAGAGAGTGCACCAGGTAGACCCAGGGAGAAAGTGCTGGACGGACTTGCAAAGTGGCTGGGGACGAGGAGGGTGGGGGAGATGCTAGGGGCAACGAGAGATAGGGACAAATGGAAGTCCATGATCGCCAACGCCATGCGGCAGGGCACCTGATGATGATGATGATGACGTTATAATATTATAGATAATATTGTCAACATTTTGATATCCTTCCGAACTTACGGCTTCTGTTTAATATTATCACAATCATATTTGTTTAGTTTGAGATTGTATCTAACTTATAACAGTATAAAAATACACTATACTACTGCACACTGCAATACAATGCGATACAGAACTACAACACAGTGCAAGATATTACAATACACTTTCTGTTTATTTGTCCAAATTTGGAAGTGTGCAATGTGCATCCGCTTGGCTTCGAATACACATGCATTATTCTCACAGCTATTTGAAACACAAAGGCAAATCAAGCATGATTATTAATAGTGAAATGTTGCAGCAAGAAAAACCATTCCTGTATCAATGAAGCTTACAGTAAAATCTAACGAAGCTCAGCTTCCAGTCCATCATTTTCTCTGACCATTCCGAAACTGGTGACAGAAAAAAGTTGACAACCTGTCAAGCGCCGGGCTGAGCACTTTTACACCCTGTTGAGTAGGGAATCGACAATATCTGATGACGCCACTGTAGCACTTTTACACCCTGTCGAGTAGGGAATCGACAATATCTGATGACGCCATTGCAGCACTTTTGCACACAGTTGAATAGGGAATCGACAATATCTGATGACGCCATTGCAGCACTTTTGCACACTGTTGAGTAGGGAATCGACAATATCTGATGACGCCATTGCAGCACTTTTATACACTGTTTAGTGGGGAATCGTCAATATCTGATGATGCCATTGTAGCACTTTTATACACAGTTGAGTAGGGAATCGACAATATCTGATGACGCCATTGCAGCACTTTTGCACACTGTTGAGTAGGGAATCGACAATATCTGATGACGCCATTGCAGCACTTTTATACACTGTTTAGTGGGGAATCGTCAATATCTGATGATGCCATTGTAGCATTTTTTTACACACTGTTGAGTAGGGAATCGACAATATCTGATGACGCCATTGCAGCACTTTTATACACTGTTGAGTAGGGGATCGACACTATCTGATGACGCCATTGTAGCACTTTTACACGTTGTTGAGTGGGGAATCGACACTATCTGATGACGCCATTGCAGCACTTTTATACACTGTTGAGTAGGGAATAGACAATATCTGATGACGCCATTGTAGCACTTTTACACGTTGTTGAGTGGGGAATTGACACTATCTGATGACGCCATTGCAGCACTTTTACACACTGTTGAGTAGGGAATCGACAGGTGCGGGTCCCAGTAGCTCAGTTCGTTTGGGCGTCGGATTCACATGCTAATGGTTGTGGGTTCGAATCCCGGGGTGCGCTACATTAAAACTGGCCTTCTGACTGTCCCATCTTAACATCGTTGTTGTTCTGGTGGTGTCAGTATAGGATTAGACAAGTTCCCCCTTCCCCCACTTCCTTGGGATGGTTATCCCCGTCGGCCATATCACCTGAGGTGGGTGTCGACGTAAAAACTGAACCAATCAATCAAAGGAATCGACAACATCTGATGACGCCATTGCAGCATTTTTACACACTGTTGAGTAGGGAATCGACAATATCCGATGACGCCACTGTAGCACTTTTACACACTGTTGAGCAGGGAATCGACAATATCCGATGACGCCATTGAAGCACTTTTACACACTGTTGAGCAGGGAATCAACAATATCCGATGACGCCATTGAAGCACTTTTTGGGACAGCAGGTAAAGAAATCTGTTGCAGACCCATCTTCTGGTGCTGAGACCACCAAAGCCCTGAAGCAAACCGCGCTAGGAACTGATGGTATTCTTATAGATACCTGTATCAGTCTATATGGCCGAAGGAAGAAGTACCCCAAGACTGTAAAGATGACATGATCATCCGCATTCAAAAGCAAAAACGGCGATTACACCTCATGCACAGTCATCGTGAGAGATCTTTTCTTGTGCACTGAGATGAAAGTCCTTGCCAGCCGGGCTGAACATTTCTGAGCCTCATTCTCGTTCTCGTGGTGGAAGAGCTATGAGCGACATGATTGTCTGCTATTGGCCAACTGCAAGAAAAGTGTCGTGAACAAAACCATGAGCTCTAAAATGGTGTTTGTAGATCTGACCAAAGCATTTGACACCATTAACCAGAGGAGCCTGTGGAGGATGCTTCGAAAATTTAGTCTCCCTTATAAGTTTGTTTCACTGATTGCTTTCTTTTTTTTAACATGCTGGCGAGGATAAAAAGAGAATGGGGAGGCGCTAGCATCTGAACATTATCCAGTAAAGAATGGAGTGACACAGGGATGCGTTCTAGCGCTCAAACTCTTTACCGTCCTTTTTTTTTGTAGTGCTGATTAATGCATTGAAAGATTTGGACAGAAAGGATGGGAGTGCATATCGAGTTTTCACTCGGATGGAAAACTTTTTACCTGCGGAAATTCCAAACCAAAACCAATATGCTCCAAGCTGTCTTGCAGGAATTTCTGTCCCATGCTATCATATTTTTTTTGGGATCATCGCACTCAGGGAGGTTACCTTTGTGCTCACCCTTTTTTTAAGTCCATTTTCTACGCCGCCTTAATGGCCATAGAAGTTGGCACAGTTTTTACAATGTAATGATATGATGTCAATGAGGATGATAATCATGATGCTATGGAGTTCCATCTATGATTAAGACTGCGTGACAGGGCTGTACTGTACGCTTACCATCATAATATATCCTGGCGTCAACCAGGCCCGAGAGATATAGACACTTGCAGTGCTGGTCAGAAGATTTGAGCAAAATCCTCAATGACACATCCGTGAAGGGGATGAGACTGGACTGTGTGGTCTCAGTCTTCCCAATGAGCCCATAGCACACCCAACTCTGGGTAGGAGCCGGTTAGAGCCGAAAAACCCCACAGATGATTTTTTAAGGGACTGATGGGGATTCGAACCCACAACCTTCCAGTCACTAGTCCGTTGCGCTAACCACTACACCACGGCGATTGGTTCACTATCATTATAAATGATATAGTCCACATCTTGAGTTTCTACCTGATCTATTTCTGTGCCATACTTTTGTACTAAAGAATATCGTAAAAATCTTGTAATTCTACCTAAGGTATGGGTTACATCTTATAATGTCTTGTGAATGATATTCTCGTTATCTGAAATTCTACCTAGCTTGTAGTTATCTGAAAAAAAAAACCCGCTGTATAGGTCGCAGGAAGAGAAGAGAAGAGAGTTCTTGAATGTTATATAGAACCAATACTGTTGTACGGGTGCGAGACGTGGACAGTCAACAAACAAAGCCAGAACAAGATTGAGGCAGCCGAGATGTGGTTTATCAGAAAGACTGTTGAGAGTTCCATGGACAGCAAAGAAAACAAACGAGACAGTCTTGATGGAGGCAGACACAAGTAGATCACTCATAAGGAAGATTAGGAAAAGACAGGCAACATTTATAGGCCATTTTATGAGGAAAGGGGAATTGGAACACCTGGTCACAACGGGAAAGCTGGAGGGAAAGAGAGCACCGGGTAGACCCAGGAAGAAAATACTGGACGGACTTGCAGGGTGGCTGGGGACGAGGAGGGTGGGGGAGATGCTAGGGGCAACGAGAGATAGAGACAGATGGAAGTCCATGATCGCCAACGCCATGCGGCAGGGCACCTGATGATGATGATGATGTGTTTACATCTTATAATTTCTTGTGAATGATATTCTCGTTATCTGAAATTCTACCTAGCTTGTGGTTATCTGAAAAAGAAAATGGAATAGGTCTTAGGGTTTGACAGAACCAGTGGGTTCAGTCCTGTCATTTTTCTGATGTAAACAATAAACACTATAATATTGTCCAAGTCTGGAAGTTGTAATCAACCTGTATGTTCATAGCTGTGATTCTGTCCATCCTCACAGTCATCTGTCAGTAAACTCGTTCACTTTTGTTTTATCCAACAGGGCGGACACACGGATCAGACCACATCAGCACCTCCTGGTAAGCAGACAGACAGACAGACAAACAGACAGACAGACAGACAGACAGACAGATAGACACAGACATACAGACAGACACACAGACAGACAGACAAACAGACAGACACAGATAGACAGACAGACAGACAGACAGAGACACAGACAGACAGACAGAGACACAGACAGACAGACACACAGACACAGACAGACACACAGACACACGGACGGACAGACACACACTCTCTCTCTGTCTTTCTCTTTCTCCGTGTCTCTCGCTTTGTCTCTTCTCTTTCTCTCTCTCTCTCTCTCTCTCTCTCTCACGCATGTACGGACGTGCGTGCGTGCGCGCGCGCGCGCACATACACACACACACACACATACACACACACACACGCACATACACACACACCATTAAGCTACTGGTCTTGACCATTAAGCTACTGGTCTTAACCACTAATCTATGTTCTTAACCACTAAGCTACTTGTCTTAACCATTAAGCTACTGGTCTTAACCACTTAGCTACTGGTCTTAACCACTAAGTCACTGGTCTTAGCCACCAAGCTCTGGTCTTAGCCACCAAGCTACTGGTCTTAACCACTAAGATACTGGTCTTAACCATTAAGCTACTGGTCTTAACCATTAAGCTACTGGTCTTAACACTAAGCGATGATATTAACCACTAAGCGATGATATTAACCATTAATTACTGGTCTTAACCACTAAGGTACTGGTCATAACCACTAAGCTATGGTCTTAACCACTAAGCTATGATCTTAACATAAGCTACTGGTCTAACACTAAGCTACGACGAGTTTATACACAATAGCTAGTTGTGTTGTGATTCAGAACTTTAATTATTTATTTATTTGCTTTATATGTTTTAGTCAGTTTATTTCTTTTCTCACACTGGACAGAGCAGCAGGGAAGTTCCAGTCTTTCTCTCCTAATTTTTGTATCTGGTGTTTGTTTGTTTGTGATCTTACGCTTGACAAAGGCCAGTTGGCCGAAAATTTGAGCCTGTCTTGTCTTGTATTAAATACGGGTTCATATTCTTTTTTCGTGTTTATTTTTCTGGTTCCTGTTTGCTTGAACGCGGGAAATCACATTTGTTTTGGACTTTCTATGTGTGTTCCTTTTTTGAATGTAAGATGCACACATACACATGTCATTTACATGTTACCAAGATTATTCCAGCGGTAGGCTGATAAAATACCAGTATAAAATACAGACTAGGTAAAACATAGTGTAGGTATGGCCTCAGGACCTGGCCAGCTCATGAGTTTATGTGCAGGCTTTTAAGACTTGTGCCATGATCACCATACACATGGCACTTGTGACGTTAGTGCATATGGAATTCGTTCCGAGCGCGGAGACGTCATCTTGAAAAACTGAAACTGAAACTGAAACTGAAACTGGGCACTTGTTGCACGTTGATAAATTCTAAGACTTAGGAAGTTCATTTTTGTTCCTCCTTGACCAGGTACAATTGGAGGTCTTCTCAGCTGCTTCTGTTATTGCCTTTAGGGCTGTTGTCATCTCCTTCCCAGAAATCGACAGCTGTTTTAATGAAGTCTTAGACAGATATACCTGCCAACCGCCTCTCTCACCTTAAATAGTTCATTGATTCTTCGTCATTTATTTTGCCACATCTTCTTCAATTTTTGTAATTAGTTTTGTTATTTATGTTTTTGTATACGTGTGTGTGTGTGTGTTGTGTGCGTGTGTGCGTGGTGTGTATACTTGTGTGTGTGTGTGTATACGTGTGTGTGTGGGGTGGTGTGTGTGTACGTGTGTGTGTGTGTGTG
>JAPXFY010000019.1:54019972-54034972 GCA_030674185.1 Monoplex corrugatus
TGTGTGTATGTGTGTGTGTGTGTGTTGTGTGTGTGTGTGTATGTGTGTGGTGTTATGTGTTGGTGTGTGTGTATGTGTGTGTGTGTGTGTGTGTGTGTATGTGTGTGTGTGTGTGTACGTGGTGTGTGTGTGTGTGTGTGTGTGTGTGTGTGTGTGGTGTGTTGTGTGTGTGTGTGTGTGGTGTGTTGTGTTGTGTGTGTGTGTGTGTGTGTGTGTGTGTGTGTGTGGTGTGGGGTGTGTGTGTGTGTGTGTGTAAAAACAGGGTTCATTCTAAACGTCCAAAACAAGCATGGTGAGAATCAAGGTCCGTCGACGAGTCTGGCACTTTCGACCTCGAACAGGGAACATACCGTCCAGCAACCCACAGACCAACAAGTTCTTCGTCCCATTCATGAACGTCAGAATTTTTTTATATCTGTTTGTTGTCCATCTTTGATTGATTGATTGATTTGGTTCAGATTTTTACATCGACACCCACCTCAGGTGATATGGCCGACGGGAATAACCATCCCAGGGAAGTGGGGGAATGGGGGGGGGGACTTATTAAATCCTATACTGACACTCCCCAGAACAACGGATTGATTTGGTTCAGTTTTTTTACGTCGACACCCACCTCAGGTGATATGGCCGACGGGGATAACCATCCCAGGGAAGTGGGAGGGGAAGTGGGGGGGGGGGGGGGCATTTATCTAATCCTATACTGACACCACCAGAACAACAATGATGTTAAGATGGGACAGTGAGAAGGCCAGTTTTTAATGTGGGACTTATCTAATCCTATACTGACACCACCAGAACAACAATGACGTTAAGATGGGACAGTGAGAAGGCCAGTTTTAATGAGGGACTTATCTAATCCTATACTGACACCACCAGAACAACAATGATGTTAAGATGGGACAGTGAGAAGGCCAGTTTTAATGAGGGACTTATCTAATCCAATACTGACACCACCAGAACAACAATGATGTTAAGATGGGACAGTGAGAAGGCCAGTTTTAATGAGGGACTTATCTAATCCTATACTGACACCACCAGAACAACAATGATGTTAAGATGTGACAGTGAGAAGGCCAGTTTTTAATGAGGGACTTATCTAATCCTATACTGACACCACCAGAACAACAATGATGTTAAGATGTGACAGTGAGAAGGCCAGTTTTAATGAGGGACTTATCTAATCCTATACTGACACCACCAGAACAACAATGATGTTAAGACGGGACAGCGAGAAGGCCAGTTTTAATGAGGGACTTATCTAATCCTATACTGACACCACCAGAACAACAATGATGTTAAGATGGGACAGTGAGAAGGCCAGTTTTAATGAGGGACTTATCTAATCCATTACTGACACCACCAGAACAACAATGATGTTAAGACGGGACAGCGAGAAGGCCAGTTTTAATGAGGGACTTATCTAATCCTATACTGACACCACCAGAACAACAATGATGTTAAGATGGGACAGTGAGAAGGCCAGTTTTAATGAGGGACTTATCTAATCCAATACTGACACCACCAGAACAACAATGATGTTAAGATGGGACAGTGAGAAGGCCAGTTTTTAATGAGGGACTTATCTAATCCTATACTGACACCACCAGAACAACAATGATGTTAAGACGGGACAGCGAGAAGGCCAGTTTTTAATGTAGCACACCCCGGGATTCGAACCCACAACCATCAGCATGTGAATCCGACGCTCAAACCAACTGAGCTATTGAGGCCCAGTGTTGTCCGTTGTAAGCCTTTCTCAGGTGACGATTGATTGACGAAGGTAGACAACTCGCTTTCCAATGGAGTATGTATCATCGCTTATGGAACTTTTATATGTGGGTACGGTTTCCAGTCTATCCGTCTATGAATGGGTAAACCTGACTTTCTTTCAAAGTTTGGGAATGGTAAAAGCACCGAGCGAGAGGAGACGGGCACCGCCCTCATAATGCTGGCACATAGAGAGGAAAAAAATGAGATCTCTACCATTTCACTCTTCTACGAGTTATGGGGAAAAACCTTAATCATTTAGCTTCTAGAGACCGCTTTGGTGGCACTGCCTCTTCCGTTAACAACTCATTCACTGGCTCTTTTTCAAATAAATAGATAGATAAATTAATAAATAAATAAATAAACAGATAAATGAATAAATAAATGAAATAGATAGATAGAAAGAAAGATGGATAGATAGATACACATACATACATACATACATACATACATACATACATACATACATACATACATACATACATACATACATACATACATACATAAACAAATAGATAACTAACTAACTAAATAAATCAACCAATCAATAAATGATAAATAAATAAATAAATAAATAGATAAATAAATAAATAAATAAGTAAATTTCAATTGACAGAATTCATCTGTTGTCTTTTGTGAAGAGTGACAAGCTGCCATCATTTTCGTTTTATTTATGTTACTTTGTATATGCTGTTAATCTTTTTTAATAAATACGTTGTTGATCTGTTGTTGTTATCTAATTCCTGTGGTAGGCTGATAAAATACCAGTATCAAATACAGACTAGGTAAAACATAGTGTAGATAGGGCCTCAGGACCTGGCCAGTTCATGGGTTTATGTGCAGGCTTAAGGCTTGTGCCATGATCACCATACACATGGCACCTGTGACGTTAATGCATATGGAATTCGTTCCGAGCGCGGAGACGTGATCTTGAGAAACTGAAACTAAAACTGTTATTGTTGTCGTTCTTGGTGGTGTCTTTTTCGTTACGATCAATTTATTTACAAGCAGTGCATCTGGTTTTTGGAAGCTGTAAGAGGTAGCTGTCCACAGTCTTTGTACATCCTTTTTAAAGAATAGAAAATGTGTTAACATATCTCTTTAAGATATTTTCTTCCCCCCTCCCCCCCCCCCCCCCAAAGTAATACCTTCGTGCACATGTATTTGCGGTATTGACGAAATGGTTGTATGTAGTTTTGAAGGTTGCGGAAGTGTTACTATATTATTTTAGAAGATTGAGAAGATGTTTTCCCATATTGTTTTAAATGTTGTGAAGATTAACGATGATTTTGTCATGTTTTTTTTTCAAAATTTGAACATCGTTTCTAATTTATGAAGGCTAACGATGAATTTGTGTCATATTTTCAATCTTTGAACATCATTTTGTTTTGTGATGGCTAATGGTGACTTTGTCCTATGTTTTCAATCTTTGAAGATTATTTCTATTTTATGAAGGCTAACTATGACTTTGTGTCATATGTTTTGAATATTTGAACATCAGTTTTGTTTTATGAAGGCTAACGGTGACTATGACATATATTTTTCACCTTTGAACATCGTTTTTATTGTATGAAGGCTAACGGTGACTATGATATATATTTTTCACCTTTGAACATCGTTTTTATTGTATGAAGGCTAACGGTGACTATGACATATATTTTTCACCTTTGAACATCGTTTTTATTGTATGAAGGCTAACGATGACTTTGTGTCATATATTTTGAATATTTGAACATCGTTTTTGTTTTATGAAGTCTAACGATGACTTTGTGATATATTTTCAATCTTTGAATATCATTTTGATTTATAAAGGCTAATGGCGACTTTGTCCTCTATTTTCAATCTTTGAACATCATATGTATTTGATGAAGGCTAATGATGACTTTGCGTGGCATATTTTCAATCTTTGACATCATATTTGTTTTATGATGGCTAACGATGACATTGTGATATATTTTAATCTTTGAACATGGTTTCTACTTTATATGAAGATTATCGATGACTTGTCCTATATTTTCAATCTTTAAACATCATTTTGTTTTATGAAAGCTAATGGTGACTTTGTCATATATTTTCAAATCTGACAATGTTTGTATGTGTGTGTGACATCATCAACACTTCTCTTCAAACTGGAACTGTCCCAGATTCTTTCAAGTCTGTTATTGTTCACCCTCTCCTCAAGAAATACAATTTAGACCCAAATGAACTGAAAAATTACCGGGCTATCTCTAATCTCTCTTTCTTGTCAAAACTCCTTGAAAAAGTTGTCTTCAACCAGCTGAACTCTCACCTGTCTGCCAACAATCTCCTCAATCCTTTCCAGTCAGCCTACCGCCAGTGCCATAGCACTGAAACTGCCCTACTACACATTCTCAACAATCTCCTCCTTGCAACTGATACTGGCAAAGTCTCTCTCATCACACTCCTTGATCTGTCTGCAGCCTTTGATACCATTGATCATGGTATTCTCCTTTGTAGACTCCATCATACTTTTGGCATCTCTGACACTGCTCTCTCCTGATTCACTTCATATCTATCAAACAGAAAACAAACTGTTCTCATCAATGGCACTTACTCTCAACCTTCATACTGACCTGTGGTGTTCCACAAGGATCTGTCATTGGCCCTGTTCTTTTCACTCTTTACACCTCCCCCTGTCCACCACCATCAACTCCCACTCTATAAAACACCACTTCTATGCTGATGACACCCAACTTCAAGACAGTGACTCACCTGACAATATACAGCGCCTCTTGACTCGCACCACTGAGTGTTACTCGGACATTAAGAACTGGATGACATACAATAAACTTCAGCTTAACGACGACAAGACAGAAGCTATCCTCATTGGCACCCGTCAGAAACTTTCTCAGCTGTCCTCCTCTTTCTCTCCCATTATGTAACACATCAGTCCCAATTTCTGATTCAGCTAAAAACCTTGGTGTCTGCCTTGACTCTACCCTCTCCATGAACAACTTTGTTTCTCAAACTGCCAGATCTTGCTACTATCATCTCCATCGTATAAGCCTGATCAGGAAGTATCTCTCTGTCGAAACAACTGCAAAACTCGTTCTGTCCTTCATAATGTCTCGCATTGACTATTGCAATTCACTTCTATCTGTTCTTCCTGCCTCCACCATTCACATCCTACAACGCATTCAAAACAATGCTGTACGCCTTGTACTCAAAAAGAAAAAAAGCTGACCACATATCTCCTCTCCTGGCACAACTTCACTGACTCCCTGTATCAAAGCGCATACAGTACAAACTAGACACCATGTGCTACAAAAGCCTCAATAACGCAGCCCCCGATTACCTGTCAAGCCTACTTGAGATCTATGTTCCCTCACGTACCCTCCGCTCTGCCTCCGATCCTCTGACTTTTCGCTTTCCACGCACTAAGCTCAATACCTATGGTCCACGAGCTTTCTCTGTTTCTGTCCACTCTCCTGGAACAAACTTCCTCTCTCAGTCCGTCAGCAACCTACTTTTGTCTCCTTCAAGTCCGCTCTCAAAACTCACCTTTTCTCCTCTGCATAAAATCCTGACCTCACTCAACCCCCTCTGCAGCCTGTCTCCACTCGGAGGGGAATCACATTGTAATATATAATTGTATATAAAATGCTCTTTATAATTTTCCATTGCTTTTATTCTTTCTCCCCATTTATAGCCATGCGTGTGTATGTGTGTGTGTGTGTGTGTGTGTGTGTGTGTGTGTGTGTGTGTGTGTGTGTGTGTGTGTGTGTGTGTTCGTGCGTGTGCGTGCGTGCGTGTGTGTCTGTTTCAGCACTTAGATTTGATTTTATCAAGATTTTGCGCTATATAAATATTGTAATTATTATTATTATTGAAGCAATGTAATGTGCTCGCAATAAGAAAACAGTGTCTTCGGACATGGGATTTTAGCAACGGTGTCGCTTACGTGATAGAACCATGGATTGAAGAGTGGATACATCGAGTTTAATCCTAGCCCGCAACAATACACATCAGTCTGCTGTCCATCTTAATGCTCCAGTCATTTTGGTGCTGCCACCTTCTATCTATTATCTATCTATCTATCTATCTATCTATCTATCTATCACTATCTATCTATCTATCTATCTATCTATCTATCTATCTATCTATCTATCCATCTATCTATCCATCTATCTATCTATCTATCTATCTATCTATCTATCTATCTATCTATCTATCTATCTATCTATCTATCTATCTATCTATCTATAATCTGTCTACTTCTATCTATCTATCTATCTATCTGTCTATCTGTCTACTTCTATCTATCTATCTATCTATCTATCTACCTGGCTATCTATCTATCTATCTACCTGACTATCTATCTATCTATCTATCTATCTATCTATCTATCTATCTATCTACTATCTTTCAGCCATCGATAGTCTGTTGTTGGACGTAGGCCTTCCCAGCTGCTTCATTCATTTCGTTCCAGCGCTATTCTCTCTCTATTCTTGTCAAATCCATCTAGGTCGTCTCTCCATCTAGTTTTCTGTCTTCCTCTGTTGCGAGTGCCGTCTCTTGGTATCCAGAACGTGATTTTTGTTGTCGAACGATTGTCCATTCTCCGGTTGAGATGTCCTGCCCAGTTCTATTTCAGTTTGTTGATGATTTCCAGGATCTCTCGCGCTTTTGTTCTTTCTCTGATCCACTGAGCCGTTTTGGGATCTTCCCAGGCGATACCAAGCATGGTTCTTTCATGTGCTCGCTGCATGGTTCTTAGTTTCAAAGCGAGTTTTTTTTTCTTCTCGTGTATATTCCCGTTTCTGCACGTAGGTGATTGTGTGCAGAATGCACTGGTCGTAGACTTTTCGTTTCATAAATTTCCCACTCCACCCTTCCGCTTCTGTTTCAATACCCTAATGGCACGTAAAGTTTTTGGCCAACTCAAAGAGCTTATTTGGGTGGAAGGCATATGGAATTGTCTCCCTTGAGCAGATTCAAACGTAAGTTACATGTTGTTAAAACGAAGTGACTATCCCCAATGTAAATTACTTCAAGGGACTTAACTGGGGAAGGGGATTATTTGGAGTTTATGTTTTCAAGAAAGGAGTCCAGCCTCGGACTAGCCCGTACGCGTCAAGGTATCATCTAATCTGCAGCAGTTATCTAACGATTTCAGACTGCAAAATCCCCTATCGTGGCAGGTCTTAAATGGGGACAAGGCATAGCCTATCATCAACATAAGCTCACCACCAGAACATGAAACATTAAGATGCATATCAAACACATCATTTTTATATGTTCGATCTGGGATTGAACATCAAGATATCATCATCTTCATCCATGCTCATCCAACCTCATCATCATCATATATCAGTGCCTTGCCACATGTCGTTGGCGATCATGGCCTTCCATCTGTTTCTTTCCCTTGTTGCCTGCAAGCATCTCTTCCACCCTCTTTGTCTTCAGCCACTCTGCAAGTCCGTCCAATATTTTCTCCCTGGGTCTACTTGGTGCTCGCTTTCCCTCCAGCTTTCCTGTTGTGACCAGGTGCTCCATTTCCCATTTCCTCATAAAATGGCCTATAAATGTTGCCTGTCTTTTCCTAATCTTCCTTATGAATGATCTTCTTGTGTCTACCTCCATCAAGACTGTCTCGTTTGTTTTCTTTGCTGTCCATGGAACTCTCAGCAGTCTTCTTAGAAACCCCATCTCGGCTGCCTCAATCTTGTTCTGGCTTTGCTTGTTGACCGTCCACGCCTCACAACCGTATAACATTATCGGTTCTATATAACATTCAAGAACTCTCTTCCTGATATTAATTGATAAACATTTGTTGGTAAGAATGCTTTTCAATCTTATTGAATGCTGTATCCACACACATCCAATATATGACCGTCACCAAATCAAACCCCCAAAGCAGTCTACCAGAGAAGAGGGAAGACCAAGATACAAGGAGAAGACACCATTATAAACAGCGATATCAAAGGGCAAAAAACGAGAGAGAGAGAGAGAGGGGGGGGGGAAAGAGAGAGATAGATGAGAGAGAGAGACAGACAGACAGACAGAGAGAGAGAGAGTGAGAGGGGGGAGGGGGAATGTTGCACGCACTACCTCTGGCCATCTAATTTTATCATCTTCGAATTATATTCGAATTATGTAAAAGATGAATAGCAAGATTCCTTGTACTCTCACATTTTGTGGGAAACAACTCAAACTCTGATTAAAAACAAATAAACAAACATACAAAACAAAACAAAAAAATAAAACGCCACCACCAACAACAAAAAACCCAAAACAAAAAACAAAACAAAACAAAAACCCCAACCAACCAACCAACCAACCAACCAACCAACCAACCAACCAACCAACCAACCAACCAACCAAACAACAAAAAACGAACAAACAAAACAACAACAACAACAAAACCAACAACCAACAAAACCAACCAACCAACCAACCAACCAACCAACCAACCAACCAACCAACCAACAACAAACCAACAAACAAACAAAAAAAACAAACAAAACAAACAAACAAACAAACAAACAACAAAACAAACAAACAAACAAACAAACAAACAAACAAACAAACAAACAAAAACAACACAAACAAACAAACAACAACAAACAAACAAACAAACAAACAAACAAACAACAAACAAACAAACAAACAACAAACAAACAAACAAACAAACAAACAAACAACAAACAAACAAAAACAAACAAACAAACAAACAAACAAACAAACAAACAACAAACAAACAACAAAAAAAATCTTCATGAAAACTGGTGGACAGGGTGAGGAGTTAAAGGATTGGACAGCAGCGCTTGGGGGTCATTTCTTTTCTTCAACATACGCCTAATATACTTTTGTTTAACTTTCATCATGCTGTAAGATGTGTGTTTCATTTTTTTTTCTCAACAATTATGAATCAGCTGACGTTGGCACATGATTGACAGTGTGTGTTGTTGCTCTGTTACGAGATGTTTGATTTGTGAAATATTGACTTTTATTAATCAGTAGTACTCATGTATACCATGCAATGCCTATAACCTGCTGTTTTGGTGCCAGATGATGTTTTTACTCTTTTTGATGGCTTTTTTTTTTTTCTAAAACATTTAAAGTTTTTTTTTTTTCATGGGCATTCCATTTGGTCCCCTTCTTACCCACTGGACGAGGCGGCAGGGAAGTTTTTAGTCCCGTTTTTATTATCCATTGTTTGGTGTTTGTGATCTGTTTGTGACCGTGCGTTCGCGCTTGACAAAGGCTAGTTGGCCGAAAATTTGCGCTTGTTTTGTTTTGTTGGATACGCGCTTATATTGGTTTTCTTGTTCTTCTGGTTCCTGTTTGCTTGGGCGCGGGCAGTCACACTTGTTTTGGATCTAATAAAAGAGTGTTTAATGCTTAGTGTGTGTGTGTGTGTGTGTGTGTGTAGTCAAAACAGCTGTTTATTTGGTGCTTAATTCTCCCGTCCACTGATACTCCAATTTTTGCATACATGTCGGGAACCGGTCAAAGGGAAACAACTTCCTGTACAGTGGTACGTTTTCTGGATAGAGCTATCTCCCTTGCTTCACTTTTTACCCCGTCTCATTTTTTTCTAGTATCTCCATTAAAATCAAAACAAAATGAGATTGTTTTACATCGACTGAGAGGGTTGTGTGTGTGTGTGTGTGTGTGTGTGTGTGTGTGTGTGTGTGTGTGTGTGTGTGTGTGTGTGTGTGTGTGTTGTGTGTGTGTGTGTGTGTGTGTGTATGTGTGTGTGGTGTGGTGTGTGTGTGTGTGTGTATGTCTGTCTTTGCGTGTCGTGGTGTGTGTATGTGTGTTTGCGTGTGTTTTGTGTGTGTGTGTATGTGCGCACGCACGCGTGCGTGCGTGAATGTATGGGCATGTGTGTGTGCGTGTGTGTATATGTGTGTGTGTCTGTGTGTGCGTGTGTGTGCACGTATGTGTATGTATATGTATTTGTGTGTGTAACTCTATGTGTGTGTTTGTGTGTGTATACGTGTGTGTTTGTGCGTGCGCGTGTGCGCATGTGCGTGTGTGTAGGTGCGTGCGTGTGTTCATGTTTATGTGTGTGCGTGTGTGCGTGCGTGTGTGCATGGTTGTGTGTGTGTGTGTGTGGTGTAGAGAGAGAGAGAAGAGAGAGACACAGAGAGAGAGACAGAGACAGAGATAGGGAGAAAGTGAGGAGAGAGAGACAAAAACAGAGACAGAGAGAAAGTGAGATGAGAGAGAGAGAGACAGAGACAGAGAGACAGAGAAGAGAGAGAGAGAAGAGAGAGAGAGGAGAGAGAGAGAGAGAGAGAGAGAAGAGAGAGAGAAACATTTTCTCAGCCGAGAAAGAGAGGGAGAGAGAGAAAGAAAGAGAGAGAGAAAAAAGTTTTCTCAGCCGTTTCTTTACCGAGTTTATACCGAAAGTATAGACGGTTAAGGAGTCGTGAATACATAAGTTTGGAAATCATGGCACATAAGCCAAAACCACACAGACCCAAAACAGTGCATCAAATCAACACTGTCTGAGGAAGGTATACAAACAGCACTTTCTCAGAAACTTCTGACAATATGTAGAGTCTGTTTCCATTGTACTGACCGTCTGCCATTTTCCTTCCTTCGACTGAAATTTCAATTTCGCTTGATGCTTCTTAAAACTCACAGTAACCTCGCAGAGTACACAAATCTGAACTTTCTGTAACACTGTCCGTGTGTGTGTGTGAGAGAGAGAGAAAGAGAGAGAGAGACAGAGACAGAGACAGAGATAGGGAGAAAGTGAGGGGAGAGAGAGAGAGACAAAAACAGAGACAGAGAGAAAGTGAGTGAGAGAGAGAGAGAGAGAGAGACAAAAGAGAGACGAGAGAGAGAGAGAGAGAGAGAGAGAAGAGAGAGAGAGAGAGAGAGAGGGGAGAAATTTTCTCAGCCGAGAGAGAGAGAGAGAGAGAGAGAGAGAGAGAGAGAGAGAGAGAGAGAGAGAGAGAGAGAGAGAGAGAGAGAGAGAGAGAGAGAAGAGAGAGAGAGGCTGGATCATCTGTTTTATTTCTCTTTTCTTTCTCTCTCTGTCACGTCTGTTATCTTACTCACCTTCGTTTCTCTGTCTGTCCGTCAGTCTGTCTGTCTGTCTGTCTGTCTGTCTGTCTGTCTTCTCTCTCTCTCTATCGTTGCCTCTCTCTTCACTTCCCTCTTGTCGTTATCTGTCACTCTTCACCTGTTTGTCTGCCTGTTTGCAGGTGCCTATTTCATCATCATCATCATGTGCCCTACCGCATGGCGTTGGCGGTCATGGCCCTCCGTGCGAATCTATCCCTTGTCGCTGCAAGTGCATCTCCCACCTTCTTTGTCCACGGTCACCCTGCAAGTTCGTCCAACATTTTATCCCTGGGTCTACCTGGTGTTCTCTTTCCTCCAGCTTTACTGTTGTACTAGGTACTCTAATTTCTCTTGCCTCTTAAAATGTCCTATAAATGTTGCTTGTCTTTTCCTACTCTTCTTGATTAATGATCTTCTTGTGTCTGCCTCCTGTCTCGTTTGTTTTCTTTGCTGTCCATGGAACTCTCAGAATTCTTCTTAGAAACCCACATTTCAGTTGCCTCAGTTTTGTTCTGACTTTGCGTGTTGACTGTCCACGCCTCACGACCGTATGGTGTATCGGTTCAATAATAACACTCAATACATCTCTTCCTGGTGTTAATTGATAGGCATTTGTTGATAAGAACGTTTTTCGTCTTCTTGAATGCTGTTTTGGCTTGGCCGATTGTGCTGGCTATTTCTGATAGGTACCTATTTGCATATATCTATTAACTGAAGCAGCATCTAAACTCTTGACCTCTCTTATCTTGTCTCGTATTGATTATTGGTAGTCACTTTCTGCTTTCTGACACCTGACATCTTGTGTCACATGCCTCCAGCATATCCAGAATTCTGCGGTCAGTCTCGTCCTTCATGAAGAGAAGTACGATTGTGTTATTCTTTTGCATCCACTGGTTGCCTTTTTCACAAAATATTCCGTACAATATCTAATACATTCTGCTGTAGCTGTATTGACAGGTTTGCACCTACGTATCTCTGCTACCATCTCCGAATGGACACCCCAGTCCGGCCTGTCCGAACTGCTTCAGGAATTATTTGTCTATAAATTCCTCGATACAGAGTATCATAGTCAGTTACCAGTCATGTTGTTTTTTCCTTTTTGTTTAACCCTTTGACTCTCGCACCCTATCCACCAACTGCAAAAACTTAACCTTTTGACTCCATCACCCTATCCATCAGCACCCTGCTGGAAGCTGGTGGATAGAGTAAGAGGAAGTCAGAGGGTTAAGTTTTTGTGTTGCTAGCGTGGTTGACAACGTAGGATGCTGGTGGACAGGGTACGGGAGTCAAAGGGTTAACCTGTGCCGTCCCACTGGCGTTGATTCCATGCCGTGTATTCCAGTTACACAACACACTACCAACTGCAGGTCACTACGTCGAAGTTCCAGTGGCAGGAAGCACATGGGAACCAGAGATGTCCGGCCTTCGCTGGTGGGTCACCCACCATATGATATCCTGCACAGCCTCTGGTCATTCTGGTGGAGTTTGCCATGTTCTGATTCAACTTATACTTAACCCTTTGACTATCCAGCAACTGCAAAAACTTAACCCCATGACTCCATCACCCTATCTACCAGTGAAGCTGGCGGATAGGGTGAGGGAGTCAAAGAGTTATGTTTTTTTGCTTTGATAGCATGGTTGACAACGCAGGATGCTGATAGACAGAGAGCGGGAGTCAAAGGGTTAAGGATGCTGCCCACTAAATCCCCTTCTAACTACAACAATCGCTTAAGGGGAAAGGAGCGGACAGCTATGAGAGCCTGTGGCAGGGCGGGCTGCCCGAAAGAGAGTTGAAGACCAGAGTGGGACGTGAGAGGGCTCTTCCATTCTCTCTTGGTCCGGAGGCTGGGCTGGACCTGGCTGGGTGTGTGTTGCGTGGCCATGTTCCCGGGGTTTCTCATCTCCCCACCTTGCCATTTGTTGTGTAAACAAGGTAACTGGTGACTGGGTCAGAAAGGGCCATGTAACGCATGGACAGCCCCCCCCCCCCCCCCCGCTCCCTTGGCTTGCTCCCTTGGCTTGATGAAATGAAATGACTATCGAGTGGCGTCGGGAGCTTTGGCAGGTGATTGTCCGGAGAGTGGCGAGGCATCGTTGCTCAGGGTCCCATCCGCATCCTCGCGGTGTTTCTTGTTAACTTGGAGCCAGTGAGGAGTCCATCATCACAGCCCTTCAGCGACAGCCCACATGAACCATCGTCACCAAAAAAAACAACAACACCAAACCCCCCCCCCCACCCAAAAAAAAAACAACCCAAAAAACCCCCACCCCAACTTGAGTATTCTTGTCAGGCGTGGAAAAGGTAGAGGAAAACGAAACCGAAGTAACCATGAGATGGGAACATGAAGGTCAGAGAATGTGGGACAGTTTCACACTGTTGTAATAATGATTAATGATTTGCTGATCTTGGGATGATGATGATGATGATGATGACGACGACGACGACGACGACGACGATGATGATGATGGTGGTGGTGGTGACGATGATGATGGTGATGGTGATGGTGACGACGACGACGACGATGATGATGATGATGATGATGGTGGTGGTGGTGTTGGTAGTATTGGTGGTGGTGGTGGTGGTGATGGTGATGATGATGATGATGATGATGATGATGATGGTGATGATGATGATGATGACGACGACGACGACGACGATGATGATGATGGTGGTGGTGGTGATGATGATGATGACGGCGATGACGACGACGACGGTGGTGGTGGTGGTGGTCGTGGTGATGATGATGATCACGACGACGACGACGACGATGGTGATGATGCTGATGCTGTGAAGTTCCCTTTCGGACTGAGACTGTATGACAGTATGACAGGGCCATACTCTGCTCTTGCTATCATCAATGTCTTGGCGTTAACGACTAGATACAAGAGATACAGACACCTGCAGTGTTGGCCAGCAAATTTGATCAACACCCTCAATGACGCCAACGCAAAGTAGATGAGACTCGACTGTGTGGTCACAATCTTCGCGATGAGCCCATAGCGCGCCCAAATCTGGATAGGAGCAGAAAAAAAACGTCCAATAATAAATTTATTGAAACCGATATGAGGATCGAACTCACGAACGCCAACTCTGTAGTCAATTGTTTAACCATATCACCAAGGTGGCTGGTTAACCCTTTGACTCCCTCACCCTGTCCACCAGCTTCCTAAAAGATGAGGGAGTCAAAGGGTTAAGTTTTTGCTTTGCTAGCGTGGACAGCAAAGAAAACAAACAAGCCAGTCTTGATGGAGGCAGACACAAGAAAATTATTAATAAAGAAGATTAGGAAAAGACAAGCAACATTTATAGGCCATTTTATGAGGAAAGGGAAATTAGAGCACCTGGTTACAACAGGAAAACAGGAGGGAAAGAGAACACCAGGTAGATCCAAGGAGAAAATATTGGACGGACTTGCAGGGTGGCTGAGGACAGAGAGGGTGGGAGATGTACTTGCAGCGACAAGGGATAGCTGCATATGGAGGGCCATAATCGCCAACGCCATGCGGCAGAGCACATGATGATGATGATGAGCATGGTTGACTATGTAGGATGCTGGTGGACAGAGTGCGGGAGTCAAAGGGTTAATTTTCTGTGTCTGATCCATGCAAATGGAAAGGCCTTCCCTTGTCTCTTAGACAAATACAAACTCTTTCTTCTTTAATCAAATTTGAAAACATCCTTTCGCTTAGCAGTGATTTCTACCCTCCAGTGACCCTTCACCCCCCCCACCCTCCAAATCACTCGCCACTTCAGTTCTGTCCTCCTTCCAAAATGATTCTGCTATGCCAGCATCAAATTCACTCATCATCCTCATCATAATAATAATAATAATAATTACAATATTTATATAGCGCAAAATCTTGATAAAATCAAATCTAAGCGCTGAAGCAGACACACACGCAGGCACGCACGAACGCACGCACGCACACACACGCACGCACACACACAGACACACACAACACCCACACACACGCATGGCTATAAATGGGGAGAAAGAATAAAAGCAATAAAAGCAAGAATAAAAGCAATGGAAAATTATAGAGAGCATAGCATACAATTATATATTATAACCATGTGATTCCCTCCGAGCGGAGACAGGCTGCAGAGGGGGGGGGGGGGGGGTTGAGTGAGGTTAGGATTTTATGCGGAGGAGAAAAGGTGAGTTTTGAGAGCGGACTTGAAGGAGA
>JAPXFY010000019.1:54039972-54044972 GCA_030674185.1 Monoplex corrugatus
TGTCTTGGGCACTGTTCTCTATTGCATCACACTTAAAAAATACGAGTATATCAATAGTTTGTACGCTTGATGGGACTATCAATGAACTGTGATTTTTAACTACTTTGATGCCTTCTTCAGTGACTGTTTTTTACGCTTTGTTGTGTCATGATCAAATGAACTTGTGATTTCCCAAACTACTTTTTGGATGCCATTTATATCAGTAGAACACGAAGTTTGAAGGACAATCGTGATTTCGTCAGGTCAGAAACCAGAACAGTGAAAGTTGGTCATATATTGTGTGCTACACACCCTAGAAACAAATACACAAACCACTATAAAACAAGAAAAAGAACAACAACAACAACAAAATGAAAAACAAAACAACCAATCCAAACGAAACCAATCCAAATCCAAACCAAACCAAATAAAAACCAAACCAAGTAAAAACCAAACCAAACCAAACCAAACCAAACTAAACCAAAACCCACAATTTTTAGCAATAGATAAAGAAGTCTTTGTAAAAGTTACTGCTTGAATCTTTATTTCAAAAGACATTGTCACAACAGTCAGCAGACTTGTATCTTCTACCCTGAAAGAGAGAGAAAAAAGACTTAAGTGCTTTGACAAACCAAATAAACTGATGGGCCGGGAAAACTACTGGGATATATAACTCCATACATTTACGTCCAGAAAGGATATTTTCATCGTGCATGAACAAGTAGGAAACGCATAAAAGCAGTTTGTGTCGCTTTTTATAAATTTTTCATTAAAGCCACCTGCTTTCAATGGTGTTCCTTGGTGCTCAGAATTACCAAACGCTTTCTTGTGTTACTCGTACTTCATAGGTCTGTCTTTCTCGTGACGAAGATAGCCCTGATATGGCTCTGCGCAGTCGGCTGGGCTTTAAGTAAAAAGAAAACAATCGTGATGAAGGACTAACTGGTCTGTGGTTGAGAATTTTCCCAGAGAAGAAGGCAGAGTGAGCTGTACCTTTTGGCGATCTTATAAAAAGTGAAAGGCATCGTGGAATGTCACTGAAGACAAACTGGAAACAAAAGTTATTGCCATTCACTCACATCCATTGATCTTCGTGTCTGAACCATTCTCCAGGCAAAGGAGGATTGCCGGACCTAAGCTGGGAAGGCAGCTCTTCTCCAATCCACCCAGGACGCTTGTTGGTCTGGCTGCCAAAGTTCGAACCCCCTTCACTCAAACTGTGTGCAGTGTCTGCGATGCCTGCTTTGCCATGAAGAAGGTAGTTGCATTGGTATTGCTGTTATTTCTTTGTCTCACCTGGACGGAGCAGCAGGGAAGTTTCAGTCTTTTTCTTCTAATTTTTGTACCTGGTATTTGTTTGTTCGTGATCTTACGCTTGATAAAGGTCAGTTGGCCGAAAATTTCGCCTATCTTGTCTTGTTGTATGAAATACGCGTTCTTATTTCTTTTTCGTTTTTTTTTTTTCCTGTTCCTGCTATTTGTTTTGTTTTGTTTTGTTGTTTTGTTTTGTTTGTTTGTTTGGGTGTCCGCTAGCTCGTGAAAGAATTGGTGACTAGGTGCTGAAAATTATCTTGCCTCATAAAATGCCCTATAATAATGTTGCTTGTCTTTACCTAAAATCTTCTTCATTGATGAAAATAATGAAGATGATTCAAGGGAGTAAACCATGCGTCACAATCATAGATTTATGGATTAAAAACTTTGCCCGATAAAGGTCGGTCTGCTCAGACCAGTCGCCGTGGTGTAGTAGTGAACGCAACGGACTACCGACTGGAAGGTTGTGGGTTCGAATCCCCATCAGTCATTTCAAAACTATATCATTGTGGGATTTTTCGGCTGTAATACGGCTCCTACCCAGAGTTGGGCGTGCTATGGGCTCATTGGGAAGACTGGGACCACACAATCGAGTCTCATCCACTTCACGGATGCGTCATTGAGGGTGTTGCTCAAATCTTCTGGCCAGCACCACTGGTGTCTGTATCTCTCAGGGCTGGTTGACGCCAGGATATGTTATGATAGTAAGCGTAGAGTACAGCCCTGTCACGCAGTCTCAATCCTAGATGGAACTCCATAGCATCATGATTATCATCCTCATCGACATCATCATCATTGCATTATAAAAAAACCTATTCCAGCTTCTGTGGCCATTAAGGTGGCGTAGAAAATACTGGGACAAAAAAAAAAAAAAAAAAAAAAAAGCAGGTGAGCGCAAAGGTACTTCCTGAGTGCGATGATCCTTAAAAAAAAAAAGAAAAAAAAAAAAAGAAAAAAAAAAAAAAAAGAAAAAAAAAGGTCGGTGTTCTCACTGGTTGTCTTAATATACCATATCAGTGTTATGGTGTCATCATCAATGTATTTAACCCTTCCACTCCCGCATCTAATCCACTAGCTGCAAAAAACTTAACCCCTTGACTCGCTCACCCTATACACCAGCTTCCTGCAGGAAGCTGGCTCATAGGGTAAGGGAGTCAAAGGGTTAAATTTTTGTTTTGTTAGCATGGTTGACAAAGCAGGATGCTGGTGGACAGGGTGCGGGATTCGAAGGGTTTTGAAACTAGAATACAGGTCCCGTCGTCATGGCATCATGTCCTTGTTTATGTATATTTGGAGTTTGTTTCAATAGGGATTCCTCGCATTCGGACAACTCCATATGAGCTCCACCCAAATCTGCCAGCAATTCTCTGATCAAAACCTACTGAACCTGCACAAAACTCTATGTGCTGGCAAGGTCTTGAAATGGGTAGGAGTTGGGGAGTTGGGGAGTGGGGGTGGGGTGGAGGGGAGGGGAGGGGTCTATGAAACACTCAGCTGATGGAACCAGAATGATGAAAACATTACATGAAGTTGGACAGCGAACAGATCAGTGTTCATGTTGTGGCTGGAGTTGAGCTCGCAGACATGAGTTCTTGAATCCACACCTGCACCAGAAGAGCCACCCAGCCTTCATAAACAAACAAACAAACAAAAACAAAAACAAACAAACAAAACAAAACAAACAAACAGAACAAACAAACGAAAACAAAACAAACGAACAAACAAACAAACTAAACAACCAAAAAAACAAACAAACAAACGAACCGAACCACGAAAAAACAAAACAACAAACAAACAGACAGACAGACAGACAGACAAAGGAGAACGAACGAACGGAACGAACGAAGGAACGAACAAAGAAACGAACGAACGAACGAATGAAGAAAAAACGAACGAACAAATAGATAAACAAATAATAAACGAACAAACAAACAAACGAATAAAAATAAATAAATAAATAGATAGATAAATAGATAAATACAGAAAGAAATACAGAAATACAGAAAGAAAGAAAGAAAGACAGAAAGAAGCAACAAAAAAATACAAAATAAAAATAAAAGAAAAGAATAGAAAGAGAGAAATAAATAAAAAGAAGAAATACAGAAAGAAAGAAGAAAAAGAAATAAGAAGAAGAAATACAGAAATACAGAAAGAAAGAAAATAACAGAAAAAGAAAGAAAGAAATAAGAAAGAAAGAAAGAAAGAAAGAGAGAAATAACAAAAAAAAAAAAAAATACAGAAAGAAAGAAACACAGAAAGAGAAAGAAAGAAAGAAAGAAAGCAAAAGAAGAAAGAAATACAGAAGAAAGAAATACAGAAAGAAGAAATACAGAAAGAAAGAAATACAGAAAGAAAGAAAACAGCAAATAAGAAAGAAAGAAATACAGAAAGAGAAAGAAAGAAGAAAGAAAGAAATACAGAAAGAAAGAAATACAGAAAGAAAGAAACACAGAAATAAGAAAGAAAGAAATACAGAAAGAAGAAAGAAAGAAAGAAAGAAAGAAATACAGAAAGAAAGAAAGAAATACAGAAAGAAAGAAAGAAATACAGAAAGAAATACAGAAAAAAAGAAAGAAATACAGAAAGAAATACAGAAAGAAATACAGAAAGAAATACAGAAAGAAATACAGAAAGAAAGAAAGAAATACAGAAAGAAATACAGAAAGAAAGAAAGAAATACAGAAAGATACAGAAAGAATACAGAAAAAGAAAGTACAGAAATACAGAAAGAATACAAAGAAATACAGAAAGAAATACAGAAAAACAGAAAGAAAGAAATACAGAAAGAATACAGAAAGAAATACAGAAAGAAGAAGAATACAGAAAAATACAGAAGAAAAATAAGAAAGAAAGAAACACAGAAATAAGAAAGAAAAGAAATACAGAAAGAGAAAGAAAAACAAGAAAGAAACAGAAAGAAAGAAATACAGAAAGAGAGAAATACAGAAAGAAAGAAAGCAAAAAGAAAGAAGTAAAGAAAGAAACACAGAAAGAAAGAAAGAAATACAGAAAGAATGAAAAAGAAGAAAGAATCATATAGCTGGTTTTAGGATCAACTCTCGATTCCTGTATTAACAGTATGGCGCTCAAAGCTACTGAGCATAATTCTGATTGTTAAAACCCAGCCGACTGCGTAGACCATACCAGGCCTACCACCATTCCAATGCGTACACAATATCTCTTTGAAAACAGAAAAACCCACCTAGAAAGGAAAGTTAAATACACACATCAATACATTTCCGTACATAATCTGAAGGACATGCCTCTGGCGTTGACCGTTCCGTCCAATGTGTTGTTTATCACAGAAGGTTAAAAAAAACGAAACTTGAATACAAATGTAAACGATGTTAGGTATCTATCTGCCTGCTAAACGTAAACGAGTGTGGGAATGACGAGAAAGAAAGAAGAGAGACACAGAGAGAGAGAGAGAGAGAGAGAGAGAGAGAGAAGAGAAAGAGAGAGAGACAGAGAGACAGAGACAGAGAGAGACAGAGAGAGAGACAGGAGAGACAGAGAGACAGAGAGAGAACGAGAGACAGAGAGAGAGAGAGAGAGAGAGAGAGAGAGAGACAGGAGAGAGAGAGAGAGAAGAAGAGAGAGAGAGAGAAGAGAGACAGAGAGAGAGAGAGAGAGACAGAGAGAGAGAGAGAGAGACAGAGAGACAGAGAGAGAGAGAGAGACAGAGAGAGAGAGAGAGACAGAGAGGG